>NW_024121193.1:145539-585763 GCF_016745375.1 Pimephales promelas | reverse complement strand
AACACAATATGCAGAATGTCGGACGTCACTTATAGGCTAAACTGTTTTTTATAGATAAAACTATTTACATTCGGCAGTCATGAAAACAAATCTCAGATAACGGTTGACTAGGTAACAATGTGTAATTTTGCGCCGGAGTTCTCCTTTAACTTACATTAGCTAGCTAACTACGAACGAGCTAAACCAGATAACATTAACAAATTGACAAGCACTTACTGGCAGAATTGGCTGGCTCTTCAAATGACGGACGAAATTGGAGGTTTGACTGTGTCCGCGATCTTAACGTTGCATGCTTGCAAAGCGCTGTTTTTTGCCATCTTGTTGTAAGAAATTCTTGAATCCAAAAGCGACGACGACCTCGTATCCCTCCGGCTGACATGTTGATGTGATCTGATGTAAGTGGGCGTGGTGTGCGTAAGGTATGAGAGGGCATGACTGATGATCTCTGATCCAGTCATGACAGCGCTATTCTCAGCCTGCGCTCCAGCTGGATCAACTTTATTTTTTTTTACATAATTTATATATTTATATTCAAACTGAAACATGATGTGATTAACACTCAAGGTCATATTATTACATGCAAGTGTGTTGATTTATGGACCAAATTTTCAGATCAAGTTTATGGACCAAGTTAATTTAATTAATAAACTAATTATATAAAACTTTAATGCACTACAATTAAACTGGTTATATGCCTTTACTTTATAAAAATAAAAAACTTAATTTAAAAAAATACCAGGCTTAAGGCATTTATTTTTTATGCAGGCCATACACCACAGGAGTGAAATGGTTAAGACCCCTCCCCCTACATCACACACACATGCACAGACAGGCAAAGAAGAATTGTAGGCTCAGATTGAGCAAGACCACATTCAAACAAACATATCTGACTTTCTGTGGGTCCTAGCTAATGAGTGTCAATTAGAAAGTTGTCCGGCTCGAGGAGTACAATATACATACCGATTTTTGTAACTGTAGATAAAACTAACAAACCCCACTTTTGTCAAAAGGTGGCGCTACTGAGCCTCACCACGCCCGTTTCTGAAACTTTGCACGTGTCTACTGGCTAAAAATGTGATGTGTCTGTCGAGTTTCATGCAATTTCAAGCATGCTAAGGGTCTCAAAAGCATCCTAAAAGATAATGGTAACGTTTGATGCGTCGCCACGGCAACAGTTTCAAAGATATCAAGAATCATTCACAGGTCTACATCTGCCGTATGTTTACATTATACAGATGACGTTTGAAGCAAATCGGGAAAATAAAAGGGTGATATCCAGCATTTTGAAAGTGACACACTTCCTGCTGCCAGTTGGTGGCGCTATAACTTTGACTCACAATAGTCACATCCATGTGATCGTCCTCTTACAGCGAACACACTGCTGAAGTCAAGATCAGTTTAATGTATGCTGAAGTTATAACACAACTTCCTGTTTCACGTTTCTCGCCATGATTTCGTTTCCTCGCCACGGCCAAACCGTTCGAGATATCAAAAATCCCCTCGCAAACTTTCATCCTCAATGTCTTGACTTCATGCTGACCGAGTTTTGTCGAATTTGGATCAAAGCTCTAGGAGGAGTATTTAAATTCCATTGCGAGCGTTTTACAAACAAACCTCAATAGCCGACTTCCTGTTGGGCTGGGGTAAAAAGTAAAAGCGCGAGTATAGATGAAACTATGAGATCAACATGTGCACCGAGTTTCATATTATTACATACAAGCGTGTTTGAGTTATGGACCAAGTGTTCGGACCCCTTCCAGGGGGCGCTGACGAGCCGCCCTGCCCGCCCACGCCGGTACCTTCAGCTTCAGCCGGCTCTGATGGCCGCGGGTTCTGACCCGTGTGCAAAGTTTCAAGAGTTTTCGAGCATGTTAAGGGCCCCAAAAATGCCCAAAAGGTTACAAATAATAATAATAAAATATAGCTGCGAGCAGCGATGAAGGGCCCAAGCCGCGTGGCACCGCAACCCCGGTTCCTTAGTTACCTAAAAAGCACCAGGGTGGCCATGCCACTGGCTTTGGCCCTTCATCGCGGATCACAGCTATATATATATATATATATATATATATATATACTGTATATATACATATATATATGAAGCCGGTGGCACCGCCACCCTGGTGCCTTTAGGTTTATTGTGCACGACATGCAAAATGTAACCCTGCTTTGACTGATGCAAGCTCTACAGCACAGTTTATAGTAAGAAAGAATATAGTAAGAAAGAAAAGTAAGCTGTTACTCTGAGATGGTTTGGGAAACAAACATTCATCATGTCGCATTGGTTTTAGTTACTTGTCCTCGAACAGAGCCCTAATCTGTTTATATTTCAGTTACACATTCTACATTGATTAAAAAGAAAAATCAAATGTGTTTTTAATTCATACAGAAATAAAATATTTATAATTCAGCTGAGAATAAAGTTAGTTCAAATTTTAAGAAAAAACAAATATATGATCTGAAATATAGCACATTCATTTTTAAATTCATTCAGGTTCAATTACCAAAAATACAATCTTAATTTAATTTAAAGCAAATAATAAATCTAAAATATATGGGTTATATGCATATTTTGTAAAAAAAGAAAAAAAAGAAAAAAGATATATATCCAAAAACACAAGGCCTTAAACTTTAACAAGGGTGCAACTCTTATCACTACAACAAACATAGTCACACACACAAGTCAAGTCACTTACATTTTAGATGCAATATTGACTTTTTAGATGCAATATTGACTTTTTTCTGTTTCAGCAGAGAAAATAGTTAAACAAAGATCACAGCGACCCATCGCGCATCTCAAAGCAATGTGTTTTCTCATTACTGAATGATTCAGCATTTTGAATCCATGACTCGTTCATTAAGACGGTCATCTGGCGACACCTTATGGTGATTTAGGGTTATGTTTAAAAGTATCGTTCTTTACAGCGATTTTTAATTGACTCCTGTTAAACCAATCTCGTAACATTATTGTGTAACCGATTTAATTTGATCAGCCTTACCTAGGGTAACAGCCCTATAGTGTCTTATTATTCTAAATTATTGAATTTATTGATCAAATTTACTAATGAAAAATGAAGCATACATTTATTAAGACTAGGCTGCCCTGCAGATATTAGGCTACAATATGCAGATTTAAATATACCATTTATCAAATAATCTGTTTATTTTTAGGTTACACATTACATTGTTTAAAAAAATAAAAATCAAATGTGACCCGCTCTGGCGAAATGAGTCGGAAGTTGCAACCTTCCATTTTAAGATATGGGCCGATTATGTGGAAAAACCATGAAATAACAAAAAAAAAAAAAAAAAAATATATTTTTTTTTTGCTAATTTCAAAGAACAGACATTCAAAAATAATCTCACAGGGTTTCGTAGTCGAGATAATTGAGTAAAGGTATTTAAATAACGATTAAAGTTGTCAAAGCTTTAAATTCGCTGAAATAAACATTGCTCTTCTCAACTCCCCTCGTCACCTCTGAGCATTTCCCGGGTATCCCCTGAAACGTTGAACTCACTGGAGGCTTCTAACCTAAACTGCGTGAGTATATTTATCTGCAAGAAGAATATAGCCTATGTAAGGCTGTAACGATCGCGACACTCAGATCCACGAACCTGTGTCGCGGTGTGAGAAGACAGAATCACGACACCGACACGTCCCTTCAACTCCCGAAGTTATCCTTCACGTCCAGACCCAATGCTAGCTACAACATCTTTAAATTACTACTATTAGTATTATTTGAAGTTAACATTATAAAATACGTAGACTTACACCACAAAACTTAAATTATTACTATTTTTTTTTAAATTGGGCAATTTCAGCATTATGGAGGAGATCCAATTCCCAGATAATTAAATATTTTAATAAATTGGCCAAACCAAAAGTAATACTCACCGGATGAAGAAGGGTTGACTCTCTCCAGAACATAAAATCTTTATTTTATTTTCCGTGTTCGCATTTATGAGGAAAAACAATCCGAACGTGACCGTTCTCTGGAAGCAGCACTAAAACTTTCACATAGCTTAAACATGCAAGCACAAAGCCTTTCTTTAAAGTAAATTTCGTTTTAAAATAATTATCTTAATTTAAATCAATGTTTCATCAACCAATTACTAGGATTTAATAATAAGAAATAAATTGCAGACAATAGGCTAGGCCTAATCACGACGCGGAGACGCGCGGCACGTGAACTGAAGCTTGTCTCATGAACCGAAAGTCAGCGTATAAGGTATCCTCACAGACATATATATTGAAATGTCTACTTTTAAACACAACCATTCAAAATGAAAGAAAACAGACTGCTCTCTGCTTATGTGGGCTAATCCGTATGAAAACTGAATTTCTCTCTGACTCCTCTTAATCTTTCTGATTTTAGAACATTTTTGTAAAAGTGACTTTTTAATTATTTTATTTCAAAAAAATTAAAAATAAGTTGAGTTTCAGCCTCGTTAAATTGCATTTATATATGTTAATCTATTTGGTCAAATTAAGCTATATAAAATAAATAGTTTATCCCTTAAAATGCTATGGATTTTGAAAGATATAAAAAAAAAAAAAAAAAAAAACGGGCAAAAAAACTTTAAAAGCGATTTTCTTAGGTTTTCAATTGGAAAAAAAGGGCAGACGACCAGAATTCAAATCTGTATATCGTTACAACCATTCAAGGTATGACCAAGGTATCATTTGAAAGCTTACAGTGTCCTCTTTCCATTAATATCAAAATCTCAATTTTTAAATTTGGGTCACTGTGACTAATTTTGCTGGATCAGGTCGGTCACAAATGTGTTTTTTATTGTAGTATTATTTTATACAGAAATACATTATAATTATATATAATATACAAAATATAACCGTGGGCGCGATTAAACAGTGTTACAATAAAACTCAACATTGTGTTTTTTAAAAATAAATTCAAATAATACAAATCCCGAAATTGCGCTAATTTTAAAATTAAACTAAAACTCATGGCTGCACAAGCATTCATAACTGTGCGCGCCAACAGCGAGGAACCAGCAGAACAGAGTGAACGTTCATTCTGTTTAGTTCAATCCTACTTAATAGGAATTTATTTAAAATGCTTGCTCTACTCCACAACATTAATGTCTTGTGCGGATATCTGTATTTTGACTTTCGGTTTTAAGTAAGCGATTTAAAAGTTCCCGAGTCCCAGCGGAGTCACACGTTGATTAACCGGTGGGAATATACACAATAGGCCTACTGATATTGAACACAAGAGGGCAGTATAGCACTACGTATGACTCAGATTATTTTTTCTTCTTCTGAATTTTAAAACCATTCTGGCTGTTTTTGAACGTAAACATAATTCTTAAATGAAAAAAGGGAAAAACTGGTTTAATTATAATATTTGTATAATTTAATTTAGAAACAAATGATGTATAATTACATTTTTAGAAGATATGAGGCTTTTAGTGTTTACTGTTTACTTTTTTGACATTACTTTAATCTTTTGCCAAAGTTGCACATGCCTACTGGCTAATAAATGTGATGTATCTGTCGAGCTATCTGTATCTATCTGTTTCAAGCAATTTCAAGCATGCTAAGAGTCCCAAAAGTATCAAAAAAGAATGTTAAAGTTTGATTTGTTGCCACAGCAACAGTATCAAAGATATCAAGAATCCATTCACAGGTCTACATCTGCTGTATTTTTACATTATACAGATGAAGTTTGAAGCAAATCGGTTAAAAATAAGAGGGTGATATCAAAGCATTTTGAAAGTGACACACTTCCTGCTGCCAGTTGGTGGCGCTATAACTTTGACTCACAATAGTCACATCCATGTAATCAGCCTCTTACAGTGAACACACTGCTGAAGTTTCATCAAGATCAGTTAATGTATGCTGAAGTTATAACACACTTCCTGTTTCACGTTTCTCGCCATAATTTTGTTTCCTCGCCACGGCCAAACCGTTCGAGATATCAAAAATCCCCTCGCAAACTTTCATCCTCAATGCCTTGACTTCATGCTGACCGAGTTTCGTGCCGTGTGTTTGAATTCTCTAGGAGGAGTATTGCACATTCCATTGCGAGCGTTTTACAAACAAACCTCAATAGCCGACTTCCTGTTTGGCTGGGGTAAAAAGTAAGAGCGTGAGGTATAGATGAAACGATGAGATCAACATGTGTACCGAGTTTCATATTATTACATGCAAGCGTGTTTGATTTATGGACCAAGTGTTCGGACCCCGTTCCAGGGGGCGCTGTCTAGCCCCCCTGCCACACCCAGGTACCATCTTCAGCCCGGCTCTGATGGCTGTGGGATCTGACCTGTGTGCAAAGTTTCAAGAGTTTTCAAACCCGTTAAGGGCCCCAAAAGCCGCTAAGAGTCTCAAAATCATAAAAAAAAAGAATTTTAAAGTTTGATGCGTTGCCACGGCAACAGTATCAAAGATATCAAGAATCCATTCACAGGTCTTCATCTGCTATGTATTTACATTATACAGATTAAGTTTGAAGCACATCGGGTAAAAATAAAAGGTGAGTTCAAAGCATTTTGAAAGTGACACACTTCCTGCTGCCAGTTGGTGGCGCTATAACTTTGACTCACAATAGTCACATCCATGTGATCGTCCTCTTACAGCGAACACACTGCTGAAGTTTCATCAAGATCAGTTAATGTATGCTGAAGTTATAACACACTTCCTGTTTCACGTTTCTCGCCATAATTTCGTTTCCTCGCCATGGCCAAACCGTTCGAGATATCAAAAATCCCCTCGCAAACTTTCATCGTCAATGCCTTGACTTCATGCTGACCGAGTTTCGTGCCGTGAGTTTGAATTCTCTAGGAGTAGTACTTCAAATTCCATTGCGAGTGTTTTATGAACAACCCTAAATAACCGACTTCCTGTTGGGCTGGGTAAAAAGTAATAGTATGAGGTATATATGAACGATGAGATCTATATGTGCACCGAGTTTCATATTATTACATGCAAGCGTGTTTGATTTATGGACCAAGTTTTCGGACCCCGTTCCAGGGGGCGCTGTCTAGCCCCCCTGCCACGCCCGGGTACCATCTTCAGCCCGGCCCTGATGGCCGCGGGTTCTGACCCGTGTGCTAAGTTTCAAGAGTTTTTGAGCATGTTAAGGGCCCCAAAAGTGCCCGAATAGTCGTATATAATAATAATAATAATAATAATAATAATAATAGGAAAACAATAGGGCGAGCGGGCCCTAAATATAGCTGCGAGCAGCGATTGCGGGCCCAAGCCGGTGGCACCGCAACCCCGATGCCTTTAGTTACCCAAAGGCACCGGGATGGTGGTACCGCCGGCTTTGGCCCTTTATCGCTGCTCACAGCTATATTTATATTTAATATAAAGCCGGTGGCACCGCCACCTTGGTGCCTTTAGGGTTATTCTGTACGACGTGTAAAAACGTAACCCCCGCTTTGACTATCAAAAAGAAGTGTATTGTAGAGCTTGCATCAATGCGGACTCGATGCGCTGTGCGCTGTAACTCCATGTGGCTTTAAGCGCATCATTCTCCACTCGGGATGCGCATAAGCGTTTTGTGCCACACTGTACTGAGCCTTTCATATCATAATGCAGTGACGCAATGACAGATTATTAATTGCCTTTCTTGTTCTGTTCCATCTATTATATGTTGATAATAGATAGGACAGAGCACTAAAAACCTCAAACAAAGCACTAAAAACTTAAGCTGTTTGCTGTGTAGTCTGAGAATGAGCTGTTTGATTTGCACCCTCTTCCTCTTCACTGTCCTCCATAAAAACCAGCTATTCAGGTCCATGTTGTTCTAGAAAGTTTGTATGTTGCTGCCTCAATTAACATCTCTGCTATACATTTAAAACATGGCTATATCTAAAATAATTTATCTTTTTGATTTTTGTTATCTTGTTTTTCATGAATATTTTACAACAATACAAAGAGCAATGTGTATTTTCCATTAATATAGTTTGTAATGGCTTTTTTGTCATAGATTATAATCATATATTTTTTGGATTTGTTATTTATCTTTATAATGAAGTTGTCTGTATTAAGTAGATTGTGTTTAACACACACAAGAGTGATTTATTAGTTCAACACATAGTTATAGAAATTCTACTTTATCTAAAAAAACCCTGCACTTTATACACACACACACACACACACACACACACACACACACGCACGCACGCACGCACACACACACACACACACACACACACAAATACATGTAAATAAAAATACAAAAAAAAACCATCAAATGTGTTTTTAGTCAGAGTATTATTTTATACAGAAACAAATATTTGTAATTCAGATAAGAATGAAGTTAGTGTTTTAAAATCTTAAGGAAAACAAATATATTGAAATATAGCACATGAATTTTTAATTAATTCAACTTCAATTACAAATACAATCTTACTTTTATTTAAAGCAAACTATACATTTAAAAGATGGGGGTTATATGCCTATTTTGTCATTTAAAAATATTGTTATGCAAAATTGTTATGCAAAAAGACAAGGACTTAGAGACAAGGACTTGTAGGAAAAATCGCAGCCAGCCACACACACACACATAAACACAGACAACAGCCCTCCCCTCCCCACACAGACACACACACCCACACACACACACAGAGAGAGAGAGAGAGAGAGAGAGAGAGAGAGAGAGAGAGAGAGAGAGAGAGAGAGAGAGAATCGCAGGGGAATTAAATCCATTCAAACTACAATATCTGACTTTCTGTTGCTCAGAGCGAATGACTTTAAATTGGAAAGTTGATCGGCTTGACGAGAACAATATACGTGGCAAGTTTTGTAACTGTAGGTAAAATGAGCAAAGTTATAACACACTTTATGTGTCCTTTTTTAGTCATAAAATTCATTTCCTCGCCACGGCCAGACCGTTCGAGATATCAAAAATCCGTCCGGAATTGAGCATCCTCAATGTCTTGACTTCATGCACACCGAGTTTGGTTGTGATTGGTAAACACATGCGTTGTAATTTGATGTATTTCTCCTAGGACAATTATTCAAACAACCCATAATTCATAATTCATAAATAACTTCCATTTGAACTGTCATAAAACTTAGAGCACGAAAGTTGTTTGGCCTGATGTGATCTTTAATTGTACCGAGTTTCATATTAATTCATGCAAGTGTGTTTGATTTATGGACAAATTTTCGAATCCCAGTCCAGGGGGCGCTGTCGAGCCGCCCTGCCACGCCCGGTTACCAGCTTCTGCCTGGCCCTGATGGCCATGGGTTCTGACCCGTGTGCAAAGTTTCAAGAGTTTTAGAGGATGTTAAGGCCCCCGAAAATGCCAGAGAAGTCGCACACAGCAAATAAAGGGTTAAAATTAACCTGACAGGCGCCCCTCCTCTCACTCACACAGAGAGACACTGAGAGACTGGCAAAATTCTGAGACTTTCTCTACATTCAAACAAACTTATCTGACTTTCTGTGGGTCCTAGCTAATGAGTGTCAATTAGAAAGTTGTCCGGCTCGAGGAGTACAATATACATACTGATTTTTGTAACTGTAGATAAAACTAACAACCCCACTTTTGTCAAAAGGTGGCGCTACTGAGCCCTCACCACACCCGTTTCTGAAACGTTGCACATGTCTACTGGCTAATAAATGTGATGTGTCTGTCGAGTTTCATGCAATTTGAAGCATGCTAAGAGTCTCAAAAGCATCCTAAAAGAATGGTAAAGTTTGATGCGTTGCCACGGCAACAGTTTCAAAGATATCAAGAATCCATTTACAGGTCTTCATCTGCCATGTATTTGCATTATACAGATGAAGTTTGAAGCAAATCGAGTTAAAATTAGAGGGTGATTTCAAAGCATTTTGAAAATGACACACTTCCTGCTGCCAGTTGGTGGCGCTATAACTTTGACTCACAATAGTCACATCCATGTGATCGTCCTCTTACAGCGAACACACTGCTGAAGTTTCATCAAGATCGGTTGATGTGTGCTGAAGTTATGATACACTTCCTGTTTCACGTTTCTTGCCATAATTTTGTTTCCTCGCCACGGCCAAACCGTTCGAAATATCAAAAATCCCCTCGCAAACTTTCATCCTCAATGTCTTGACTTCACGCTGACCGAGTTTCGTCGAATTTGGATCAAAGCTCTAGGAGGAGTATTAAAAATTCCATTGCGAGTGTTTTACGAACAACCCTAAATAGCCGACTTCCTGTTGGGCTGGGGTAAAAAGTAAAAGCGCGAGGTATAGATGAAACGATGAGATCAACATGTGTACCGAGTTTCATATTATTACATGCAAGCGTGTTTGATTTATGGACCAAGTGTTCGGACCCCGTTCCAGGGGGCGCTGTCGAGCCCCCCTGCCACGCCCGGGTACCAGCTTCAGCCCGGCCCTGATGGCCGCGGGTTCTGACCTGTGTGCAAAGTTTCAAGAGTTTTCGAGCATGTTAAGGGCCCCAAAAGTGCCCGAATAGTCGTTAGAAAAATAAAAGAAAAAAAAAAAAAAAAAAATAATCGGAAGGAAAACAATAGGGCCTTCGCCCTTTCAGGGCTTGGGCCCTAATAATCCTTAGGAAAACAATAGGGCCTTCGCCCTTTCAGGGCTTGGGCCCTAATAATAGTAAAGAAAAATAATCCCAAGGAAAACAATAGGGCCTTCGCCCTTTCAGGGCTTGGGCCCTAATAAAATCATGACCCATAGGTCCTAACATCTTGATTAGGCTTATTTCCCCTCAAAATGCAGTTGCTGTGTACCAAGCTAAAAGATGTAATCATTGCTATTTTAGGAGTCCTTATACATTTCTACCCTAAAGGTGCACATTATTCAGGGTCTGAAGATAAAAGTACTGTAAAGCGTAAACATTTTTTTTTTTTTAATCTTCCACAATTTAGGCCGAGGTATTATAAATCATGTGAGCTCGACATGTCACCTACATTAACAACCTTCACATTCTTTGTGGCAAAATTAATTATTTACATTTTATGACCAGACTGAATCAAATAATAGTTATTGAATTTATACATGTACAGTTCCAAACACGTACACATTGTTATATGCACCGCAAGCACTATGGCAATAATCGCTGCCATCGTAACGGTCAAATTAATAATTTTCGCGAGTAGTACGTGGATCTACACTATAGTGAGCTCCCCATCTTTCATCTCACATTGTGCTAATTCGATTTTTTTCTCATATACAAATAGCATAAAGAACATACTGAGACACCCTGTTGTGGTAAATTAGGTGTAGATTTATGAGCGGCTTGGCTTGTCTTTATGTAAAAACATGAAGCTCAGGCTATGAATAATGGTCTCACTTCCTTCATTCTCAGCTGGAATTAATGTCTCGCTGCTGTTTGTCACTATTTGAGTCATACCTGAATCACCTTGACTCATTAGGGCAGAAGATGCATATTTTATTCCAAATGGCCTGCTCTTTAAAACCACTTTACACAGGAGGAGATGCATGTTATTCAGCTGGGTTTTTCAAACTTTATTCTTCTGAACTATTTTTGACTTTTGACCATTGGCTGGCTGTGTTGCCGGTGACTGTGAAACTAAACATGCTGTCGTTCAATGACTGCAAGGCGCTGATGCAGAGAATTTATAAAACTGAAATGACTGATATGTTGTCCAACCACAGGGGTTGACAAAAGAAATGTCTGTTTTGAGCTTTCAACGGGTGTGAAAATCTGTCAGTTTGTGCTTTCATGAAGATCCAAAGGGAATGAAGTGCAAAATGTGATTTCAGGTGGTTTTGGGGGCTTTTGAGACTAAGACCTTCTGCTTTTGGCCTCTGTTGTGCCTTTAGTTTTTATTAATGGAGGTATTTTGGAGGTCAAGTTAAAAATCAAATTATAAATTAAAGTTGACTATGAATAGCTTCTTATTTGTAATTATAATGGTTATTTTGAACGTTACCAAGTCAATTGCTGGTCCCCCAAAATTACTGTGCCTGTCTGGTGTGTTTTCTGTTTTGCTCAATTGGAACAACTTGGCTAAATTGAGTCCTTTGTGTAATACACCTGCATGTGGACATGTGGTTTCTTATTTATACCTTTGTGCAACTCAGAGTCTGTTGCCAAATCATGTTAATTTTTTTTTCTGTCACTCTGTTATTGCATGTTATAAAATGAATGATAGAAAAATGACTTAATTACCATCATTGTCTACCTTGCACCCTTTCCAACAACTTGTCAATAGAATGCAAAAAAAAAGCTTGCCTTTATTCGCACTATGTAGGCGAGAGAGGGAGAGGGAGGACTGAGATGACTGGGTCTGTAAATGTGAACGATCTCGCCGCAAAGCATAGCTGGAATATGGTGGTGGTTTTAATTCTTTCTGAACTGAGGAAATTAAGTAAAAAAATAATAAAACAAATTGCGTCCTAAAAATTGGCATAAAAATTAAGGAGGAGGGGAAGTAGCATGCAGGAGCTTGTGATCATGACTGATTGTGGCTGGTAAAATTGACCTATGGCTAAGCCACTCCCCCTCCACTCACTCGGACAAACAGTCAACATTCGGGGACAGGCGCTGTCACAGTAGGAGAAATTTCACAGGAGGCAATTGGTGATTTTTGGAGACAGAAAGATTATACTGTGAGGAAAATAAGCATTTGAACGCCCTGCTATTTTACAAGCTCTCCCACTTACTGTAGAAATCATGGAGGGGTCTGAAATTGTCATCGTAGGTGCATGTCCTGTCCACTGTGAGAGACATAATCTAAAAAATAATAATAATCCAGAAATCACAATGTATGATTTTTTTTAACTATTTATTTCTATGATATAGCTGTAAATAAGTTTGAACACCTGTCTATCAGCTAGAATTCTGACCCTCCATGTTAGTCTGCCTTTCCACTGTCTTATTTGGGTTAGGAAATATAATAAAATAAACGTCGTTGCCCATCCTAGGATACTTGGAATCAGTGTTAGAAGTACCTCAGACACATCGTTTTACCATTTTTTTTTTTTTTTTTTTTTTAGCAATAACACCATCAAACCAATGAGTGCTTTGGTTCTTCCAATGTCTCTATGGCGCTGAAGCCTAAAGATGTCAGGGTTCTAGTGCCCTTGTAACTGATAATCAACTGCCATTTGCTCATCTGCGTTTGATGGGAGGGGCTTACCGATAGGTCAATTGACCTTCTGCACAGCTGCACTACTTCCTGAACTTAAGCCAGCTCCTTGTTTCCTGTCTGCCATTATTGGCCGAACTTGATAAAGTCAGGTATGTCTGATTATTGTTGTCGTGACTACTGAGGTCAGGCACACCTGGATTAATCAATTTGTCCAATAATGACAGACAGGAAACAAGGAGCTGGCTTAAGTTCAGGAAGTAGTGCAGCTGTGCATAAAGCCAATTAGCCTATGCTGTAGGTCTAAGCATAACACTTATTGTTATATCCAGAGGTGAAAAGAGTAATAAAATATTCTACTAAGGACATTTAGAGATTCTCCTAAAGTAAGAGTACTACTACTTCCATGAAATGTTACTTAAGTAGCCTACAAGTAAAATTACCAGGCTAAAAATCTACTCAAGTAAAAGTAGCTAATTTACTATTTACTCGGAGTAAAAGTTACTAAGCTACTTTTTTTTTAACAGCGGGGATGGGCTGGGGGAATCCCCATGTAGGGTTGCAATGGTATGAGATTTTCACAGTATGATAATGTCTCAAAAAATAGCACATTTTACAGTATCAATTATTAAAATAAATAAACGTATTATTAAATTATGGTTATTATTATTATTATTATTATTATTATAAGTTAAAATAACAGTTAAATGAAAACTTTTTTTGTTGTTGAACAAATGCTTTTACTTGAAACCATTTGTTTGTTTTGTTTATTAAAATTTAAATAAAACATGTCTAATCAATTAAATTCAATTATAGATAATAAATTAGATTAACAACTTATTTAAACATTAATAATTTATTAAAATGTTTAAGAAAAACAATGTCCTATGAAATGTATTTTATTCAGTTCAGAAAAGTAATGTTTATTTTTATGATTTAATCCAAAGATATTATCAAAAACAGTGGTAATAAAATTTAAACCTGTGTCATTTTATTTTTGAGGGAAGAGCTGCCAAATTAAACCTTGGGCAAAAAAAAAAATATATATATATATTCATTTAAATAATGTTTAAATAAAATGTATTATTATTGTTGTTATTATTATTATTTTGAAAAGTATGTTTTATTGTATGCCTACAATCGTATATATTTCTGTCAAAATTTCTCCTAGTAAAACTGAACTTTTATTTTGACAGGTTGCAGTGAAGTCCTGTTTCAAAGTGTGTTTGAAAATGTTTTCTCAAATAAAATTATGAATATGCTCATTAGGCGTTCTCTTGGAGCAGCTCTGGAAATGTTCATGTATTCATATCAAATTGTTTGTGAGACGCTGAAAAGACCATGAACTTACTACCATGAAAGACCATGAAATACTAATAGTTGGTGATTTTAATATACATGTAGATAATAAAAAAAGATGCATTGGGATTGGCATTTAAAGACATTGTCAATTCTATTGGAGTTAGACAAAACGTGTCAGGACCTACTCATTGTCATAATCATACTCTAGATCTAATACTATCACACGGGATAGATGTTGATGCTCTTGAAATTCTGCAGCAGAGCAATGACATATCATCATTACCTAGTCTCATGTAAATTACATTTAGCCAAGGCTGCAAAGCCAACTCTGTTTTATAAATATGTTAGACCTATAACTTAAAGATTGCTTTATCAATAATCTTCCTAATCAGTTTCATCGTTTCCGCATCCTGGATAGCATAGAAGAACTTGATTTTGCAACAGAAACTGTTAACTCTCTCTTTCCAGCACTTTAGATGCAGTTGTTTGTTGCACTTAAAGAAGATTAAAGAAAATAGTCGTGTACAACGAGCACACTCAGGCCCTTAAGAGAGCCGGCAGAAAAATAGAGGTCAAATGGAAGAAAACAAAACAATAGGTATTTCGGGTTTTATGGAAAGAGAGCTCGATTGCTTACAGAGAGACCTTAAAAGCTGCTAGATCTGCTTATTTTTCAACCAGAAGAAAATAAATATAATCCTTGGTATTTATTTGAAACAGTGGCTAAACTAATGAAAAAGAAAGCTTCATGCTTCAAAATTTTGGCCAGTTAATAATACCTAGAATATCAAAATCAACTGCTGGCAGTAGATCCTTTATCTATTTAGCACCAAAACGGAATAGTCTTCCAACCATTGTCCGGGAAGCAGACACACTCTGTCAGTTCAAAGCTCGATTAAAGGAGAACTCCGGCAAAAAAGGAACATGGTCTAATTACACATTGGTACATAGACAACCGTTCTCTGAGATTTGTTTTCATGATTATCGAATGTAACTGTTTAGCTTATAACGCTAGTATATGGGGCACAGAGTAATGAAAATAAAAATCGCCAGTTAATACCACTAACAAGGCTCAAAATAGTCCAAGACTAACACTGTAGCATATTCAGGGTCCCTACATGCAAACCGAAGCATTGAGAATGGTGTAAGAGTACAGACTGTATAATAAGAAGATATTTTTGAAAGACAGTCCACTTCGCGAAATAAGGCAGGAGCCATCTTTGGAAAATATTCTTGAACAGTCGAACCACGAACGCCGAGCCAAGAGCTTCGGTTTGCATGTAGGGACCCAGATTATGCTACTGTGTTAGTGTTGGGCTATTTTGAGCCTTGTTAGTGGTATTAACTAGCGATTTTTGTTTTCATTACTCTATGCCCCATATTCTAGCGTTATAAGCTAAACTGTTTTTAGAGATAAAACTCTTTACACTCGATAATCATGAAAACAAATCTCAGAGAACGTTTGACTACGATGTAATTAGACCAAAGGTTCATTTTGCGCCGGAGTTGTCCTTTAAAGACACATCTCTTTAATCATAATACATTATAGACTTATATAATTCAATGTTAGGCTGCATAGATTAGGTCAGCCGGAACTCGGAACACTTCCCTTAAATCCTGATGTATTCTTAATGCACACGTGAACACCATCAGCGTTTATCACAGATTCGCGTTTAAAGTCTGTTTAGAGACATCAATTTTTTTTTTTACCTTACAGTTACTCCGGCCTCTAGTTCATAAACACCAGAGGAGAACTGGCCCCTGTCTGAGCCTGGGTTATCCCAAGGGGGTTTTATTTTCTCTCCATTGGGTCACCTGATGGAGTTTTAGGACACCATTAGGTCACTAGATGGAGTTTTTCGGTTTCTTGCCACTGTTGCCTTTGGCTTGCTTAGTTGGGGATATTCAAATAATTAACCAATCAACAAATCCCCTTGATCAGCTCTACCAAACGTGGATGTTTTTTCACTAAGAAACAAATTATGTTTTGATTGATACTGTGAAGCTACATTGATTGAAAAGTATATTGTGAAAAGCACTATATAAATATAATTGACTTGATTGAATTCCATGCAGTTACTTGAGTATGTAGTAGACAAAGCGGCGCAGCTCAGCAGAACAAATAGGTTATATACAGTATATTTATAACCTATTTGGTGGAGGGCTTCCCCCTCCACCTTTGTCAGAATTTTACAAGCCCCGAACCCTCCAACCCTCTCCCCCCTCCCTCTCCAGATGAGGGAAAGAATATTGCATAGCCGGCCGTGCTCGCACCACGAGCGACTTTCGCTTCATTCAATTAAAACCAGGGAAGCAGCCTGCGAACCACACTTAAATGCACACTGGCCACGCCCCTTCTGGCAGGCTATGATGGAATAGCTGCACGAGCGCCTCTCATTGGACGCGAGTTTACGCGAGTTTGTCTATAGGCTGCAGCAGTTTATCGCAGAGCAACCAATTAGCTTGCTAGCTAACCCACTCATGGTCTGCAGCTGCTCACTGCGTTGACAATGGATACAAAAATTAAGGATAATTTTTTGGCTTCAATATCTCAGAAAAGATTAATCTTTCTCATCTAGAGAGAACAGAAGTTACGTTAGGTAACGATTCGTTTTTTTCTACAAAGTATTTACATACTGGCCATAATCCGCTTCATAAGAATTTGAGGGCGCTTAACTTTCAGCTTCAGCTGGGTCTGCGTAACTTTTTTTGCACATTTGTTCTCCTGCCCCTCAATCAATGCAGTAGTTTCCGGAGTGTGATTATGTTTTATTTTTTCTCCCTTGTATTATTATTTTTTACTCAGTAACGGATATGATTTCAAATGTGTAAAATGTGTAATGATTTCTTAAGTAAAAGTAAACATACAGATTTTAAAAATTAGGCTACTTTAAAAAGCCAACTGCACAAAAAAGCCAACTCATTTACTTAATGCGAGTAAATATAATTTGTTACTTTCCACCTCTGGTTATATGTCTTTAAAGCCAACTGTTGCAAGGTTTGTCAACTTGCTTCTGAGCTTGTGAAGTTCTTGTGAAGTATTGAAAAGTGATGAGTTTCTTGATTATTTATTTTCAGTGAAATCTATAAGAAGATAATTAATCATCTGACTCAAACAGCTGTGGGATGTGTGGGAGTCATTTCACCTTTAAGGTAATTAACCATTTCAAATGTATCTTGGTGAATTATTTATTTCTTTAACAAATGATAAGGTTTTGCATAGACAATCCATCAAAAGCATTGTATTTCTTATATAGCTCATGACGCACAAAGGGGCGTCACACATCAGCCCTGTCTCAAAGCACTCACCACTATCACCTTGCCCACATGTCAGTCTGCTAGCAAGACAAATGAGGTTAGCATGTCACTCGGAGGAGGAAAATCTATTTCAGAAAGCTTTTAGGGAGCAGGTGTGGGAGTCTCTTGCCTGCTTCTGTGATCCATGGCACAGCTTGGTTTTACAAGGTGCTCTTTTCACTGTCACCCAACTGGAAAATGCCTGCCACCTTTCATGCATTCATCCTATTTTTCTCTCTCTCTGTCATTTTAGTTGTGCTGCCTTGCTAATATAAAAATACCCAATGTTTCCTCTGTTTCTTCCACATTCTACATTCCAAATGCAATACAAAATGCGTATTGCATGGTGCATTTGGAAGAGCACTTTATTTGAGAGAAAAAGCAAAAACGAATGTAAGCAAAGATGGAGGGGATTGAGAACTGCCAGCCACTTATAAAAAGCAAGGTTTTTGAACTTTAAATAGACAGTAGTTAAAAAATGAATGAGGGAACATCTACACCATATTTAGGGACTGTCTAAAAGCCTACAGGGATTTTTGCTGTGGCTTTCACTTTTCCCCGACCTACCCTGCATAGATTCAAAAATGACAATGCAACCATAGGAGCCAGAACTGAAATGTATTTTAAAACCAAGTTGTTCTCTGTCCCTGTTAGGTTTATATCATGCAACATGCATGACATGCAAATGGGATAGAAAAATTACATTTTTGCTGGCATGTAGCATGTAGATAATTCTCCGAAAGGCTTATGGAATCACAAATATTATAAACTGACCTGGTCCATTCACAATTCAAAAATGCATGATGGAGAGAGACAAGTTGATTTTCACCCATAAGTTACAACTAATCATTTTTGTATTGAACTCCCTTTGCATGACTTTCCCGCAGTGGAACAATTCCCTAACCTCACCCAAAGTTAGTTAAAGGGGTCATGAGGTCAACTGACATTCATTTTGATGTTTTTGAATGCAAAAAACAAGCGAACAAGTAATAAGCTATTTTGTACCCTAGTTTTGAGCCTAGCTGAAAAACGCTCAGTTTTTATGGGCGTCTCGCACTGACGACTTGGAAGTAAACACCCACTGCTGTGAGTGGACAGTGTTTTACCTCATCAGCTGGAACATCATTAAAAATAAAGTTTATTATCCATGCATTCCTATTGGGAAGCATATGCAGTGACTGTCTTCTTCCACAACTAGGCACTGCAAAATATTTTGTATTGCTTGGTAATCCAGTTTGTCATCACGAGGGAGGGAAGCATCTATGTTATTTAGCTATGTGTGTAATGCGTGAATCGGTGGGCGGGGCTAAACCGGCCGTGTTGAAGTAGGCGTTGATCTACAATAGACAATTAAACAAAGATACACATAATACAGGCCTATACAGTGCTTTAATTTCAGGAAGGTCTACTAACTTTATTCAGGTATGGTCTAAAAAGAATTATAATAAAGTAATCAAAAGTAAAATAGCACTGCAAAGTTTATCATAGATAGATTTATGCTTATTAAAGCTGAAGTTATTCATTCAAGAGCTTTGCCTTCTGTTGTTTTATTCTCAGTAATGTCGCAATCGTCACTTTATACTGCTGCCCCTTTAAGAAGGAGTGCAGATTTCATATCTACTGATGCACCATATTTTCTCCCAACTATTTCCATAACTACGTTCATTTTAGACATAAACGGTTTAAGTCTTAATCTCCAAGCCGGTCGTTTTGACATTTTTATGCTGGCTAAATTTGATTGTTTAGACGCGCATATGAAGCCCAGAGTATGCTTATCTTGTTGCGGTCTGTTTCGGAGCGCGCGCCGCACTGGGAACAGCATCTCTTGCACAAAGTTTGTGCTTTTAATAGTTCTTTTTATTATTAACCCTTTAAGACCGACGGGAGCGTCAGCGCTCCGGTTTGCGTGTGTCTGTTTAACAGCCTATAGCAACTGAAACCAAGTGGCTAGCTCAATCATTCTTTTTGCATACAAAACCAGAGATGTAACATGGTCAGATCAAGCCTCCAACATGCGCATGTTGCGTTGTTTTCACCCTCTAATGAGTCTGTACAAAATGCGCAAAATGAGTTTCTTAAAAAAAATCACAAAAAATGCATTGCACATCTTTGCACACATGATCTGTAGATCTGCGATTGATAGTTACGCCTTCCAATGGCGCATTGACGCATCACGTTCGGTGCACTCTGACAGATCAAGCCTCAACATGCTCATGTTGCACGGTTTTCACCCTCTAATGAGTCTGTGATAATGTGTTTCCAAAAAAACACACAAAAAATGCATTGCACGTCTTTGCACACATGTTCTGTAGATCTGCAATTGATAGTTACGTCTTCCAATGACGGATCCATGGACGGATCACGGCATCACGTTCTGTGCACTATGACCCCACCGTTTGTCGCATATAGTGACGTCAAAAGCTGCGTCTTTTGGCCATGCGTTTGACTCATATAATAGGTTTGACTCGCACTTGACTTACATCTGCTATACGTTCCTTCTTATCGTTATTGTCTTTTTTACCATTGCTTCATTCTATCATTTCTTTCTTGTTTATACACTCGCAAATAAGATACACAAATAAGGTCTGTGTGTCTCATTGAGCCCTATTTTTTACAGTCTATGATTGAGCTGCATCTCCGTTCAGGATACCCATTCCACAGTTTGCAGCCAGCTAGCAGACTAGCAGGCCCGGCGAGAATCACTTTTGGAGTCATTTCAGCAGACAATGTTAAAGTGCAGACATGGCACATAAATATCGGATTTATAGTACCCCTGTACTATCACAAGGGTTTTGGAAATATATTATAAAGGTTGAAAAGTCACTTAGTGTTGCTTTAAAAAAGAAAAAGAAACTCAGTTTTTATTCAGCAAGGATGCAATAAAATGACAAAAAGAGAGAGTAAGAATTTCTGTTTCAAATAAATGCTGTTTTTTTATTTCTATTAATCAAATAGAAATAGTGTTTTCAACACTGACAATAATCATAAATGTTTCTTGAGCATATCAATATCAATATAGATTATTGATCTATATTTTGGCCTATAATCTATATTATTTTACAAAATATTTTTTACTCTAAAATTACTATAAAATCAAAGCCAAACTGCTTTGGATAAAAGGGTCTGTTAAATGAATGTAATTTTCAATGTATTTCAGCGCGTGCAAAGATAAATAGTGCTGAGCATGTCGGTCTGAGAGACAGAGTTTTAAATTGTGCAGCCTATAGCTACGTCTAAAAAGACCAGCCATTTCTCATTTTTATATCAAATCCTTTATCAAAATGTTTAATTATAAAATAAATTTTTGTTGTTTGAATGGCTTTGCAGACACAAAGCCGCTGTAAATAGAGGTTGATTGGAGATCTTGACAGGAGATCTACTTATGTCTGGCTGATGCCTCTGCAACGTTATAGGAAGGGTGGCCGACGCTCAATGTTTGGCCAATGTCGGCCAGACTTACGTGTGCTATCTGGATAGCTATTCGATCTGATAAAAAAAGAGACCAAAGAGACCGGCTTGGATTTTATTCGAAACCCCTTTGCAAACGCCACGTAAGACAAAGAAAATAAAACTTCTGTCTAGTGCCAGGAGTCGGAATAAGACGATACTTAACATCAGGAAGCTTTCAACAAATGGAGAGATCTCCAGTCTGCTCTAGGGCTCAAACGGGATCCTATTCAAAGTAATAACTTATATTGTTCATAAACGTGTTTCCATATAATCATAAGTGGATACAGTAAGCACATAAAACAGTTCAACATGGAGAAAGATGGAAACAAAAAAAAAGATTTATAACTTTATTACCTCATTATGACTGTAACTAAAGATGTGTGCTGCTGATGCTCATTTGGTTATGAACAGCTCATGCAAACGCACGCGCGTGTGCGTGTGCGTGTGTGATCCATGAGCGCGCACACCTCTAGTTGCAGTCTCGCTTGTCGCCAGTAGGGGAGTAGTTCTGCAAAAACTCAGAGACTTCACGTTTAAGGGAATAAAATAGTTTAATATGAAAAAAACGGTGGATTATCTCTTTAACCAATGTCTCTGCTGCTGATACTAGTATAGTTGGTTTGCCATACTAATAAGCAAAAATTACTTTTGATAAACATCAATTGTTTCCTTGTTTTTTTTTTGTTTGTTTTTTAATGTATTGCTTTTATTTATTTATTTATTTATTTATGGCTATTAAAAAAAACAGCAAGCAAGCCAAAGTAATGCAATAAGTTCATTTTTTAGAAGTAACACAGTACAGTAACACATTACTTTTAAAAGTAGGCTAACTTCATCATAGTAACGTTTAATAGTAACCACAACACTGATGCATGCTAGGCACATACACATTCTTTTACAGTGCCTATAGACTGAAACGTAATGCCTATGCACACGACATCACAGATTTCACAAATTCTCATTTTATAGTTTACATGGAGATAAAGTTGTTTTTTTTTTTTTTTTTGCTTTTTGTTTTATCCAAAAAACATGCACTTTGAAACACATTTTCAAAAGATCCACAAATTCCATTGTGGTGTAAATGAATGGCCAAAAACGTTTTCTGTTTCAGTTAAAAATGGTTTTGTGTTAATGCCCCCTGAGAGGCTTCATCGGTTCTTGGATAGTAGAGGCACCCCACCATTTAAATCTCAGCACACATCATGAAAATATACATCAGTGGTGTAAAAAGGATTAATTGGTGGAAATTGTCCATAATAGGTAACTGATTAAATGTTTCAACAAATAAAAAATGAGTTTGGTTGCTTTTGACTAAACTTTTATTAGACAATCCACGGTGATGTGGATCAATGTGAACCTCCACAAAGGAGTGAAGCATGAGTAAAGAATTGAACATAAACGTTTCGCTCTTTTTGTGAACCAAATTGGATGCAGGGAAATCTATCTTGAATTTGTTTGTCAGATTCGTTGACAAGGGCACAGCAGTGTTTGTCCCCACTGGGTCTGGGAAAACTGTTTCTCTCTTTGAAACCGAGCTCTCCTTCACTGCCCTTTCAAGTCACTGTGCCAATTAGCAATAGGCTGTGGCTCTTTTCTTGGGTCTTTTCGTGTGGACTTGACTTGGCCTGCCACTCATGATGAGTAAAAAAAAAAAAAAAACAGGCTTTGAAAAGAAGCAGCTCTCTGTTCCGGTTTCTTACATTTTCCTCCTGTTAGTGCATGACTCTGTCACATCTTTGCTGCCTTCATGGTATCTTTATGTAGCAGGAATAACCTGGAGATTAAGGAGAGCAGGGCCACTACTCGCACATCTCAAGAGTCATCATTACCTCCTTCTCTGCTCCAACACACCCGCTCAAATACTTTTCCATAGTTTGGCCACAAGCCATACCTAGGATGCCAAATAATTGCCCCTCATCCATATCTGTTTACAGCTCTTTATATGAACAATTCCTTTTTTGAGAACAAATGTATCTCTGATGACAACACCATACAACTGAGTGCAGTGTATTTTAGAATCAACCAAACTTATTTTTGTTTAAACTTAAGTTTAAACTTAAGTTTTGTTTTTGTCTTTTAAGTCATCATATTTACAAATTAATTTGGATGTAACGAAGACAACCTGATGTACTAGCTGTACAAAGTCGCATAAACACAAAACACTCGGGGAATCAAGAACACTTATTTTTATATTGTACTACCTCACTGTTTCTATTTTTCCAAGTTTTTACTTCCCGTGTTTAGTTCCTGTTTGCATTTGTTTTCCTGTGTGGTAGGAGGGGTGATCTGCTTGTATTATTGCCCTTTTGGCCTATTAGCTGCGCCCCTGGGCTTTACTTTCGGTGTACTGCTGCATCGTTAACGCGTGGCACCATTGTTGCTAGGAACTGGATGCAAATACCCGAAACAAGTAAAGAGGATGCACTGTTAGTTGTTTGATCAGTTGTAATATGTCATGAGAAGTGCATTCTGTCTAAAATGTGTTTTAGCAATGACTTGTTTGGAGAGTTTGCTTCTCTCTTCGAATGTACTAGAGTGTGGTTTCTCTGCTCGGGTTTTTACCCGGAAAAGTTATGGTTTTGTTGTCTCTTACTGAAACATTACATTCTCTTGAAGTTCGGGATTTATCCATTTCATGTGCACATATATACACTCACCGAAAGGATTTTTAGGAACACCTGTTCAATTTCTCATTAATGCAATTATCTAATCAACCAATCACATGGAAGTTGCTTCAATGCATTTAGGGGTGTGGTCCTGGTCAAGACAATCTCCTGAACTCCAAACTGAATGTCAAAATGGGAAAGAAAGTTAATTTAAGCAATTTTGGAGCGTAGCATGGTTGTTGGTGCCAGATGGGCTGGTCTGAGTATTTCACAATCTGCTCAGTTACTGGGATTTTCAGAGACAACCATTTCTAGGGTTTACAAAGAATAATGTGAAAAGGGAAAAATATCCAGTATGCGGCAGTCCTGTGGGCGAAAATACCTCGTTTATGCTAGAGGTCACTAATGCTAACGTGTTCCGGCCAACAATGGCCCAACCTGTAAGAAATCAAAAGGACATAAGTACTCATTCATTTAACTTTTGGCCTATAATCTATATTGAACTTGCGGAATTAACAATAAAATGTAGTCCGATTCAATGACAAGCAGGAGAAAGAGACACATTTAGCTGTCTAGTTCCATAGACTCACATTCAGTCTGCACTCGCCCGCGATCACCTCCAGTGGAATTCTAATGGAACTGCAACCAAGATGATAAAATAAGGCTAATAGGAAGTGCCAAGGCTCTTTATAGACGGCCTCTGACTTGACCTACTTGCGCAAGCTCATCTCCTTTCTCTCTCTCTCTCCTGCTGCTTCAGACTTCGCTGAACCATGCCCCCCTTACCACAGTTTTTTTTCCTTTCTTTTGAAATATATTGGTTTGCATTTTTTTGACATTTGGCTTTGCTCTAAGTAACAGTTTATTTACTGACTCATTAAAGGAGCTGTATGCAAGATTTTTTTTGTTCAATTAATCATAAATGTTCCCTGATATGTCATTAGACATTAAGAAATCATGTTCATTTCAAATAGTTTATATAGTGCTGGGCTGTTATCGGCGTTAACATGCTGCGTTAACGTGAGACTCTTATCAGGCGATACAAAAAATATCGCCGTTAATCAAAGTTGAGTTGGGATCATAAATAGCTTTTTCGAATATTGTTATATTTTCGTGCAATTCTGATGTATAATAACATAATTTGATGGCGCTCGATGGCGTATTTATGCGGGTGTGTGAATGATGTTATTTTTGAAAATGGAGAGGGGGAAAATATTCGTTTTGCTAAATACCCGGCTTTGTGTAAACGTGGCCTGAGACAGATTTGTGAACATATTTGAAAGAAATAGGCCTTTTGTGTACATAGAAAAAGTCTTTGATTTCTGCTCATGAAAAATGGGGGCAAAAACAAAAGTGTTTCATTTATAACTTATAACTCTTTTATATATTAAGAACCCATTGTCCAATATTTGAAGGCACAATTGATATTTTGTGACTTGGATAAGGGATTAGGTCTTGAATAAGAAAAAAAAATCTTTTTATATTACTAATTTTTTTTTCATGGCTAGAAATCACCCTTTTAAAATTAAAGTTTTGTATAATAAACGATTTGTTTAGCGATTTATAAACACTTTTACTTATAGTGATTGAAACTCTCTTCACAGCCTGATAGCAATAAAAAAATAGAAGTGGTCTAAATATTACAACATGTACATATAACTTCTGTGGAAGTCTCAGGACCAAAACATTTTCAATCACTGCATTTGACCTGTCAACATATGTGTATGAACATAAATCTTCATATCTCCCCGCATTCTGCTCGAATAGACATCACACATCATCAGCACATTCCCGCATTGCAAAAAGAGTCAAACAAACAGCAGTCATCTTTTACAGTTACCCCCGGAACCAAAACAACAAGCTTATGTTGTGTTCATGCTATGTCGTATTCGCAATCACAAGGTTGCAACCCTTGACTTTTTACCAGGAGTTTTTCCACATCATCATACTCAGATTTATGAGTTTCTGTCAACACTATCAACACCAAAAATGTATCTGCAGAAGTCAGGTGGTAGAAGTAAGAGCTCTGTAAGCTGTTTGCATTCATTATTGTTGTAATGTTATGTACTTTGACACTATTTTTTATGCTTTTTGATGGTGTTTTAACGCTGTGTTCATGTGTTTTGGAGGAGACGTGACTTTGGAGAGTGATTTGTCATTGGCTTTCTGCGAGCTTCATTGATAATATTTCCTTTTTAGTGTTGCCAGATCTCATTTAATTTAGTGAGTGGTTTTCCCGAGACATTCATTCGTCAGGGGTATAGTTTCCTCTGAAGTGACAAGCAAGATATTCCTTATTAGGGTTGGGTATCAGTTGGGTTTCATCTGATACCAGTACCTACTCTGTATTTTTTAAATGGTTCAGGTGCTTAAACAGTTCTTGAAACGGTACTTAACCCTTTCACACGTAAGTTTAAAATATTCTAACTGACCCCCCCCCCAGCGTGAGTTTTTCAAGGCGACCGTTATTTAGAACTTGCCACTTTAATGTTTCCATGGTGACGCGTCATTGCTTGTCACGTGACACAGCACAACCAGAACAGAGCGCGGAATGAATGATGATCTGCTTTTATGTCATTTTTCCTTTTTTATTAAAAATATTCAAAAATGTATTAGCTATATCATGAAACACTGATATTCCGATTGTCAAATATGTGCAAATGGATGGGTTTTGTTGTTTAGACATCTTTATAACGATCGCGTTAGTTGAGCTGTATGCACAAAGGGCGGCGCCATTTTAGTTTCGTTTTCAGTTCAGAGAATCGGATCTGTTGGATTTATAACGTCAATTCATCCACTTCTCACGAAATACATGATAGTAAATGGCTGGTGAACTGGGAGAAGAATAGGATCAAATGTTAAGCAACTTACACAATGTGTATCTGATATGAATAAAACGTGTCGTCTTATTATAATTGAAAGGATTATTATTGCCGCTTCTATAGACATCTGTGTGTATTTTACAAACTCAAAATCATTGTTTTGCTAGTACATATGTGTATTTAAATGTCTGAAACCTAAAATAAACATTATGTGGTGGAAAACACTCAATAGTTGTGATAAATGACAGCACTGAGTGCGTCTGTCTCTGGCTGAGCGCCAGCCAACGCGCGAGAGCAAGTTTGAATTTAGCAGTTGCTGACGTGTGCACTGAACGTTCTAATCACACCGGTGTGATCGTACGCTCCAGGGACCAGCCAAGACTGATCACACCGGTGTGATCGTACGCGTGAAAGGGTTAAGAAAACAAAACTGCACACATTTTGGCCCTGACAAACTGGACAAAACATTAACTTAAATCTTTAAACAACATAAATACAAGAAACATATGGTAATAATAAATAAACCAATATAAAATAAAAATTCACATTTACATAATATCAAATAAAACAATATTGTATCAAACAATGTAATAATAGCGGAGATTAATATAGATTACTACCAGGGTAAATCTAATATCGACATGGCTACATTAGTACATTACATTACAAATCCACCCGCATTTGGCAGGTTGGCGGGTGTTAATGTCAAGCGCTGGTCATATAACTGTTTTATTGTAGCATTTATATGTGTGCTTCAGACACCGGTCATGCTGGACGTTCTCCCCATAAGCATCTTAGGACGCAGTGTCTCATTCCCCTTCTCAGGGAATCATGGTTACATTTGTAAGACAAAACAGAAATTGATTGACTGCATTAAAATAAGATCTATCTTGATTTTTAGGCGTTTTAGCTTATTTTAATGCTTGTTTTGTCATAATAACCTTGACACCTACTTGGGAGTTTGTTCTGTTCTGAAGCCACATTTTATATCCAATGCTTTTCTCTGCCATTAAATATTGTAGTGTATATTTGAATTGACTTAATTCTTTTTTTATCCCTCAGGAAATATATGTTTTTACTCAATTATTTGGCATTTCATAAAACTTTCATTAACAGCCCTAGTTTTTAGTAAAACTGTTTTGACACTCGTCAAATGTAAAATAGTTAGGGAGGCACATCATTGAATGGTGGGTATTTTTTTGTTTGATCTGGCAGAGCATTTGCTGCATATCTGAATACAGAAACTCATCCATCATCCTGTTTGTTGGCACAAGTTCTCAATAGAGCTTTTGCTATCCTGTCTCCATTACAGCATTGCACATTAATATCTAACAATATGCTGTAAGATCTGACATATATATATAAAGTGAAGAAATCCGATCAGTACAATATCTCATCAGCATATAATAGTGCATGTTCAGTAGTTGTCAGATTTGAAACGTTTCGTCATCCATGTTGACATATTCCAACACAGTCTCATGAAAGTGCTTATCTATACCACGATTGTTATTTCTCGTGGCATTTATACACCAAAATTGTTTTTTGCACGCATATGCTGCGCCCTGAAAACCCCCTGGGTAGGTTTAGGGGGAAGGGGGGTGGGGAGTTTGTACTTATTATACACCAAAAGTGCGTATCATATGCACGTGAAAAACGCGTACCAGATACACGCAAAAACTAGTTTTGGCGTATAAATGGCACTAGAAATGACATTCGTGCTATATATAAAAACTTTCATGAGATCGGGCTCCATATTCATCAATACATTAAAATGTAGCTTTGTAATGCATATCACAGCACCAACAGCAACATTACACACTATTTAAAATGAAAAAAGTGAAATCGCAATCAACCACCCCTTTAAACATTTTTCCCAGTATATTTTCCCCCCCTTCTTATTCTATTGTAACACAATAAAACAAGACAAAGTTATTAGCTCCATATTTACTCGGGCTGTTGCATGTGTGTGTGTTCTGGCCTTGTCAATTTGGAACATCCATCATACATTATCTGTGGGCCAGTGCCCAGGGTGATCGAGACCCATTCACATGACATGTCTGGATGTGAACCAGTGGCTTCTATGACCCCTCCATTGGAGAAGCTTACAAATCTGGACAGAGTTTAGCATTCCAGGACATGACTGCCATCCAGATGGCCTGGTCCCAGCTGAACCCACTGACACTGGCCATTATTCTCCTCCTTCATGGTTGAAGGCCTCAGCAATTCATAATGCAAAATGGGGATGAAGATAATTGTAGTTGGTACCAAAGGTTTTGGGTAAAATTAAGTTATAGGCTAATAAAAAGAGGAGGTTAGAAAAGGAAAAAGGCACTGCAATTCTGGTACAGTACATGGATGTAATTTGTTTAACCAATATAAAACTAGCATCAATTTTTTTAGATGGATTAAAAAGGCAGAGAAGTGCACAAGAAAGGGGGACAGTGATGGCATACACTCTTTGTCTTTATTCCATGGTAAAATGGAATTGTTTTACCTTACTTTTTTTTTTTTTTTTGAAAAAGCGCACAAGAATGATTACCTAAAAAAATGAAGTAAAGTGAAATCCGAATAGTATGTTGTACTGAAAAAATGCTTAGTTAATGGCGTTCACTTACTTGAGAGTTCAAGTAACTAAAAAAAGAACATTATCTAGTAAGTAATTATCTAATTATTTTAATTATCTACTACTAAGTACATAATTTACTTTAGATTTAAATCTTAGATTACTGACTCACAGAGTGCATTTTGGCATGAATGAATTAACCAATTGCTTTTGCTATATTTCGCTTTATTTACTAATGTTATTTGCTATCTTGTGTCAGACTAATTGGTGAGTTCAAACATAACTTTTTTTTTTTTAGGAAATGACATGGAAACAGCAATTTATGTAGTCAATCTATTTTATGTTATCTTAAAATGTTTTGTATAATTGACAATTCAACATCCAAGTTGAA
The DNA here is from genome assembly GCF_016745375.1 of Pimephales promelas. Next base: position 556,302 of record NW_024121193.1, on the reverse strand, counting down.
CTTAGAAAATCTTACTTTGGAAAACAAGTGAATGCAACAAAGGAGAAAGATAGCTGCAGAAGAAGTGGACGACATGAATGAAAAGTCTATTAATTGCTACCCCTCAAATATTTTGTTGCTTGACAAAATAGCACTCAAACCAACCAATTAATCTTAACTTTAGTTTTCTGAGTAACAAAGGTATAATATGCAAATAGTACAGATTACTAGATTTTTACAATTAAGTTAAGATTTTAAATAAGGTGAACTAGTGTTAAAAGTGTTACTTAAAACAACTGTTAGATCCAGTCACACAACTTCGGTGAAAAGAAATGTATTTGATAAATGTGTTTCCATTATATTTTATGTGCTTATTTTTTTTTATGTGTATCCACCTTAAGCAAGCTTATACTGTAAGTTTATGCACATTTTATTCACATAATTATGTTTCTATGCAGCATTTTTATGCAATATTCCAAAATTCACCTAAAATATGCGGATGGAAACCTAACTATTGAATAGCACAAATTCAGGCTTCAGTCTTTGTGTGTTGCTGTTGAGTATACAGTGTAACTAATTGTTTACGCATTTACATCAGACTTCAGATATTTTTTCCACGTTCCAAATCCATTCTCATAATGCTCAGATTACTAATGGCAAGATATTTACTTTATTGTTTAAAAAAAATAATAAATAAATAAATAAATCATTTATATAGGCCTATAGGGATGATTAACAACCTTTTTTGAGGTAGTAGATTCAGCAGAGCCTGTACATCTTCATTAAATTAAGCTTCATGTATTTATTTATTTTTTTTTTAATTTTTTTTTTTAAAAGCCTTTCCTAATTAGTGACAGTTTTCATGACATTCAGCCTATTTAATAGTCAAGAACACTTACAGTTGAAAATAAGTGGCTGGCAGAGCTAAATAAATATTGTTCCCTCACTGTTGGATATGTACAAAATAGATAAAGTGTTATCATGAATGGCTCTCTGTATAGAACTAGAGTAATTTTCTTATATTGCTCTTCAGAAAATCACAATTGCCAAAACGCTCTCATACTTTTTATATCTGTCATCTGTAATTTTTGATAATTTTTTTTATTGCTTTTCTTTAATTTTCACAAGTAAGTTGTACATTTTCAAACATAGAATAGCCAACTTGGCTGGCTTCCCATTAAATTAGACTACTTATAGATTGGGCAACTTTCGCTATGGGGTGATTTTTTTTCTTTTTTTCTTTGGGGTTTGAGGGTTTGACATATCACAAATTAGATTAGAATGTAAGAGTTTTTGAATTACCAACAGCTGTAGATGTGTGTATAAGACTGTGAAGAGATTACATCCGTAGCTAGTCATTGGAGAGAACGTCTCGGTAATGTATATAACCCATTCCCCGAGTAGGGAACGGAGACGTTATATCAAATGACGATGACATGAGGGTTTTGCTTAGAAGCCTATCACCTTCGAGTGTAAAAGAAAAAAATGAGCCAAAGGCAAAGAAATACCATGTGCATTGCATAACTCCGCCCCACCTCGTGGGTGAATATGGAAGAACGCTGGCAGAATGTAGACATGTTTCCCTGCTGAGGAGCCAAGACTCAGCTTGGTGTTCCAGCGGAACAGCGGAAGAGGCAGGAAGACGTAATGTCTTTGTTGCCTACTCAGAGAACAAGGGGTACATGCATACCCGAGACGTTCCCTTTGGTAGTTACTTCGAGTTACGTTGAATGGCGACGAAATGGGAGTACCAGTCTAATCACGCCAGCTCTCAGCTGTCTTTCAGTGCCCTGCGTAAGTATGAGCTCCCTGTTGTGAGACTGGCTCGGACGAAGGACTCCTACTTAACACAGGATTACCAAGGTACACTGGGAAGCATATCTCAGTAGAGATACGCAACCATGCCCGCCCAAAGGGAGGTTTTAAAGGAATGCAAGTATGGTCCAAGAGGGGGTAGCATACGGAAGAACACTGTAGTATCCAGCCCATAGGGTGAAATCTTTCAACTCCAGAAGTGGCAAGGTGGCTTGCCGAGGGAAAGACACATGCTCAAGGAGGCTTACAATGGAAATACACACGTGGATGTCACACAGCAGGGGGACCATGCTCAAATGGAGGCACCTAGCCAACTGCAAAAGCTGCCAGGGGCATAACCTTGGCATTGACGTCAACAGTTCGGGAGGAACTCAGGGTTTCTCGGGGAAACTCACCTGAGGAGAATATCACACATATCCAGTCCGTGGAGTGGGATGGCGAGCAAGTGTAGACACCTGAGCAGATCCTGGTTACTGGCTAGTTGAAGCGAGTACACGAGAGGACACTGGCAGATTATAGAATCTAGCGAATGTGTTAGGTGTCACCCAGCCTGCAGTTCTGCAGATGTCTGTTAGTGAGGCGCCATGCGCTAGAGCCCAAGAGGAAACCCCATCCACTATCCAGTGAGACAACCTTTGCTTGGAGAGAGCCTTTGACAGCCCCCACCATGACAGGCAAAGAGCTGAAACACTGAGTCCTGACTATGTAGGCACAGAGAGCACGTACCAGACAGAGCAGTGCCAAGGCTGGGTCTGCCTCCGAGGGTAGCGCTTGCAGGTTCACCACCTGGTCCTGAAAGGGAGTGGTTAGGAACCTTGGGCAGATATCCAGGCCAGGGTCTCAGAATCATGTGAGAGTTAGACTGGGTAGATCTAGATCTTGATGCAGGCCAATGCAACCAGGAGCGCTGTCTTCATTGACAGGAACTTAAGCTCCACTGATTGCAAGGACTCGAAGGAAGCACAGGGTGGTCTATGGCAGTGTTTCCCAACCCTGTTCCTGGCGGCACACCAACACTGCGTGTTTTCTTTGTCTCCCTAATCAAACACACCTGACTCAACCCATCAGCTCATAATCAGGTGGGTTAATGAGCTGATGGGTTGAATCAGGTGTGTTTGATTAGGGAGACAAAGAAAACACGCAGTGTTGGTGTGCCGCCAGGAACAGGGTTGGGAAACACTGGTCTATGGTCTCTCAGGGTGGAGGTTCCAAAGATGGAGGTTCTGAAGGTTATATAGGGTGCCCTGTCCCTGAGAAAGGAGGTCCTTTCTCAGAGGAACTGGCCAGTAAGGGCTGGTCTTTGAGCAACACATAGAAGCAGTGCAGAGCCAATCATACTGTCAGCAACTCGAGGCAATTGACATGCAGAAGGCGCTACGGTCCTGTCCAGGAACCCGCAGCAGCATGTCCATTGCACATGGCACCCCAACCCATGGTGGAGGCATCTGTTGAGACAACACTATGCCTGGAAACTCGATCTAGGAGCACACCAGCCCGTAGGAAGCTGAAGTTCAACCACGGGGTGAAGGTTTAACGGCAGGTTGGAGTAACTGGTACTCTGAGTGTGCCCTGTTGCCATGCCCACCTCGGGACTCGATCGCGTAGCCAGTGCTGAAGTGGTCTCACATGAAGCAACCCGAGTGGCCTAGATGCGCTGCGGATGCCAAATGCCCCAGGAGCCTCTGAAATAGTTTCATTAGAACTGCATTCTTGCTCTGGATTTGATGCAGACAAGTCTGCAGTGACTGCACGCGCTCACTCGGAAGCTACGCAGACATGGCGAACGAGTAGATTTCCATGCTGAGAAAAGAGATCTTCTCCTTGGGGCAAAGTTTGCTCTTCTGCCAGAAGCACTAGGTCCCTGTGTTTGCAAACCTGGTCTCGAGAGTGACCTAGGATTAGCCAGTCGTCGAAATAGTTCAAGACGCGAACCCCGTGTAGCTGAAGCGGCACAAGGGCTACCTCGACGATGTTCGTAAAGATGCGAGGAGACAGGGCTAGCCCGAAGGGGAAAACCGCGTACTGATATGTCTTCCCCTCGAAAACAAACTGATGAAATGGTCTCTTGGCTGAATCTTAGCGGACACATCTGACTGACAATATAAAGTGCAAAATGAATTTTTGGTCACTTTCATCTTTTACATTTCCAATGAGTTTCATGTTTTTCTCTTTCTGCCCAGAAACTGCAAAAGGCTAATCCATTAGAGAAATCAAATAAAGTAGCCAGCGCTAATATAAGGTCTTACTACAATAAGGAAAAATAGAAACAGTGTTGTATAGAACATTTTTGCTCAGGAGCACAATAGTATTTTAGCACAGAAAAGGAAATGGTCCTTTTGTCATGGTACATTAATGCTTCGGCTATGTGCAAGCAGTGTTTTTGAAGAGTGAATATGCTCTGAGTTCTAGATTAAATTATTAGTTTTACAGTGAATGAAAGAGGCAAGCCAATGGATGGAAAACAGGCAGAAAATCCTGTGAAGGCTTCAAGACATATGTTCCTTAATGTTTGTTCTCTTCGTTCAGCAGGTGATGACTGTCTCACATGACTGAATTCAGTGGCCTATTTCTCCCAAATGGAATGCTCTGATACAAGGCTCTATATGCCTATAGTGTGAAAACGTGTAATGCATTAATAACCTAAAAAAAAAGTCCCCATAGTGTGCTGGTTAGTGGTTACTGTATTCTGTTCTGCAAGGATTCAAAACAAATTTGTTATTTTAAGATATATTCTTTTAATTTCCATCCACTAATCGCTAAAATGTATCTAATCAAGGGAATAATAAAGCAATAGGGTAGTTACTCATTTGATTCATGAAGAATCTGCATGTTGTAAAACTAACTATATAAGTATGCAGTAGTATACACTTTTAATTTATAATATTTTAAACACTCTCATTATTTCCATTGCTTGTTAAGTGTATAGTAAAGTGGTTAGATACAACATTATATTTCCTAGTACTGATAAAAGAGAAGTCACATTGCTTATCATTAAACAAATATGCAGCATCTTGCACTTTTCGTTATGCTAATCTGGATTGCCCTTGTACATTTTAGACCCTCACTTCCATTCACAAGCTAGCTAGCTAGCTATGCCTTCAACACAGAAATGCATTGGCTACTACCTGGATGCAATCATGTACAAAACAGATCGGTATCTTTATTTAAATACCCTAAAAACCAGAGAGCCAACCTTGATGAAGAACTGAGGATCGCCGCCAACACCCGCCTCTATAGTGATCATTTTACATGGGATCGTTTTATAAACTTTCCTCAGAGACAACTGGGATTCACTGATAATCCGCTGTTACTGGTGAATGGTGCCGAAATGACTATCTCCCGCCTCAGCGATCATTCTCCCGTCCTGAAACCAGTATCAGTTAATATCACTGTCGACAGCTTTCCCGCGAGTGGGCGTGGTTTCCACGCAGTTAGTGGACACGCCCCCAGTGTTTGAGAACAGAGATAACTGCTCATTTTTTCATGATTTTGATAGCTTATTTTATGTACATGCCGGCTTTTTTATCATTCAAATTTGGCTGGGTGGCTAATAACACATTTTTCTGTGGTTTGACAAACTCAAAACACACACTTAGTTTTGACTTTACAGGGACCCCAGATAGCAAACTGACATTGAATCAACGTGGAAATATGACATCGAAACAACGTTGATCTAACATTGTTTTGCTCATCGAATTAACGTTGAACCAACGTCAGACGCGTCATTCTTTCAAAACTAACGGAAAATCAACTTGAAATCAACGCGTTGTTTCACCGTTATGAAAGCAAACCAATTTTCGATTTTCATTTAGCTTTGAAGAATGCCGCGTCTGACGTTGGTTCAACGTTAATTCGATGAGCAAAATCAACGTTGTTTCAATGTCATGAGAGACGTCGTTTCCACGTTGATTCAATGTCAGTTTGCTGTTTGGGACTTTAAATATACATGCATGTGTATATATATATATACAACATAATTATACAGAGTGTGTGCACCCACATATATTATGTAAACACAAACTTTTGTTTTGGATGTGATTAATCACGATTAATCATTTGACAGCCCTAAATTTTACCATTATGGCTAATAAATTTAAGAATAAATAATTAAATAAAATCTTACTGTATACTTTGTAATATTTGTATAAAAAAAGATATATTATGTGTCCAGTTTTTAAGATTTTTTTGTTTTATTTTATTTTTTAAAATCAAAACTCATTTTGTGCTGTCTACTCTGAAGCCATGCCTACAGGCTGCCCTAATCAGTCAGGTCTCCTTTGGAGAGAGATTGTTATTGATCTGTTTCTTTCAAAACAACAGTAGAACACAGATGTTCTAAGGTCTGTTGGATTAGAAGCTGTGGACACTGATGCAAACAAAAATGACATACTTTCTCACATATTTCATCTTGTTTCTGCTTAGCATTTCATATATATATATATATATACTGTATATATATATACACTCCTCAATTACATACAAAAGTGCCATCAGGCTGTTATTTTTATCCAAAAGTATTGCTATAAGTTTTAATTACTATTATGAAGTATTAATACATTACATTCATGTAATGTATCTGTGGAATTTAAATATATTTAAAGTTTTAAAATCCTAAGAAAATGTTTTTCTAATTTCAGCTTTAATCAGAAATATTTTTCTACTGAACATTTTGTGTGCAACTTTAGGGTACTTATGTGCACCATGCTTATCAATCGACTTTACTAATCCTCACTGTGGTGGGCTTGACATTCTCTAGCTTTGTGACCCAGTGGAGCAGATTGACGGTACAGTTCAATGATCTAACATCCAGTCATGGAGAGAGAAACTGGTTTAACTCAATTGGCAGCAGGCTGAGGCTCAGATTAAGCACTGCTGCTAAAGCCCCTGCAATGCTGTGGACTTCACATGTTTGGGATCATGAGTTGTATGATGCCCCGTCACATCATTTGGGTATTTAACTGGTCCTGGCTGCAATAACTCTTACATATGACTGTAACTCGTAGATGATTTGTAACTTGTATGAATGACTTTAATTTGGACACAAGAGAGTCAGTTATTATGTGTCACAAAAGAAATTCAGTCAAACAGGTTAAATCATCTATGGGTGAGTGACCGTCATGATAAAGTAAGAGCTTAATTATGGGAAGAAAAAAAAAAGACAATATGACTTTCTTTCTTTCCACAGGTTTGGAATGACACAAGGATGAGCAAATGATTACAGATGTTCAATTAATGTATATTTATATAAAGTAAAAACATAGCCTGATAAACTATTTATATGTACAATATACAGACATTATAACTCAAGTCATGCATATATGATACAACTTTGCACATTTTATTCAGATTCACTTCACTAGACCTTAAAAATAATTAACATTAAAGCAATCACTTTAAATTATAAAAATTGCAAACCTATTAATATTAAAAAAAAAAATCCTGTGTAATAATAAACACTTTATATAACTAATGGAACTGATGATAAACAGGAGCGAATTCCTGTTCAGATCCATGCTGATGGTAAGATGTTGTTGGGTGAGGTGTCATATAATGTGTCAACGCGTTCTCATCCCAAAGCGCCATATAGGACGCTTTTGCAAAAGCGTAAATATCCAACGCACATGGCACCCTTTAACGTCTAATGAGACGCTTCGGTTAATGGTTAAGTTTAGGTATGGTGTGGGGTAAGGGTTAGACCACTAGGGGGCGCCATCAGCCCAAATATATCTGCGTCTCATTTCACGTTAAAGGGTGCCATGTGCGTTGGATATTTACGCTTTTGCAAAAGCGTCCTATATGGCGCTTTGGGATGAGAACGGGCTCAATGTGTCTATACTTCATGGCAGGATGTGGTATGGTGGTTTGGCTAAAATCCTGTTGTTTGTTGGGACTGGGTACGTGAGAACACAGGGACGGCTTGTGTGGCTTGAAGACATTGATTTTCATCCTCTAATCCAATATCCACAAGGAAGTTGAGGATATGGATTTGTGCCCTCAATTGGTTCCTTGGATTAAACCTGTTAAGTTTCGCCACTAAACTGAGAGCAAAATAGTACATTTCATCCTCCTGTATTGGCACATGAGGTGGAGCTGTAGTTGATGGTTGAGAGATTATATCAAGTAGCTGTTGTTCTGTTGGACTTGGATATGCAACTCTTCTTCTTTTTTTTGTCTCTGTCGACCTTCATTTATTATTGCCTGCACTCTGGGATGGGCAGGGGTGTCAGCTATCTGTGTAGGTAATTGAGGGGTAGAGGTGGTTGGGGGTGGTGTGGGGGTTAAAGATAATTGATTTCCCAAGCCAGGAGTTGCAGGCCTTTGTATAACCGTAAAGGGACTGTATGGTCTGCTTAGCTGACATATCTCTTGATCCACATCCCCTTCAGCCAAACTCATATCCACTAGTTCATCCTCTAGCTGCAAAGTTGTTTTTGAACTAAAATAATAACAGGTGTTATTAATGTACATTTACAATGTAAAATAAATACATAAAATAACTTGTGTATTTAAAAAAAAAATCGGTATAACAGTATTCCAAAACAGTAATACAGATTTCTCTAGACATTTTTTCATAATTAAGTTCTTTTCTCAACATTACAAACATACTAACCTTCTTGCCTGCATATGTGGCAACAAGAAAGACATCACTTGTTCATATTTCCACTCCTTGACAGTACCACCAGCAGAACCACTAGGCATTTTCTTTTGTTTTTTACTCCTTCCAAAGGCATCTCTCAGTAGTCTCCATCTCCGTTTGCATTCATTCACTGGAAAAAACATGCATATATATATTTTAATACATTATTGTTAATTTTCTTCACAGATTCCTTGGCACAGGGGAGAATTTCAGCAGCCTAGCGTTCCAATAGGCTTGGGATAAGTACCGTGGCTGAATCTGTCCACGTGACATGCAGAGCTATTGAGAGGCAAATGATGGCGTCCCAGTTCCCAAAACCAACAGAGGAAATTTGGAGAAATATTGCCACCAAATTTTGGGAGAAGTGGAACTTTCCAAATTGCATAGGTGCAATTGATGGAAAACATGTCACCGTAGTGTCACCAGCAAATTCTGGGAGCTTGTATTTTAATCACAAGGGGACATTCTCTGTTGTTCTCTTAGCGCTGGCTGATGCGGAATACAGATTCACTTTTCTACAAGTGGGTGACTTTGGTAGAACAAGTGATGGAGGTGTATATAGTGGTTCTGCACTTGGAAGAGCAATGGAGGCCAAAAAGTTGTCTGTGCCTGCAGACTGCGCTTTACCGGGGTCTGGGGCACAAGGCCTGATGCCATACACCATGGTGGTAGATGGTGTATTTCCCCTAAAGACACATCTGATAAGACCATTTCCAGGGAAACAAATTCCAAAATGGCACAGAATCTTCAATTACAGATTGTCTCGTGCACGTATGGTTATTGAGTGTGCCTTTGGCATTCTGTCATCCAGATGGAGAGTACTCCACACAAAGATGAACGTGAATCCGTCAAATGCTGATTCTGTGGTCACTGCAGCCTGCATCCTACACAACTACCTCTTGAATCCTTCAGAGAACCAATGTGGCTGGAGGAGTCAGAAGAAAGAGGGGAAGTGCTTCCAGATGTCAGAAATATGGGGGGCAACAGGGGATGCAGGGAAGCCTACAACGTACGTATGATGTAAGATCTGTCTTAACCTTCTACAAGGACCAGAAAAAACACACATTTTTAATGGTACCGAACTTTTTAAATTGTAAATAGTTTTTCATTTGTTGTGGAAAAAAATCTGATGTTAAATTGATAAAGTAATGATGCAAATAAAGAGAATTTTAACAGTACTGGTCTACTTTTTTTTAAATGCAAGAACAAACATGTTTAATTCATCATTATATATATATATATATATTGAGCTACATTATTTATACTAATAATTGATATACATGTCATTGTTAGTACATATCCCTTTTCTACAATACCAAAACAGGTATTTTACCTCTGCTATTTAAAAGGCTGGGTGTTGCCACAAAAGTTTGTACATTTTGAAATTATAACTATATAGTTATTATAACAAACTTACATTACACTATGTTTATTTAATGTATATCTAAAATAAGAAAACTATATAGGCTTATAAGATTTATTTAGGAAAGCAAGCTACAAATACATATTCAGGTGTTCATGCATGTATTAATACTTTCTATGTATATTTAAATGTTCAGAACAGAACGGTTAATTTAATAAATTAGCATGACATCAAGGTGAAAGATGATCAACACATAAAAAGGACAACACAGAATACATTGAAGTTTAGGTAAAAAAAATAGTAATATTTATTAATTCCCTCATTTTAAAGACTTTATGAGATATATTTAAAATTATTCTATATGTGTCGGCTTGGCCCGGTCATACTGGAAGTACCTATGGTTTATTGCAGTTCTAAAAGGCACCACAAATGCCTGTTAGTTTCAGTTTATTTATAAAGCACATTTAAAAACGGCCCCTGGCCGACCAAAGTGCTGTACACATAGAGGTAAATACTATTTAACTAATTTACAGCAGTTCAGAGCAGAATACTCATTCCAGACTAAAAGCGACAGAAAATAAATAGGTTTTAAGACAAGACTTGAACTCAGACAGAGAGGAAGTTGTTCTAATATAAAGTGGGAGATTTTTCTAGAGTGTGGGACCAGCCACTTCAAAGGCATGGTCTCCCCTTGATTTTAGCCTTGTTTTTGGTATCTGAAGAAGAGGTTTAGTTTCAGATCTAAGATGTCTCGTAGAGGAGTGGTAATGAAGTAAATCAGATAAATAAGCAGTAAATCATTCAAGGATTTATACACCAGGATTAAAATTGTATACTCAATTTTAAAATTTATCGGTAACCAGTGAAGTGATCTTAGCAGGGGGTGACATGATCAAATTTCCTTTTTCCCATAAGGAATCTCGCTGCAGCATTATGAACATTCTGTAGGCGGGCCGTTTGGGACTTTGATGCGCCGAAATACAGAAGTTTACAATTAGTCCAGGCGCGAGTTGGAGCATCGATAGCCAACTTCAGCGATCGTTTAGGGAGATATGATTTAATTTCCGCTATAGAACGAAGATAAAAGAAACTAGATCTGATGACAGCACTAATTTGTTTATCGAATTTAAGGGAGCTATCTAAAATAACACCTAAGTTACGTACCTGGGGAGCAATAGATCGATCTAAAGATCCCAGGTCAAAATCATAGGTTTGCCTAGTTTCTGAGGGGTTAAGTTTAAACATTATTTCCTTTACGTAATGTAAGGAGACAGGGTTGAATGAGGTCCATCGGGTAGACAAACTCCTCTCTTTAGATATTTCCTGTCCGGAGGCTTGAAATTGAGCTCTCAGGTTAGAGACTTTATTGCCAAAGAATTTAACTAGATCCTCACAGAGTGTCAAAGATGAGCAGCGAATAGGGGTATGGTTTTAAAATTGAGTTAATAATAGAAAAAAAAGTGCCTTAGGGGTGTGGTGACGATTCTCAATCAATGTATTAAAATAAGAAGCTTTCGCTTTCTTAACCGCATTCTGATATAATGATAGACAGTCTCTTAAGATTTCATACGAGACCTGTAATTTATATTTTTTCCACTTCCTTTCTGCTTTTCTGCATGACTGTCTCAAGGAGCGTAAACTATGATCAACCCAGGGCTCAGATTTGGTTTTAGTCTTAGATTTAAAAATCTTGAGGGGAGCAGTAAGATTTAATATATATTCCCAAGCCGTGTTTATAAGGGAGAAATGCTGCTCCACATCAAGGTCAGGGAGTGGAGATTCTAAGGATAGAATAGGTTTACTCTCATTATACAGCTTAGTAAAGTCCATTTCAAAATGTGGTAAGTATGCACGCGCTTGTGTGGTGTTTGAAACAGGTGTGATAGTAAGCAGAGGAAGAGACATTTAAAATAGGAAAATGATCAGATATTGCAGAATCAATAACCTCAACTTCAGATACAGATAACTCATATAATAGAATTTGATCCAACATACATGGATATGTGTGTGATTATTAACCCACTGCCGAAGGTTAAAGAGGGGGTTGACTGCTTTTTTTTTTCTTTGCATGATTGTGTTTATGGGGTGCAATATAACATGTATTCGTGGTTTTTCATTTTTAAAAAGTCTTATTTTTCATAAACTTCACGTTTATTGTCAGCCGTGCTCTCCTCTGTCCTCGAACGAGCGGTTGACTACCTGAGTCTATGAAACCACTCCCTCAGAAACACGTCGTGGGCTCAGATTGGTTAGCTTGGCCCGGTATGTTGTGATTGGCTGAACTGTCGCTTACGTTGTCCGGAAGGTTAATGCCCATTACCTTTACGGGCGAAATGGGAACGTCATGAGCTCATGAACGTCATTAAAAAAATAAATAAATAAATACTCAAACAGCGGTGGCAAGTTTACATTCTTGATCAAATCGAAAATAACGTCATAAAACATATATACATGAAAAATACATTAGTACAACATTAGCACTTATACAAAATTCATGTTTATACGCGTTTGTCGTATACACAAAATAGCATAAGTGATAGCCTAGTGGCAATAAAGCCAGTGCTGGCATTTGAAAAAAACTAAAACACAATGGCTACGTCTGGAATTATAAATGCAAATACATTTAAAATGGTTAAGTCTTAGCTAGGGGTGGCACGGTTCACGAAACCGACGGTTCGGTTTGTATCACGGTTTTAGTGTCACGGTTTTCGGTTCTGTACGGTTCTTGTTATTTTTTTTCTTTTAATCTTTAACACTCCAGAAATGTACTTCAGCATGTGATATATAGCTTAATTATCCACACTTTAGGATACAGTATAAAAAAAATTATATTCATGCAATCATGCACAAACTGAATTTGACTTTAAGCACATTTTGGGACTATCTCAGAGGAAAGCTAGGTGAGATTTTGATACAGCAAGAGAGAAGACATTGACATGCTTTTCATTTATTTTGAAAAAAAAGGAGAATGTGTATCACTATCTCTACAAGAACTTGAGCATTTTTATCACACAAATCTTATTTACACAAAGAAATTAACTTGCATTTATCAACTGACAACTTTTGTAGCTCTTACAAAAATTCTATCTTTTAAAAGAAAAAAAGAGGAACTACACTGTCTTTTATGAATAAGTTAATATACATGAATACCTCATTGCCTATAATTAGGCTATAGCAATAGCAAAGGCCATAAACATAAAGTGAAACAAGTTCAACCTCAGCACAAAAAACAGTATCAACAATGCTTCTATTCCCAAAAAGTGAGGGTACCTTTTTTCACTTGAAATTAAAGTGCAGGATTTCGAAACATATGACTGGAGCTCTTATCTAAACATAAAGTGCCACTGTAGCGTTATATTAAAATATCATAACATGAAATCCAAAATGTTCCCACACACCAGACTTATACCATAGACTTATAGGACGCTCGCGCTTCCTCCAACTCCCTCATCTCTCCCACTTGCCATTTCTCCGCGTGCCGTGACCTGCAGCGCTCCATACTCCACTTTTACTGGATTGTTTACTAACTTGAACCGGCATACAGAGCGATCGGTAATGACATCAAATACCGCGAAAGTGAGTGACGGAGCCGTCGTTCCCGCTCTAGTTTGATGTTATTCACCGGTCGCTCTGTGCAGCGCCGGTCCAAGTTGAACAAGCTTATGTCGTGCGAAAAGAAAACAAACGTGACATACGGGCACGAGGCTACATTGCGCATGCGTCGAACCGTGAGACGCACACGCTCCGAACCGAGACAAGCGAACCGAACGGTTCGGGTGTTTTTTCATGTACCGTGCCACCCCTAGTCTTAGCCTACTTACAGGTTGTGGCCCAACAACTGCTGCCTCTGGTTTTAAAGTTGGAACGGCTTCACGTTTTGGTAACAGTTTCTTGTTGAATACGGTGTTGAACTCGTAGAGATGCTGGAAGCTGTCTTCCGTTAAATGCGCTGCACAGAGAGCTAGATTACGATCGTCATTTTCAGGAACATAATCAAACATAAATTGTATCCATTGTTGACGAAGTACAGCGTCCGTGGGAAGTTCGAAGACATAAGACCTGACAGCTGCGTGAACAATACACTCGACGAGCTGGAGCTGCTGAAATATGGCCATGCCCTTTTCTGCATATTCCGGAGGGAGTGGTTGATGCAAATGTGTGGGTTAGTGACGTACCATAACCCAGCTGTAGTCCCAATCCAGTCATTTTTTTAGGCAATATACTTCCTGATTTTTAAAAGACGATATCTCTGCTTACACTGAACTTTCAGCGCTGCAACTTTGCAGATACTGTTCATGCACCAACAGCAACATTACACACTATTTAAAATGAAAAAAAAAGTGAAATCGCAGTCAACCCTCCCTTTAAAAGAGTCAGTGATGTTTAAAAACTCAGTAGTTAGCCGCTCAGAAGGGCAACATAAATGCACATTTAAGTCACCTAAAATAAGGATAGAATCATATTTGGTGACCAAGCCACCTACAGATTCAGAGAACACTTGTCATTGCCATTCTGTTATGTATTAAGATGTATATTTGTATTCCTATTTTGTGTGCATGTTTTTTTTGGTACCGTTTTAAGTCTTTCTGTCCAGCTGAGTTAATCAGATACAGGAGATTACAGTAAAATGTATAATTGTATGTCCACCAGCTTTTTTGGGACAGTAACACTGTCAGAACCTGGTGTTTCTTACAGAAAATATTAACACTGATAACAACATTTACGACCTACTATAGGAATGTTTAGAGAAGTGTCGGCTTTCTCTGAATTCTTACTAACGAGGAGAAATTAATCCTGTAATCATATATATTCTATTATATATCCACTTGAGAGTTGTATGAACAATGTATCTAATTTCCCTATCTCATGATTTGCCTTTTGTATGGTTTGGTCTATGTTTCTCGAAAACTCTGATGGGATAATGTTTCAAACTTTGCAACATGTGGTTAACCAAATCCATGTGTGTCAAGTTTGGTCTCTTTAAACTCCAATCTTCGTTCCCCATTTGTTAATTTACATTACATTTTGCTAAACTTTGTGGTGACACATAAGGACTATAAGAATTGTGAAGATTTTTCTCTTAAACACCCAATGAAATTAGAGATTGAAATGCCTTGCTATAACACAAATGGATGCAAAATCTCCCTCCCAAAGGACAGCTTCTTATTGGCTCAAACGCCTCCAGAGGGTGTGGCATCTTCAAGCTTTAAGAATCACTGATCACAAAATCAGCCTTGTCTTTTCCTCTTACCTCCTGCTCTCTTCATCATGTAACTCCTTCGTGATCTCATTTGTGATCCCCTCTGGGGGTCTTTTATCTTTTCTTTGTTTGTTAAGTTTTGTTTACCCTTTTTCGTATTATACTATTGTTCATTTCCAGGTAAATTAACTTAGCCTGAATTGTTTCTTTGGTAATTTATGCCAAAGACCTTTAAACCTTCTTTGAAAGTCTGTGCTCCGGACCATCTGCCAAACCACGTGACGCTCCAACGGGACACTCAAGACACAAGGCCGCCCAATATGCGAAGCCTTATTCAGCAACATAAAGAGAACCATACACATTTGCAAGTATATTCCTTTATCGAGCTCTCAGAGCAGTTTTTCCGTGTTGTCTTAAATGTTTAAACTGTCCAGGTGTATTTTGCCAAACTGATCCAAACAGATCTCCTCCTCTCTCTCTCTCTCTCTCTCTCTCTCTCTCTCTCTCTCTCTCTCTCTCTCTCTCACTCTCTCTCACTCTCACACACACACACACACTCACCCTGTTGCTTTCACTTTCAATCTCCTTCAGTTTATATACCCCATGTATCTGTATACGTAGTCTGCCTTTATTAAATCAATTATATTCATTCATTGATTCTGTCTCTTGCTCAAGTCATTTTAATGTCACAATCCAACAGTACAAGCTTTAAAAGGTACTTTAACTGGCAGGCTATCTTTATAAAACAGGAAGGTTGTAATCATGGCCAGAAATTACCTTTCCTGTCTCTGAAATTGTCTTTGTATGAGAATTGATAAAGATCGCATGATCAGCTTGCTGGACAACAGATCATCAAATCACAAATTAATTCCACAGGGACTATCATCAGAGTCGACATATGGTAGACCTAATTGATTGAGTATTGATATACAATTGAGCTCCTGTCTGTAAAACATAGTCTACTTCTGCAATAAATTAGAATCCTTTGTGGTTTATTTTCTAGGTACATTTATGAATGCAGATGCAGGGAACATATCATCTGCCTGGTTCAACCAGACTCATACATTTCATTTGTCCAGAGAGTCTGGCCTATCCTGGTTCAACCAGATTCTAGTACATTTCATTTGCACATAGAGTCTGGAAGCGCTCCATTGAGAAACGTTTCCTTCCTTGTATCGGGTTCACTATTAAAGTTCAAATCTATTGGATCTGCCCAAAGTCACTCACGATCTGCCATAGCCAATCGCTAACGTGTGGTCGTGAGTGACGTATGTCACGCGCCGAAACGGCTGGAAACAACAAGTCAGAATGATCAGAGGATTATGTTTACAATAGGATTTCAGTCAATGAGAGCTGCAGGTTTTGTTAATCTAGGAACAATTATTAATTCGAAATGTATATTTGATATGAAGTACAGTGATATATTCATTCAACGGTCGAAGCTGTGTCTTCATTACAAATACGCCGATGTGGTCGTTGTCTGATCTGCCGCAAATGCTGCTGTGTCTTCATTACAAATACGCCGATGTGGTCATTTTCTGATCTGCCGCAAATGCTATGCAGTGAATCAGTCGGTCTCTATCTGCAGATGTGTAATAAACAACAATTTGCTACTTGTGACTGGTTTTGTGATCCAGGGTCACAAAATAACTGTTGCGCATAAAAACAATACCTTTGAAATATTGCCAAACAAGCTCAGTGAGTATTTACAAACATAAAGACAAAAAAATAATAATAATAATTTGCTGTTTGCTGAAATATTCTACACTTAACACAAAATATAAGACAGGCACAGATGGAGATATTTTTGTTACAACTTTAATTGCTTGTCTACTGAGTCCTACTTTGGGCTTCAACATGCTTCAGAATGATGTTACACAACCAAGAGCCAACATTTTCTTAGCTATAAGTTATTCTGTTTTTAACCACATTTGCACTTATCCTCTCGCTATGACAGTTTTTGGCTTCACAACTGAGCATAGGGGCCACTGCTCCAGGTCTCCATTTGATTTGCTTTATCTTTCCTCACTGATTTATATGGATTGAAAGTGCATTATTCTTTAAAATATAAATGTCTTTGTGGATTAGAAGGGGATCAGAATTTGATTGGAATACATTTCTGTAGGAGGGCAGTGGATGGAAGGGCCTGCGTGAGAGTGCCAAATGCTTTCATTGCCACCTCCGGATATCAGTGCCAACTCTGTGTTGTGCAAAATTTGCTGCACCAAACTAAAAAAAAAAGATGTTGCCTAGGCGTTCGTTGCAGCCCACCAGTTTACCCACCTCATTTTATCTAATCTGTAAATTACTGCATCCATCCACAAAGCACTAGCTTCCTCTTGACTATTTTAAATGTTCAATCTGTGCCGCGCAGAGACGTGTGGAAGCCAAAAAGAGAGAGAGAGGGAAAGTGAGTTATTATGCCACAACACTAAAAATACAAGAGTAACGTTCTTTAACCTTCAGTCTGACCCTGTTTAGACATTCACAGATTTACCTTTCAGCCAGAAGCTCATGACTCCAGATATTGCATATATGAAGAAAAGACATCTTTAAAAATGTCATGTGTGATCTTATCTGTGAGCATATGTACAGCAGTGTTGTTTTAGTATTATTGTTATTCTATTATAGCATATTCATATTTTCAATTAGCTTTCATTTTTAGATGTTCAGTTTACATTATAATTTCAGTTATTTTTTATCATTTTATTTATATTTCATTTATTTATGTATTTTGTATTTTGAATGTAATACTTCATCAGCTTAAGTTGACATTTTTATTGTAATGTTTATATTTTATTTCACTAGTTTATTTTAATACCAAAATATTTAATTTTAGTTAACAGTAACAACACAGATGTACATTAGATATCAGTGACATACAAATACAGTGCTTGATTTCACGACATTGTGGACTTCTGTGTGGCCACCTATGTGAGCAGGGACTAGCATGAACCTGAATTCACAGCATAACCCATATCTATTATTAATAAATTTGCTTGAAGAGCACATTTTTTCTCAAAGCTTTGTATGCAACTACAAAGCCAGAGAAATCAAATCAGAGGCACAAACTTGGCAAGTGAAAGAGCATATGTGATCAAGTAAGACACAGAAAGTTAGGACAGCAAAGATGTTCACAGCATTCTTCATCAGTTGTAAGAAATATAAAGAAGGTTGTGAAAACTCCAAGTGATGTATGTTTGTTTCAACTTTAATCAGTTATTGACAAGCACATAATGTTCTCAAAGTGGAAAGGAGTTGCCCCTCGTTGTTGAAATGTGTATCTCCTCACCTTTAGCTCAACTAGATCATGAAGTGACAGTCATCAGTAGTAGTGGAGCGGCTGAGTGCTCATGTTTGGCAGAATCGTTCAGTTTATGATACAAGCGTGAAAATTGGCATGAGCAGTCTCCATGGGTCACTTGACAAGAAAATTGTCTGTGCCACTTGAAATTTCAAGATGGCGGCCATTTTTCAAGATGGCCGACACCTTAGTGGAGCAGTTAAGTGATATAGTGGTTTATTTGAAGAGTTCAGATGCAAAAGCCTCTAAGTGCCATTTGAAAATTTTTCTTCTAGAATGATGATTTTTATCAAGCTTGTATATTTAAGTTCAGTAATTTCACTTAAACAACAATTAATAGGTAATCTTCACTGCCATTTAAGTGACTTCATGACTTCACTTCATACCATGGATCCACAATGAGCTGTATTTAGAGTTTGATTAAATAAATGCTTTGTTTATAATGGGGAAGATTATAAAGACAGCATTTGCGATACTAACTTTACAATTAGATGACATTGAACCCCACTCTGAGTTTAACAGCAGTGATATATATCCAGTGTGCCCTGGTAGTGCAGATATTCACTCTTGTCTAATCTATATATAATCAACAAATCAACACTACTGTATTTTGATGTGTTAAAAGTTGTTCTTTAGAATAATCTAAAACATATCAAATAAAATGAATGAAACCAAATCGTCCTTAATGAAAAAAAAATATATATATATCGGAAAATTGATTTGAGGATCCAGGGGTCAACCATCTTGAAAACAGAAATTTCATTTGGCCGAGAGTGCTTTCTTGTCAAGCAACCATTAGAGATTGCTCGTAGCAATTTGCATGCTTATGTCACTAACTACCAAAATATATCGCTTAACATCTCCATTTAGGTGGTGGTAATCTTGAAAAAAAAAGCCTGCCATCTTGAAATTAAGTAGTTGTGGGCAGTTTCTTGTCAAATGACCCTTTGAGACTGCTCATGCCAATTTTCATGCTTTTATCACCAACTACTGTAAATTATTTCTTAAGTCTAATTGCTCCACTTAGGTGGTGGTCATCTTGAAAAATGGCCGCCATCTTGAAATTTCAAGTAGCTGTGGGTAGTTTATTGTCTAGTGACCATCAGAGACATTTTCATGCTTGTATCATAAACTGAACGATTATATCACTTAGCCGCTCCACTATAGGCCTACCATTTATTTTTACTCCTTTCACTCCTCTCCAGAATACCTCCCACCGAGAAAGGCAAGAGAGGAGCTAAAATAGGAACTAGCCTACAGTCTGCGGCTTTGTTTACATCACAGACTTTCTTTTTTTCACCTGTCATATGTGTTTTAATGATGTTAATATGCCTTTGCCTGCAGTCAGACTACGGTTGCATAGTGGGTCTGACACTTTGTGCAGCAAATGTGCTTGGAGATTTAATTTACATCTGTCAATGAAAATATCTCAACAACCTTGTCAGCCCTTGATAAACATCACCTGTGTTGTTCAGACAATACCGCCATGGCAAAGGTCCAGGACAGGCTGATGTTCAGCCATGTGACGGGTTGTAAAATAGCCAATTTAGTGCTGTTTTTCTTTCTTTCCACATTTAAATAAAGTATCTATATGTCTGGATGCATAAGTGCCTGTGCCGTTTATTCGTACAGGTGCAGCATTTGAGTTAATGTGTATGTGTGGTCGCTTTACATTATTTCTCATTAAGACATTATCACTATCACATATCTGAAGCACCACTCTTATCTACCTCAATTGCAGCTATCTACTGTATACCAAGCAGGCTTGTAATTGCCAGAGAGAGCTATCCATTACCATTATCATCTGAATGGCTCTGGCTCAACTGGACCCACAACTTTTTAAGCAAATCATATGAGCGTTAAATGCTATTGCTCTAATAGCAGATGGAAGATAGCAGAGGGAAACTATAAGTCTACTTAATGCTTTTAAAAGCCCTAAAAAAAGTGCCAAGCCCTGGTATATAAAAATACAGGGCGTTACCTGTAAATTAACTTATTTTTTTTACAGTGTATATATACTGTATATATATATGAAGAGTTCAGATGCAAAAGCCTCTAAATGCCATTTGAAATTTTCTTCTTTAATGATGATTTTTATCAAACTTGTATATTTAAGTTCAGTAATTTCACTTAAATAACAATTAATAAGGTAATTATCATTGTCATATAAGTGAAATTACTGAACTTAAATATACAAGTTTGATAAAAATCATCATTAAAGAAGAAAATTTTAAATGGCATTTAGAGGCTTTTGCATCTGAACTCTTCATATATATATATGTTGAAATAAATGTGCATGTTGTATGTAGAATGTATGTTGAAATCAATTTAAATTCATATAAAAATCATTTAAAGTTGAATCATATGCTAGTCAAATTAAAGTCATATAAGATTTATACATATTTTGTGTCATGTTTAGATGACCAACATCAATTTTGTTTGCAAAGTCTACAAATTTACAGTGCAGAAGCTGGTTGGAGGATGTGGAGTCAAAATATCTCTGACCTTTGTGGGGACTGGTCATTTTTCTTCAGGATTTGAACAGTAAATCTGAAATCTGGAAATCTCAACACTTTCAAAAGTGTTTCCAATTGCAACACTAACAGTGTTACAATATGAACACTTAGCGTAAAATATGACCACCAAAGCAGAGAACAACAACACTGTTCCAGTGCTGGATGCAGCTTTGTAGCAAACACTGGCAGAGTTAATATTTTACACTGTTCTGGTGTCGACCTAACACTTTAAAGGGATAGTTCACCAAAAAATGAAAATTCTATCATCATTTACTCACCCTCAAGTTGTTACAAACCTCTATGTGTTTATTTGTTCTGCTGTACACAAAGGAAGATATATGGAAGAATGTTTTAATCAAACAGATCTCAATCCAGATTCAGACAGATTCAGATCTGTTTGATTAAAACATTCTTAGTTTTTACAAGTAAGTAAAAGCTTGAAGTTTGGTTTTCAATTGGAAAGTTTTAGTTTAGTAAGACATGTAATTTTGCCAAAAGAAGAGCTTTTATTTTAAGTAAATGTAATTTTTAAATCAGCTTGAGTGTGATATTTAACCATATTATTATGAATAATTGTAATCCAATGATCAGATATCTAAATCAGAGAATACCATATGTTTGGGCTGTTGGATTATTTATTTTTACCAGCGGATTCGGGGGACTCAAAGTGCACCAGATTAATGAATTTATCGTTAAAATGTACTAAATTCGGGCCGGACCCCGTAGAGGTACCGAGATCCACCTTCAAAAATACTAGGTAACACTGTAGACTATCTTATTAAAATACATGATGAGTATTTTACCACCGCCGCCTCATTTCAAGCCAGGAAAAACCATGCATGTGCAATATAAAGTACTGGACAACTTTCTTGCTTTCTTTATTTCTATTTTATGGCTTTAAAAATAGCATTTTAAGCCAATTAAGCAAAACCTGTCAAGTCTGAAAAAAAAGGTATTCTGTCCCCCTCTCTTTTGAAATGATGGAAATGAACAGCGCGCACTGTTGCAATCACATAATTAGTGCCACACGCACCTTTGTGCTCATGCAGACGCGTCAAGTATAAACAATGGTTTACGCTTTAACAAGCTCAGTCACAGCCCTACAGAATAACAGTTCATATTAGCCAGCTAAACTTTTAATACCCTGTTAGAAAAAATATGTAGTTGCATAGTTTCATGTGGTTCTTCTCCCTTGATGTATTATGGGTTTGATATGTGGGGAGAAATGTGCTGGTTACTTTCGTGAGACAATCAGCTGATTACTATTGTTATATTATATATTAAGACCTTAATATATAAGATGGCTTTATAAACTTTATCCATGATGTAGTTTATAATGGACTGTGGTACATAAACAGGGACAATGTTACACACTCTTGGCTTACCCTGGCTATTCTCTGCTGTCTACACACTGCACCTTTGACTTTTTTAATGACGATTTTAACTCAACTTTATTTACAAAATAATAATCTTTGATGCAACCAACATCTGCAAGTTGGAGCGCTCCGTGTTCCTCGACACGCCCACACGCCCCCAGCTGGCCTCTTTGGATCATTCATTAAAGATCACTTGGTTAGATTCGCAGAGGTTTAGAAGACGTCACAGGCTATGAAGCACTTTGTACCAAAGCACTCTAGCTTTGCAACAGGTCGCTCAAAACAGCCGTCTACTCTCGAAGTTCCCAGTCACAGCCTCCGCCCGCCACCGCTTCACAGCACCGTCAAGCCTGGGACCAGGGACTATGTTCTTGCTCTGCTGGCTGCCGCCGCCCTCCACGTGGACCCTGGCAAAAGATTGAGTTAACCCCCAAGCCATCAAAGTCTTCCTAGCCCTCCTAGGAAAACGACAGTGTTTAAGTCTCGCCACAGCTAGACTTCCACCGAAAACTTTTTGCTTGTTCAGTTCCAGAAAATGCAATTGTTCCAGTGCTTTTTGCAGTAAACAAGCCGGTACCACGGCCCGCTTGCCTGCACATAAATGCCGTTTTCACGGCAACAAAGATAAATCACATAAAAAAGTGTAATTTCTGGTATTCCGTCCACGGCCGATGGTGAAGATGTTACATATAACTCGTTCCCTCTTCTAGAGAGAACCGAGGTTACGTTTCTACACAGAATGGACTTCAATGGTAACCAAATATTCAAATGTTCAAAGAAGGTACAAATGTCAGTCTCAAAGCAGCTTCAATGTCTCGACACGATCCCAGTCGAGAAATAAGGGTCTTAACTAATGAAACGATATTTTCAAATAAATATGTATATATACATTTCAAAACTTTTGAAACTTCTTAGAACATTTGAATAGTTGGTTGTCATTAAAGTCAATTCTGTGTATTAAAAAATAAGAGAGACATGGATATCTTGGATGAGGGTGAGTTTGAAAGTGAACAAATACTTTAAGATATATGCTGGACATATGCCAATGACAACAGATAAGTAAACACAGAGCCAATATGATCATATAAGCCTAGCAAGAGCATTTAAATAAAAACTACTAGATAAGCCCAATATTAAATTAGCATTATTTTCCTATGTTTTTACATCAAGACCATCTATATCGCTTTTATATAGGGCATACATGACATATGATTAAAAATAGATTAATATTATGCAATTTATGTGGATTTTGCAGCATATATGTCACTTACAATATTCTGTAGGAACATAAGAATCACAGGTGTTTTTAGCAAACCTTTTCCATGTGGGGGTCTCACTTCTTCCCTCAATGTGAGATTGACAGACACCTTTTGGGCTAGAGATGAAGCTATAGCATTTACATAAATGTTGGTTTCTGTTTGGTTTGTAATTCATCACTCACTGTCACGGATGATGTGTTTATTTACCTTACAATAAAACTGTGATTTCAGGATTCTGGAGTATGATTAAACTAACCTTTGAATGCCTGAATGACAATTGGGGAACTACGGGTGGATCAGACACTTAGAGGAACATTGAAACCTGCATATTTTAGTTTGAGCTGACAAAAGACTGCAGTGTGGTAACTGAGTGCTATCACCATGGTTACAAATAAACCTTCTGCTAAAGCTTGGATTGTGTGAAGGCTGCTGCAATCATAATGTTTGTATATTTTTAACTCTATCCTCTATCCAAGAATCACTGAATAGAGGTGAGAGTACTTACAATTATAGATAAGTGCTGTTCAAAATATTAGTTCCTGATGAAAATCAACACTCACTGACTATTTGATTTTAAGTGGCAAATTAGTTCTCTTAGGTCTTCCTTAAAGTAATAGTTCACCCAAAAATGAAAATGATGTCATGATTCAGTCAACCTCAACCTAAAGTTGTTCCAAACCTGTATGAATTTCTTTCTTCTGCTGAACACTAAAGATGTTTTGAGGAATGTCGGTAACCAAACAGTTGACTTCCAGAGTAGAAAGAAATTTATACAAGTTCAGAAAAACTTGTGGGTAAGTAAATAAATGGTGACAGAATTTGTACTTTTGGATGAACTATCCCTTTATCCCTTTAAGTAATATTGACAAACTATATAACATTTGAAAGCTTACAATCTCTACACTCTAAAAAATGCTGGGTTGTTTTAACCCAATTTTGGGTAAAATATGGACAAACCCAGCCATTGGGTAAAAAAATGTAATTTAAAAATGTAACCCAATGGCTGGGTTTGTCCATATTTTACCCAAAATTGGGTTAAAACAACCCAGCATTTTTTAGAGTGTAGTTTCCATATTTGGTGACTGATTTTTAAAATATATTACAGAGGAGCCATAATTTATCAATATGCAACAAGAATATTTTCATGCTCATAAGGCATGTATACACTCTAAAAAATGCTGGGTTGTTTTAACCCAATTTTGGGTCAAATATGGACAAACCCGAAATGTTGGGTTAAAAATGTAATGTAAAAATTTAACCCAACGGCTGGGTTAGTCCATATTTGACCCAAAGTTGGGTTAAAACAACCCAGCATTTTTTAGAGTGTAGGGGCCGTATTCACAAAGAATTTTATCTTACCACTAGGAGTACTCCTAAATCGCACTAAAATATTTTAGCTAGGAGTTTTCTCTTAAAAGTTATTCACAACGCCTTTCAGACCTACTCTTAGTAAGGAAAAATGACAACTCCTAAACTAAGAGTGAGTCATCGTTGCTATGGATGACGTCCATTCTCATGCACGAGCTTCCTCGCAATGATCACGGTGATTGGTTGTTAGATGACAGGGCCATCATGTTCCGACACTGCAACACAGCAAAAAATCATGGAATGTGTAAAAAAAATCATGGAACTACACAAAATAATAATAATAAGAAGAAAAAAAAAGTAATGTCATCGAAATGCATAGGCTATAATGACATGTTTGTGCAGGCCCCAGTGAAGTGTAATTATAAAAAGGCAGAGAGAGAAAAGTCGTGAATGAAATTATTCAAGATAGCCTAAGAGCCTGCACTGTTCACATATCGCGTCTTTTGTGCGCTCGAGTTCGTTAAATGTAGCCGCGTGGTGTGCGCGCCTGTTTTTTTCCAAGCGCGTCCGTATGGAGCGCACCGTAGGTCACGTGACAAAAAACAATCGGAGTGCAACCGCCCTAGTGCTTTGGAAAAGGGAGAACGCGGTGCCTTGCGTTTTTGGGCGCTATATGTGAATGGTGCCCAATACCCTAATGAAAACCACCACTTGCCTAATAATGAAAAAAAACGACACTTGCATTAACACTTGCTTGGTTAACCGACATTCTATTAGCCTAACTAGACCACTTAAAGCAAGGAAATGTTGCTCCTATTGAAGTAATGTAATAGTTGAATGACGGTGGATTATGAACTCGCCAAAATGGAAAAGAAAGCCCAACTGGACACAAGATCAGTTACTGCTGCTGACCCAGTTGGTGCTAGAAAAAAAAAGAAAGAAAAAAACATAACAAAAGTGAAATTCGGTGCTGGGATATCAAGCAAAACTAAGCGTGAGACATGGGAGAGGATTTGTTTGCAGATCAATGCAACATTCCCGCTTGTTTCGCGGACCCCGGACAACTGCGAGAGGCGATGGTGCTCTACAATCCTTTGTGAATAGGTCTTAGTGAGTTAGGAGTCCTCTCGACTTCTTTTAAGCTGTCCCAGACTAAAGGCGGGCATACACTGTGCGATGTCTGTGCGATTTCAGCAAGGTACCTACTCACACTGAACGAGTAAATCGCATGCGATGCAAAGCCAAAGTTCAGGATTTATGTGCTCACACTGTACGGTCCGATCGTCGAGCTGCGACTTCACTGCTCACACTATACGTGTAATATCTGCGATAACCCCCTGGATTGCGCCTATTTACGTGTATGTACCCAGGGATATTGTCAAAACAAGCATCTGCTAGTATCAAAATGATTTAGCATTTTCAATACATTTAATTATTATTGGTATTATTGTATTATCATTATTAGGGGAGGCCTATAGGCTAATTTTACTATTAAATTGATCCGCTATTATAATTAATTTGCCACGCAATATTTTCACAGCACATAACCAACGTGCTGTGAGGATAATAAAATATTACATAATCTTACTCCTCATTAAAAATGGTCTAAAACATTTAGGTCGATTACAATGAATTATAGGCATATAAAATAACTATTAACAGTCTATAATATGTCCGAACATTGACATAATTAATCATCAATGAAAATTAAAAACAGGTTTATTTCAAAAACATTGTTTGACAAACTAATAAAAGAGGCGTAACATCGCAGGTGGCTTGGAAGACAGTGGGTAATATTATCCATTTTGCAACACGAACGGAGGTAAGCAACAGTAATTTGTAGGTAGTTTGAACTACAGAACTTAAAGATCTCCCTCTTTTCGTTTTTATTTTAATTTTATTTTTGCTGCAGATGAAATGGTTAAACTTCTGTTTTCGTGCAGGTGCAGTGAGGGAAAAAACACTGAGTTTAGGGCAATCGGTTCGTAGCTTTGCTTCAACTGTGCGATATAGTCACGAGGAGCGACCAAAATTTCTGACATGCCAGAAATTCATCCGACCATCCGATTGTCGATCGTGAGAGGTTAATCGCCTCTCGTTTCTCCCTGTACACTGCACGAACATTGCACGACAAACGACGCACGACAAAGCTGAAAATCGGTCCGACAGGAAAAAGAGTCGCACGAGTCAGAATTCGGCTCAAAATCGGATGAAAATCGCACAGTGTATGCCCGCCTTTAGGTGCTACTTTTAGGGCTAAAATGATTCGTGAATTACTCCTAGTGAAAAAAATTAGGAGTCTTAAAGTTAGGAGTGGCACGCCCATTATTTGTTTTCGCCAGTAAGGAGCTACTTTTAGCCTTAAAATTATTTGTGAATACGGCCCCTGATCAATGGATTACAATTATTCAAATTATCAGTTAAGCATAATAATATGGTTAAATATCACACTCAAGCTGATTTAAAAATTACATTTACTTAAAATAAAAGCTCTTCTTTTGGCAAAATTACTTGTGTCTTACTAAACTAAAACCATTTTTTTTGGGTTGAACCCTTGCAGTGACACAAGTTTTAAACAAGTACCTCAGTCAGTTCTGTCTTATGATATTGTTATTGTACCCCAATGATGGATCCTTTAGATCTTTTTTTCCCCTTGTTGTTCATACCAATTTTCCAATCACCTGACTGTGGTAGCCAATCAAAATTGGAGGTATTGACATGTGCTTCAGACACAGGCTCACATGAAGCATTCCCATAGCATCAACTCCATGATGCAGTGTTGAGTTCCACTTTGAAAGGGAACCCACCTTCTTCTCATGTAAGATAGGCTTAAACAGACATGCAGTTGCAGGTACAAGCATCCGGTGTGATTGACACAGTCTGCTAAATCAGCCACCTCTCCAAATGACCCTAAACAAGTGTCCTTCTATTGATTTTCTCCCTGAAAAGATTTAATCAGATAGTTGGTGAGATTGGAAGAGCGGGGAACTGTTTAACCCTATTTTTGTGTCCTTTCCTTCAGTTATCATTCAATCTACTTTATCTTCAGTAGAATTTCACTTGGAAATGTAGAAGATGTAGATTAGTAAAATAAAAGAAGAATACTTTAATATTTCCAAAAAGGCATTTTTCTATAATATATTTATTTAGATGTTTTATTATTTATAAATATTTTACATTTCCGTCAGGTTCATGAAGTCAAGAACACACATGACAATAAATGATTAGGAATTGCACTGAATAAATTGCATTTCAAGTTGATAATTAATTTGGTATGGCTCTGTTCAGGGAGTCCTCTGACCTTTCATGAGCACCATGAAAAAGCAGAATGTCAGAGGACAGCACCAGCATTAGGGAACGCTCACAGTTTAGTACTGGGAGAGTAGAACTATTCCCCCATTTGAACAGAGCAACAACGATGACAGAAAAGCAAATGCCACGTTATACACAACAAGGAAGAGCTGGGGAGGAGGTGAATGGTGCCAGCAGCCAGTAAGTGCATCCAGGGGCAATGTAAGGCGCCGTTCACATATATAGCACCTAAAAACGCATAGAAAATGCTAGGGGCGCCGCCTTCTTTCCCAAAGTGCAAGGACGGTTGCGCTCTGGAGGCGTCTGCCGTCGCTGTGCTTGAATCTTGTCACGTGACCTATCTTGATGCGGCGTTTTTTTTGTTGTTTTTTTTTTAAATAACGAACTAGAGTGCGCAAAAGACATGCTATGTGAACCCTAACTAAGCAGAAGAAAGACAAGGAAGATTTAGCAGATGAGACTTTATTTTTATTTCACTCACTATATAGTAACTGTAGTGAATACTATTTCTTTTTAGAGCCACAGCAAAAATAATTCAGTTTGCTCCATGAATTGTTATTTACTAACTATCTATCACTGCAAGCTGCTTGATCTGTGCTGCATAGTTCTAAATCACTGCATTTCCAATGTGAGCAGTTGCCCATGACAACAGATAAGTAAACACAAAGCCAATATGATCACATAAGCCTAGCAAGAGCATTTAAATAAAAACTACTAGATAAGCCCAAGCACACAAATAGCATTAGCAAACAGCATGGTGCCCATATCCTGATAGCTTTTAACAATGATCATTAAAAAGAAACTTAGGCTACGTCCACATTAATCCGGATACATTTGAAAACGGGGTTTTCATTTAAAAATGCTCTCCGTCTACACTAGCGTTTTCAGGCGTTTTCCGACGTTTCAGTGTGGATGAGAAACTTCTAAATTCACTTTACTGCGCATGCGTGAAACTTCACAAAAGCTCACTGAGATGATACAGATGGGAAAATAAATAATAATGTTATTGCACAATAACAGGATAATTTTATTTAGCAAAATATCTCACCATCACTGATGCGTCCAGGTCGCATTCAGTCACCATGTTTGGTCTAAAACGCAACTGCTCTCCTGTTTTGCCGCAGGACAGCAAATGTGAACATTATCTGTCATCTTTGCAGTACTGTGCTATGAAGAATAGCACATATTAAGTAACATAGAAAGTAACATATTTTAGCAACAGTGTAAAAATAAATAACACATAACAGGCACAATACCGATAAACATGAATATCTATCGGTACTACATGGATCACATGACTAAACTTACACCATCGTGTGGCAGTATAGATGTTTGGCTTCGGGCTTCAGGTTTATTTATTAAGCCTATCATGGCTAAAGGCGGAGCATATATACCTGCGTTGCAGGGAATTGCGTCATGAAGATTCTTCCTTGCTTTTCTGGTTCCGAGTGCTGAGGAGCATGCGGGAAAATTGTTTGTAAAGTCTCTTATGTCATGTAGGAGAACGAGTACTGTTTCCTATGGCTGATGTTTAGGTTTATTTTGTATTGATGTTGTGATGTTTTGTGCTACTCGTTGTTGAAGTGTTATTCCTGGTATTGTCTTTGTCTTGACTTATTATTATTGCGACATTTTAATAAAGCAATTCAATGTCTATCCACGTCTCTTGTCCAACTAAGGGGATAAAGCTGTGCACCCTATTTATTAGGTTTGTATTAGTGTGGACATGGCCTTAGCTTAAGGCGGGCATACACTGTGCGATTTTCGTCCGATTTTGAGCCGAATTCTGACTCGTGCGACTCATTTTCGTGTCGGACCGATTTTCAGCTTTGTCGTGCGTCGTTTGTCGTGCAGTATTCGTGCAGTGTACAGGGAGAAACGAGAGGCGATTAACCTCTCACGATCGACAATCGGATGGTCGGATGAATTTCTGGCATGTCAGAAATTTTGGTCGCTCCTTGTGACTATCGCACAGTTGAAGCAAAGCTACGAACCGATTGCCCTAAACTCAGTGTTTTTTTCCCTCACTGCACCTGCGCGAAAACAGAAGTTTAACCATTTCATCTGCAGCAAAAATAAAATTAAAATAAAAACGAGCTACAAATTACTGTTGCTTACCTCCAGTTCGTGTTGCAAAATGGATAATATTGATATGATATGTTCGAAAACCTGATATGTAACACCTCTTTTATTATTTTGTCAAACAATGTTTTTGAAATAAACCTGTTTTTAATTTTCATTGATGATTAATAATGGCAATGTTCGGACATATTATAGACTGTTAATAGTTATTTTATATATAATTCATTGTAATCGACCTAAATGTTTTAGACAATTTTTAATGAGGAATAAGATTAATATTTTATTATCCTGTGCTGTGAAAATATTGCGTGGCAAATTAATTATAATAGCGGATCAATTTAATAGTAAAATTAGCCTATAGGCCTCCCCTAATAATGATATTATAATAATAATAATAATTAAATGCATAAATTGAAAATACTAAATCATCTTCTTGATACTGATAGCAGATGCTTGTTTTGACAATATCTCTGGATACATACACGTAAATAGGCGCAATCCAGGGGGTTATCGCAGATATTGCACGTATAGTGTGAGCAGTGAAGTCGCAGCTCGATGATCGGACCGTACAGTGTGAGCACATAAATCCTGAACTTTGGCTTTGCATCACATGCGATTTACTCGTTCAGTGTGTGAGTAGGTACCTAGCTGAAATCGCACAGACATCGCACAGTGTATGCCCGCCTTTAGCTTCGTGAAGACTTCAGAGATGAATGGAGAGTAAATACATCGAGTCCTGTTTTAATATTGCAGCGAGCAGTTAGGAGCAAACTGAATCTGCTTAAATAGGGCACCCTGATTTCAGCATAGTCATTAGAAGCGAGGGGAGATGAACAGCAGATGCGCTGATGCAGCTCAGCTGAGCGATTGCTGATGAGACCGTGTAGTCGGCCGATAGCGTTAGCAGCAGCTTGGGCTATGTCCACACTAACATTTTTTTCTTTTGGATATGTATATTTTCTCTCCGCTTTGGCCTTCCGTCCACATTGAGACGGCGTTTTAAGTTAATGAAAACATAGTTTTTGAAATGGATGAAGATTTTGGCTATTCAAAGCGGATAGATTTAAAAATGCCGTTGTCTTACGAGAGGTGCTCTCGTACTGCATAATGTCTTACGCTGGGGGAAAACCTCTTTTCTTCAAGATCTTGAAGCTAAAAAATTATCCTTAATTTTCCATTATTGTAAAACGCATTGCAGCAGCATGCAGACATAGGCAAGTTGGCTTAGCGTGCCTCTTGGCTGTCCTGCGGCAACTGCAGCAGCCTATGCACGACGGGCTGGCATCCTCACCCAGAACGGTGGGCCCTGCACGCATGGCCATCAATGGGTACCTGCAAACCTCCCCGAGGGGAGTTCTAAACACCATCACACAGGCCAGAGCACCGTCTACTAGACTTCTTTGTGCCTCAAAATGGTCAGTGTTTGTTAACTGGTGCAAAACCCAAGGTTTTCCACCCACAAACAGCGGGATAACAGAAGTGCTTTCCTACCTTCAAGAGCTACTGGATAATGGCAGGTCCCCATCCACGCTCAAAGTGTATGTGGTGGCCATAGCAGCCTTTGCAGAGCCTGCGTCTGGCCTGTCACTGGGGAAAAATATCTGGTCATTCGTGTCCTAAAATGAGCTACTAGGATGAATCCTCTCAAACCCCCCTCTATCCCCATATGGGACTTTTCCATGGTGCAAGAAGCCCCGAAGGGAGCCCCATTTAAGCCGGTCCAGTCGTCGGATATAAAACATCTGTCCTTCAAAACAGTGTTTCTCATGGCTCTTGCATCAGTGAAATGCATAGGGGATCTACAGGCGCTCTCAGTGAGAGTGACGTGTCTGGAATTTGAGCCTAATGACTCAAAGATTATACTCAAGCCAAGACACGGATACCTCAACACAGCGTTCAGGGCCCAGTTTATCTCACTGTCTGCCTTACCGGTTCATAATTAGGAGGAAGGCGTACGCCTCCTTTGCCCAGTTAGGGCGTTAAAGGCCTATGTATCTGTTTTCTGGCAGACGGAGCAGCTTTTCGTTTCGTTCAGCGGTCGTGCTAAGGGCCTAGCCGCTTCAAAACAGACCCGATCCAGATGGATAGTTGATACCATAGCACTGGCATACACTACAAAGGGACTTGTGTGCCCTTTAGTTGTTAGAGCACACTCCACCAGAGGCATGGCCTCATTGTGGGCATTTCTTTACAAGATATCTGTATAGCGGCAGGCTGAGCCTCCCTGTCTACATTTATAATGTTTTATACCCAAGAAGTACCCGCCTTACAGGCCAAATTGCTGTCGGTTTCGAAGAGTCAAGTACCACCTGCTCCGTCGTGTCGACGCAGAGCACTGCACTCGCTTGAGCACTGCTCAACGAGCTATGAGGTTTTATTTTTTTCCTGAGGGAAAATAATGCCCATACCGTCACTCAGTACAGGCCAAAGTTCTCCCTTGACTCTGACTGTGTGTGACAGTGTTATAATGAATAGGCTTCCTGTGGCTAAACTATTTGAGAATGATGCTGCAAGCCTCTCTTCTCTGACTCCCTGTGAGTTTATAATGATTATGCACCGGGCACGTGCCCTTGGGACTTTGGTGTTGCATCCCTACATGCACAGCATCTTACATAGTGTTCCCCTTGCGTAAGATATTACGCAGTATGAGAGAACCTCTCATAAGAAAAAGTACTTGGTTACTAACGTAACCTCGGTTCTCTCTAGAGAGGGAATGAGTACTGCTTATCTTGCCGTGCCTGCCACATGCTCTTGTCTGCTTCGGCGATGAAAAAAACAGTGAAATCAGCCCATCCAGCTATATTTATAGGGCCTGCCACGCGCGCTTTGGTGGGAGCATGACGCAATGGGCACGTCACCAAAGGGCCGCTCCCGATAGGCTGCTGCAGTTGCCGCAGGACAGCCAATAGGTACGCTAAGCCGCCTTGCCTATGTCTGCATGCTGCCACAACGCGTTTTACAATAATGCAAAGTTAAGGATAATTTTTTGGCTTCAATATCTCAAGGAAAAGAGGTTTTACCCTAGCGTAAGATATTACGCATTATGAGAGAACCTCTGTAGAGAGAACCAAAGTTACGTTAGTAACCGAAAAAGGTTTTTGCGTTGTAGTGTGGACTGTGAAGCTGGAGGTATATGAAAACCATGACGTAAGTTTAGTCATGTGATCCATGTTGTACCAATAAATTTTCATGTTTACCGGTATTGTGCCTGTTATGTACTATTCACTTTTACACTGTTGCTATATGTTACATTGCTCACTCTTTATATCACAGTCCCCTGCCCTGCGGAAATACAGGAGAGTTTGTGTTTTAGACCAAACATATGGTGACTGAGTGCGACCTGGACACATCAGTAAATGATGAGATATTTTGCAAAAATAAAATTATCCTGTTAAAAGAATTAACCGATAACTTTATTATTTATTTTTCTATCTGTATCCATTTATTTTTCCATCTGTTTCCATCTGAGCTTTTGTGAGGTTTCACGCATGCGGAGTAAGGTGAATTTAAAAGTTTACCATCTGCACTGAAACGTCGGAAAACCCCTGAAAACGCTTGTGTGGACGGAGAGCATTTTTTAACAAAAACTCAATTTTCAAATGTATCTGGATTAATGTGGAAGTAGCCTTGCTGCCAGAACTGACGCTGAAGCTCAATTTCTGTGGATTCCTGTAATGTCCACAAGTTACCACTATATTTTAATAGTGTCAGACTTGTGTTATATAATATAATATATGCAATGCAGTGTAATGTACATCAATCACAATAATCAGATCATAGCTGTTCACATTCATAAACATTCCATTAGTAATGTCAGCCATAGTCAAAGGAACAAAGATACTCTCTTCTGCATAATAACCATTATAATATAATATATGCCAAGCAGCAAGTCAAGATTGTAATCAGTATATAAAAGCAGCCAATTATACCAAGCTGTTCTAAACAGATGTATAGAAAGAGAGAGAGAGAGAGAGAGAGAGAGAGAGAGAGAGAGAGAGAGAGACAGAGAGAGACGGATAAAGTTGAATTCTCCCGCTATTATGAATTTTATACTTCAGACAAGCACCCCCGCGAGAAAGAAAACACTTCTCAATGATATTCTATGTGTATTATAATTATATGAAACCTGTAGTTTTTTTTTCTCCTTATCTCTCTCATATCATATGTATTATTTTGCCGTAATATATTTTGTAAAAAGTTTTAGGGAGGGGAGGGGAGGGGAGGGGAGGGAAGGAGGGGAAGGGAGAAAAAGGGAAAAATATTTCTCATGAATGTTTTAGGGTGTGAATGTGAGAATTAATAAGCGTAGAATCAGATTTGAGTCTGTAAATTGTATTTCTTATTAAATAAAGATGTTAAATAATAATAATAATAAAAAAATATGCAATTATGCCATTCCAGACTCTGTCTAGGAAGCAAAGTGAAGAACAGTAGCAGAGTTTAGTATTACCAGACTAGACATGTGGTATATGTAATATATTAATTATCAAGAGCAATGTCTCTACAACATGGCATATGGTTGAAGCAGCGCTCAGTAAGACTGGGAACTTCTTTGCTGTTTTCTCGCAGGTTTCTCTCTCGAGCTCCCCCTACAGTTTCGGAGTATATATATATGAGAAAACTGTCGCAAACTCGTTGTCAACTCCCCCCCTCCCATCTCGTTCAGGCCATGTGCATTTGTTTTCAGAGAAGCCGGCGAACATAGGCGTCATAGGCGAACGACAGGGTCGATTTTGTCCCCACCACTTTTGAAACATCTCGCGGCACAGATGTACCAATGCAAATAGATCATCTCCAGTTAACAGCATTCGTTTCATTTGTTTGTTAAATAACAGGCGATCTAGCACTGAAATGTGTTACCTTCTCTCAGAAACTCGCTTCAATCCGTGGCGGAGATTCTTTCCGGTGAAATCAGAAATCAAAATGCACACAAACGTGTCCCTTTTTCTCATGGGTTCTAATTCCGCTCTCGTATATTTTTTCCCCCTCATCAAAACATGTAAAACCACTGATAAACATTATATCAATTCAACCACTGATAAAAATTATTGGTTTTGATGAGGGGCAAAAAAAAACTATTCGAGTGTAGAATTCTACCTCTGGACGGACCATCACTGTATGCTATTAAGGGCGTATATTTTCTATATACTCACTATACTCGGACATTGTGCTTATTTTTATTTATGTGCATCAGGAAGCTACAGGACATCGTCTTTCAAAACATGACCTACTCGAAAGAGAAAAAAAGAATGAATGCGTTATTGTAGCCTACCCAGCACTTTTGAAAATGCCCTTCCGAAAGCGTCTCTGTCCCCAGCACATTTCAAACCAAACTGACGCCCGAGCCATGTCCACTGAGGTATGATTCTCAGAACAATATTATTATGTTGAGATAGTGTATATTTTTATTGTGTTACCAAACGTAATCAGTAACATTATGGTTAAAAATCAATACTATAAGAAATATTTCCGCTATTTATTTATTTTTAGTTTAGCCTACAGCTATAGCTACTTAGATTATACATTATCAAAATAAATGTTACGTTACATTCTTCTATAATTTTTCTGGTGATCCGAGTTGTCTATCGTAACGATTGACCAAAGAAAGTCAAACACGTTTAATTTGTTTATTACAAGTTTGTTTATTTTATTATTGAAGCTTGAGACCGGTGGTACTGGTGGTCTGGAGTGCCCCTTACTCGGAGTTGATGACACTTGCCAACGCTTGTAGCTAAAAAGGAAAAAGAAAATGTATCAATCTTTTATCAACATCATAAATACTTAAAGGTCAAACTAGCACAGAGTTGCATGTGTGAAGTTGCAATGCAATTTCTCGTTTACTTATAGTTCTGTTTGTGTAAAAGTGATTAAATAAATATAAAAAGTTGCATTATTAGCTAGCAGCTCTCGTGTCGGTTTATGCATTATCAAGTCAGCACAGTATATAACGTTACTAATTCTGAGGCTGACGACAAGCTAAACTAATGCATAATTTGTAGAATTTCATATCGATTTATAGGCGATCTGAAAACACAAATAAACCCTGATAGAGGAACGGACAAAACACTAACTTACAGAAAACAAGCAAGTTTGTTTGCTAATGAAAATGCTAACATCTAAGTTACAGTATCTGACGTACTAGTAAGCCGGTAACAGACAGCGAGCATAATAAAAAAACAAACAGACAATAGCAAACATCCCGACTCACGAGGTCACAATTACAAGAAATACAAACATTAAACACAGTTTATTATAAAGATACTTACAAGTGCAACAGCAAGAAGTCCAGGTCAGCATCGGTTTTGCAGGCTTCGCTTTCTTTCAGTTCTCTCTATTCTGAAAAGGCCGGTCCGTTTTCTCTTTCTTTGTTCCTCTGATAAACACGTCCGAGCTTTCTTCTTCTTCTTTTACATCAGCCATCACGATAACTTGAAGAACTCAATATCTAGCGTTACCTTTTTCTTATAGCTAGCCGGCTCCTGGATGGATGGGGACGTGTACGCATGCGTGTGCTCGTATAGTGCCGTAAAGCAATTCGTTACCTCGCGAGACCTGAAATCTCACGATACTTCCTAACACTGAGGCCGGCGAGCCGCCGGCCCAAAGTTGCAAGGGTGGTTTTGCGGCTCACAGGCACCAGGGGGGTGCGAGACGATCACCATTCAACACGAAATCAGTAATATAAACATTACAATGACTCCAAAGCTGTTCAATTAAGGTAAAAAAAGTTACTTAGTTCTGCTTTAAATGTTACAATTACAAACCTGTTAGTGAAAGTATGGCCTCATCCACACGAAGCCAGAGCCTCCCCTATCCGGTATTTTTTTTCCTCGTTCTAAAAAAAAAGTCCGTAAACACGGCGGCATCTCGAAAAATATCTGCGTCTACACGAAACCACTGAAACCGACTGAAACAATGTAGTAGACATCCCAGACCAGTATGTGGCACTGTAATTCTGCCATAGATATCCACTAAAAATGCGAGAAGAAGACTTAGAACATGCGCAAAAACCTTGTACGCTGTAGGCAGTAAAATAAAAGGCTATGAAATAATATCACGCACTGTTGCTTATTTTCTTTTTTACCAAGAACTTTATTGAACAACCATAAATTGCCTGGTACAAAATAGGGAGTCACGATATTCGATTAGTTAGCGGACTCAGAAAGCTTGCCACAAAGAACCGGCAAAAGTAACGAATGTGTCAAATACAGACATTTTAATTGTTTATTAATAAACTAACGTTTTCTGTATCTTGCAGTACATTTTAAACAAGGAAATATAGCGATTTGGCATGAAACATTGATGGAGCAGTGAAAGGGTTCTGTCCACAGCAGAATGACACGACAAACTCATTTTTTAAAAATGGCGTTTATCGCGTTATGGAAAAGAGCTCTTCATATATACTATGTTATAATGTAATGGTGGTGAGTCAATGAGCTGTAGGAAAAATATATAATTGATATATGCATTTTTTATGCAGAATAAGTGTTGTAATAATACATAAATAAAATAATCTGTACACCCCTTTACCCTCTATTTCAACACAAAAGCTTAAAATTATTTTCAGCACTGCAGACCCTTATTGAGAGACTGTAAAGAAGGAGATAGAGAGGCCTTGGGCATTTCCTATCACTATGAAGAAAATAGTTTTCTCCTTATCTGCAGGGCTAAAGCAATTATCACACCACAGTTTCTCCTCTGGCCACATTATGTTCAAACAGTAACATAAAACAAAATCAAACAAAGAAACAAAACACTCCCCCACACCCCCACCCAAACACATGACAACAACCCGGCTGCATCCCTTGCCCATGTATCAAAGCAGGGTGTTACCTCATAGTGTATCATGGATGTCTCTGCCACTTGTTTAATCTGGTATGCAGAAGACGTAGAAGGCCGACGATTCACCCTTGCTTACCCACTCAGGTCCAGAGTTTCCACAGGTGACTAATTGCTAAGGAAATATGGCAATTTTGAGATTGCTGATATCTCCATTGAGCACAGCTGTGTTTGCTGAAAAGTTCAGAAAATTTTTTATATATTTTCACAAATCAGGACCACATTCAACAAATGGTT
This sequence comes from Pimephales promelas, assembly GCF_016745375.1. Next base: position 518,075 of record NW_024121193.1, on the reverse strand, counting down.
TTGTTCTTGTTTTCATTTATATGTGTTCTTATTTGAAGGCAAAATCCAAAAAGTATTTATTGTATTTTTTTGTAATGTAGTAGGATAGTATATTTTTCAGTTTATAAAATTTGTATAGAATTTGTGTACAGTCTTTGTATAGAAATTCTTCTTTGTCATAAAGGGTTCATTAAAATTCAGTCTATCAGAATCCTTCAGTGAAGAATCCTAGCACTCCATTGCACGTTTTTTTTTTTTTAAATGGGATCGCTTGCACATTCAAGTTAACCCTTAAATGCATCAGTGTTTCACCAATCATTATTACATATTCGTATCTTTAGTGACGGAATACTATGAAACTATGAATACTATGAAACTCTCCAGATATTAGAGTAACAATTACAGAAGAATAAAATATAGCATATTTCGTTATGTTTTGGGTCTTGGAAGAGCTCTGTTTGAGCCGATGTTTTATACCATTATCACTGTCCTCAATTCCCAGTACATTTAGCATCTGGCTCATATTCGCCATTTAAAACATTTTCATACATCATTATTAACATATTCAAAATGAATATTTTGATCACTGACAGCTTTTCACCAGATCCACCATCAAGTGACAATGACACTAATATTTGATTGCATAATTGTACTTGCTCTGCAGTAAATCACTGAGCTATTTCAAGTTTTGCTGATGATACTTCCTATTCTTTTGTTTTCTGCCTGTGGTAACTATGTGGGAAACGTCACTTCATCATTGTGTATCAGACATAGTCACTATGAAGAATAAATGAATTTTACTTTGCAGAAAGATTAAATTATTGAACTGTTACATACCTTGCTGTGTTAGCGACCCTATACAATTTTTACAAAACAATGAATGGGAAAAAATGCGTTCTTTTATTATAAAACTTTTTCTTGTTATATTGTTTATAATGAATTGCTTGAAATACTAAGAATGTTGACGTCTAACTTTTAAAAAAAATAATGAGGACGAGGGTAGTGAATGACGTCCCGGGTCACTTAAGACCCGAGGTATGTGTTTAACGGTTAAAAATGACCTGCTCTTTTGTAAAAAAAAAAAAAAGGTGGATACAGTATGTACACCAAGAGAGCTATATATGATTGGTATTACATGCAACAGGCATGAAACTCTGAGAAAGGCATGACTGTCTGTCAGTTAAGCTATTATTATAGTAAAATTGAATCAACTATATGCTGGGTTAAATCAACCCTTTATGCTGGGTTAAATAAATAACCCAATTTGTTGGGTAAAATTAACCCAAAATGTGTTCTGTATTTAACCAGTGGTTTTTTTTTAGAGTGTACATGCATTCATTGTATCAATGGAAAGAGAGCTGTAGCAGAATACAGGAAAGCAAGAAGTTATAGCATTGTTTGAAATTCAGCAGATCAAATAAGTCTAACACACCCTATAGGGCACTTAAAGGTATAGCGGAGGATCTTTCCGAATTTTAGAGAAGACCCGCCCTCTCCAATTTAAAAAAATAAATAAAAAATGCACATGCACAAACACAACACTCCCGAGAGGGAACGCCTACTATTACGCCTTGCACAATTATGTTGCAAATTGTAAACCAACTCAAAAATATTCATAAAAAAGACAACATGTCAAATGCCCTTCCGTGTTTTATTTACTTATTATACTGATCGATTGAGTGACCGAGGACTCAAGACATGATATGTCCAAACCTGTATCACACAAAATACGATCTGAGGAAACTATTTTGCAAATCGCAATTACGTTACATAGCAACATATAAGCAGTGCTATTACGTTGGTCCTTAACCTAATATGTCTCATTGTTAATACGTATTAATAAGTTATTTTTATACATAGTTGCGTATGGAGAAGTAGCTTGTTGCATTTGTGTAATAATAAACACACAAGGTTTTAGAATATGAACACATGAACACGCAAGGTTTTAGAATATTTCAGCGTGATACCATTTACCATTTTGGTCAAAAGGCTACTTTAGACAAATTGAGATGTTTACCGTGTCTATGCGGTGCATGACTTGTGCCAGGGCTAGCATTGCTAAGTAGCTTGCATTAACTTTTACTGGTGATTTTAAATGGATTTCTCCAAATAGCATGACAAACTTTACCTGTGTAGTAGAATCTTCGCGACTGCGGCATCAGTGAGAAGCCCAACCTGTGCTTTTAGCGCACGCCAGCGTGTGATATTCACCCAAAATCACTCTGGTCTTGTTTCTATATTCTGCGGCCTTTCTCTTCTTATCATACACTTCGTATACATTTTTTTTTCTCTTTCGACCCTCAGCCATTTTAAAAGGAATGGCTGAAACCGCAACTCCGACATAATACACCTGAAAGTGAAAACTACATAGGGACGAGCACGTACGACGGCCTTACGTAAACATATCACCAGAATGATTGACACTTAGATCGACCAATAGTATAGACTACCCACCCGGAAAAAGAAAATCCTCCGCTATACCTTTAATTTCAAATAATGAGACTAAGTTTGATACTTGCATCTCGCCCATTTGAATAAAACTGTCTTCATGCAATTTATGGAGGCTGCAGTTGATCTTTGCTGATTTTGAGAGAGAACCAGTGGGAGTCAGAGGATCTTTGGTGAATGGAAAGCCTGGGGCAAACTTAGGGCTTAGCAGACTTCTAGCTCAGCTTCATCTTCACATCAGAATTTCTCAGAATCCGCCCCTGATCTTGTGATCAGTGATTGCTTGCATATGATATTAAATATAAACAGACAACTAATTCACTATGTAAATTTTGCAAACATATGCATGCAAAAGTTTACTTTTGCATTCAAAAGAGCATGCCAAATAAAAGCCTGAACTTATACGCCATGCCAGGAGATAAATCCTTCAGCAGAGATGTATGAAACAGCAAAAAACAGTACTCTGTACTGTGGGGTGAAAAAATACAGGATGACTATATACTGTAGAGTCAAAATATCAAGACAGAAGCTGCAGGTCCCACTGCACATGCAAAGGGCAAAACTGAAGATGCCCTGATGATTAAAAAAAGATAGCTTTCAATTACACTGTAATGTTGAATGGCTATACTAAATTGTTTAAAAATTGTCATAGAGACATAGAGCTGTATTAGCTGTTTTATAATTTCATGACATAGAGCTGTATTAGTCAGTGATACTAACCTTCATTCATAAAAAGATGCCATTAATTAATATAGATCAACTGGAGCCTCCCCAAATTGCATTAGAACAGTTTTTCGCTTTGCGTCGTGACCGCATTACCACCTCGGGTGTGCATTATTTTTCTAATAATTCAACGGCCTGTCGTCAATTATTCCTTACATAATACAAACACTATAAAAATAAACTGTGATCACATAATGAAATTGGATACATGATTGTAGATATATCAAGTGATTTTACAACTGAGGAGGAAAAGGGTACATTATCTCTTTATAGGCTTCATAAGTCTATCATAAGGCATGCATTATACCATACAAAATACACTATATGAGACGGTCATAATCATAAACACAATATACTGGGGATAAGCAAGTTAATTTATAGAACAGTTTGCCTATAATTTAATGAAGAATGTGTCTTTTCTATGGTCTTTGCTTTTCCATGTGGCCACATTCTTTTAAGAAATAAACCATCAAACCATGGTAGTCATAGAAACTGACACCTGTTCTGCCTTTTTGTGGTGTTAGTTGCTCTTTCAGGGGATTGTTCACAGAACTCACAGAGTGGATTTCTTGGACTATGCATTAAATATAACAAATAATTGTGTGTCTGGCTAGTCCAGACACCACACACACACACACACACACACACACACATATACATAGCCCACAGCTAAACTAACATCCTCCACGATATAATTATTTAAGATTTATATTATACTTAAGTTTAGCACAGAGGTCAATATTCACTTTCTGCATTTTGATTTGGCCTTATGTTAGCTGTTAGTTTTCTTAAAGGATTGATAAACAGATTCAGAGAATAAATAAACGAGAGACATTTCTTGTACCTTTCGTAGTGAAGCACTTACTGTCTCCCAGAAAGTAAAATCAGAGCAGTCTAGGGGGATTCTTGTCAGTTTAAAACAGCATCTTTTGAGACACATGACATCTTTTGATGTATCTGACATATTCTGTTCTCTTTTGCGTCAACTTTCTCTCTGAACTCTGAATGTTTCTCCTTTTTGCATTCTGAAGGCTGAGGGCAGGTGAAAGAGATGCATAGAAGTGGTGGCTAATTTGATAACACTATAGCAGATGGCTCTGAGGAACCTGCATGCCAGTTTTTTTTTTAGTGGGACATGCAGGAAATCCTTCTAGTGAACAAAATGACACAGCATGTTGAACATCGCTGAGCAAAAAAAAAAAAAAAAAAAAAAAAAAAACATAAATAAATAAATAGCAACATACAATGACGAAATAGCAGGCTAAACTAGTATGAGCATGTGTTGTTTGTTGCCTCTGTGTTTGACATCTCACACAGTTTTCTCATATTCCAGTGTTTAACTTAGTCAGATTCAAACTTATGCAAGTAAACCTACTTCACCATTGCTTATGCATGTGTTCTGTCTGCCAGGAAAAGGCTGGCTCATTGGTATAAAAGAAGGCCTTTCTAAAAAGAAAGCACTTGCTGCTTTTGCTTTATCTTGAGAGCACAGAGGGTTTACTAATTAGAGTGTCTTTTGGAGAGAGACGATGAGCCGAAACAGAGGATTGCGATATGGCCCTTGACGAACGGCCTCATCGGTATTTTGATGATTACCCAGCTGCCTATTGGTTGCATGTCAGGTGGTATACGAAATCAAAATGACGTTTAATTTGCAGTTACATGACTGATATTTTAATTATCCTTCCACATCTGTCACAGCTCTCTGGCATCTTTATGCTTCCTAGATAAAACAATAATGCACAGCCATTCCGGTGATGATTGTTATTTTGAGAGGGGCACACTCCTTCGTCTGAATTTAGAAGGAAGGAAGGAAGGAAGGAAGGAAGGAAGGAAGGAAGGAAGGAGGAGGAGGGAGGGAGGGAGGGAGGAAGGAAGGAAGGAAGGAAGGAAGGAAGGAAGGAAGGAAGGAAGGAAGGAAGGAAGGAAGGACATATTTATCTTCACTCCTTTTATCACCCTTCATCCTCATTAAAATGACTGCAGAGTGTATTTGCCCTTTGATGGCTTACCAAAACAGTCTGTACTTAAATAGAATATCCGTATTGTTTCAATCCTTCTATGAACCCAAGGACCATATTTCAAAGCTGGTGGTAGATGGCACAAGTTGTGCTGACACTTTATTATGTAACATTTAGCAGTGGAGAGTTTACGAAGTAAGCCAGAGCAAAAATTTAACTACATCAGTAAACCCATCAAATGCAACCCAGACACCCTTTATTATTAAATATATATATTATTCTTTGAAGATATTGCACATTTGAAATATTTATTTCATCATATTCAACAACAAACCTTTATAATGATCTGGAATCAGGAATGAGCTTTTGATAAAACACTTGTAAGAATAAAACATTCATCTAGTGGCTGGCTGTTCAAATGTCTTTCTGAAGTTGCCCTGTCCTTCATTCATCAGAGATAGAGAGGAGGAAAAGCTTTTTCTCCATCTTGTTCAATGAATTCTTGAAAGATTAAAATAAGCCTATATTGCCTGTGAGAGAAAAAAGGCCCAGGGAAAAGTTGGAAAGATGGACAGAATTCTTTATGAACCATTTTTTGCAAAACAATTTGAAGTTTTCTGCATGATGACAACTCTGGAAAGTTTAATTTGGGAATTTTTTTTCCACCAAGTGATACAGTACAGTAAAGTACGATTCGGGACGGTAAACTCTGATCCAGCTTAAGTTTCCACCGCCAACGGTACACCTACTTGATAGGCGTCTTGTAGCAATCAATGTCATTCTCGCTCGAAGAAGAAAGTGACACAGTAAACAACAATGGAGGACATAGAGCAGATCTTGTTCAACTTGGTTTGAGGAATGGCTACTGGCAGAAAGGAAAAACACAGCCAAAAAAAAAGCATGCACAAGTGACAATTATCTGTAACTAATCAAAGTTCCGCAGTGAGTCTAGGTCCACCCTTTAGGTACTGGACTACTGTGCTAGGTATCCCAATGGAAGGGTCCCAAAAAAAGTGGTACAGTGCAGTTCAGGATTTTGGAACCATCCACAACTTCTGACAATCAAAATGGAAATAACTGCGTACCATACTGTACTGTACTGTACCGTACCGCTCGGTTGAAACAAGCCATTAGTAGTATGCATGAGACTCAGTACACTATTGCCACAATCCCATGTGCTATATTCTCACGGAGACACAATCCTTTACATCATAACATAAAATTGACATACTTCATGAACTCCATACAAGGAATTTTTGATAAAACTATGTTGCATTTAGGGAAAGCAGTTGTAAGATGGCCCCTACAGACATATACAGTATTAATGCATGGCAGACTGAAGGCAACTTTTTAGTTTTATCATAGACTGGTTTCCAAACAAGCTTCTCTCAAAGGTCAGAAAAACATCCTGGTTTCGTATGCAACCCACCGTTCCCTGAAGGAGGGAATGGAGGATGCAGTTGATGTCGACTGAACGCTTAGGGAGCCTGTCTTCTTTGTATTACTAATTAATCAAGCCATCTTAACATTGGTGTGGGTGGTGTGAACACATACGAGTTGCTTTTTCAATGAGGAGCCGAGTGCCCCCCCGGAGTCTGTGGTGGTCCAGCAGTAGTGACAAGGGGACTACCTCCTCCGTTCCCTCCTTCCTTTTCAGTCAAGAACGTCAGTCGTAGTCGACGTCGATTGAATATTGATCTAATGAAAATGCCACTAGTGCTGCGACTTTCCAGTGCCTAGACAGAAGCCTCCTGATCCCCCCATGATGACCAGGCAGAACAACATATGGAATGTCACTGGGGTGGATCCAGAGAGACTCTGCAGAGAGTTGTACCGTGTAAGAATACAGATATGGGATCACCGTAGGGATCGCAACGTATGGACCCAGCCTAACACAGGTTCCACACTGCTTGCAGGTGGTAGGCCTAACACCGGATGCTCTGCCACGTCCAATGGCGGAGGGGTGCAGAGGAACTCAACAGGGTTCGGTTAAAGGGAACTTAACTGGAGCAAAATAGCACATACATCCAGTCCATAGGAGGGGAATGGCGCAGCAAGCCAACACTTCAAACCAGGCTCACGGTAAACTGGCTTCATGAGAAGGGAGACCACGGGAAGCAGCGGTTAAAATATGGGTGTCGCCAAGGCCCCGACTCTAGAATATCTGTCAGAACAGCATTCTGTGTCAACGCCTAGGTGGGAGCACACACTCACTTCAGAAGAGCTCACCACCTAAGTGGACAAGTGCATCTTGGGATTTTCACCAAGATGACGGAAGCCACCATTCAGTGGGCCAACCTTGCTTGGAAACAGCCTGCCTTTTCTGCTGATTTTCTTAACACTAGAACAGCCATGACGGTCATTTTGACTGTTTTGAATTTTATATCTGCAATAACTTTGTTGAAAAATAAATAAAATCCTGCTAGTATCTGAAGTGTCTGTATTTTCATTTAAAATGTTTTTCATTTGCCTGAACTTTGAAACCCTAACTTTTTTTTTGCTTTAACTAACAAAATTTCAATAAAAGTATTAAAAATGTAGATATAGAAAGGTCATATTGACAGCACTGAATTTATTCTTTTGTTCCCACATTTCCCGCGGTTTATCTTTGTCTGTTAGGAAATAATAAGAAGATTCAATTGCAAAATGACATATATGTTTATTAAGAGCTGGTCTGTTGCTGGGAAATTTAAGGTGTGCAAATGTCTGGTTTGAAGCCCTTGGCAGCATGCTGGATGAAGAGCCAGGAGTGCTGAACACAGATGATGACGCATGTAAAACCGGAAACCGGCAGGGAACAAAAAAGCGCAGGAAACATCCACATCGATCGAACAAAGACAAGGCGACAACAGTGACACTAAAAACGGTTCGCTGATCAGCTGGAACTGGCACATTGATCAGAAGGATCAGTGACCATGTACACACACAACACCAGACGAGAAAGGAGACATCGAATTCATAAACCGTGACATTGTCTCTCTCACTGTCAACACAATATCTAAATAAGATACTTTTAGTTGTTATTATCTTGTTCTGGGTTATGTTGAATGGATATGGAAATATAGCTGTATTATATAGCTGGAAATATAGCTGTATATCTGTTGTGAATATGCGATAATTATAGGCTATTAATGATACTATTATTTATAAATGTATAATTAAACTTGTTTAAATGTACAGATTGGTGTTATTTCGTTTTTAAAATATATCCTAATAAAATAAATGCATTAATTTCTCAATTGGGTATTTTTCATTAAAGATATAGAGTTTGGAATCTAGCGGTTAAAATTACCAATTGTGGCAGTTCTAGTAGTTATGGAATTCTGGCACTTCTAGTGTTAACAGTCAAGAGCTGATCTGAGGTCTTAATGCTTGCGTTCTGTGCACGTATAACTTCATTGAAGCAGATGAACAGAGAAAGCCAGGGCTGGTTACGCTTACAGGCTCACCACCTGGTCCCATCTTTAGGGAGAGGGGGGAACCTTGGACACATATCCAGGCTGGGGGCTCAGTCTAAGAGTTAGCTGGCCGTTAGCCGAAGTCCAGACTAAATTCCTTGACCAAAAGCGAACAAGTCCCTATCCTCTACTAGAGACCAAACGAGGAGGACAACTGCTTCTTTCAAAACAGAATTTTTAACTCACTGCCTGCAGTGGCTCAGGGGTGTTCTCGGCAGTGTAGGACCAGAGATAAGGCCCAAGAGGATAAAAGAGGAGTGCAAGGTAGATTCCCTTGCTCCCTCAGGAACTTGACAATCAGGACATGCTTCCCATGCTACTGCATCATGATATGCATCAAGAAAAAATAGAGGCAACATCATTCTGAGGGTGGAAAATACAGCCCTACTCCAACCCATCTTGCAGGAAAGCGAGTACTAAAATGCCTGAATGCATTCAGGATCTCCCCACAGAGAGAAGACGCAACGAATATGTCCCACTTCTATTAGGCGTAAGTAACACTTCCTCTTGGGGGGTGCTCTCGCAGAAGTGATGGTGACTACCACATAGCCCTGTGATAGCCAACTGAACCTCCATGCCCATATTTTATGACCAGCCTGGAATCTGTCCAGGGGTCTGAACTCAGGTGCCACCATGCTCCGTCCCTGAGAATGTATTCAGGGAAAGTCAGGAAGGGCTGTCGATGGGAACTCGGTCTGGTTGGGCCAATAAGGGGCAACTATCAAGACCGATCGGCTCCGAAGCGAAAGGCAACTTGTGTGTGCGTCCACTGCAGGGTGGAGCGTATAATCACGCACGCCAATGTTGAATTGGCTTCATTAAATTGTAGTATGAAGAAGACACGCTCCCTAAGCATGATCCCCATTCAGTCGACTACGTTGTCGACTGAAAGGGAACTATTGTTACATCTCCTGTTTGTGGTGGGGATAGAGAGTCCAAAGCTACAAGGTTAAACTCTCATTACAGCAGATATTTTAAACTTTTGTGATGCAACTGGAATGTGTTCACAAACAAACAAAAACACATTAGAATTTAAGTATTATTATCATATTATTTTCATTTTGAAATATATTTTGATTTAATCTGAATTTAAATAATGAATCTCGGATGAGCCATTTACTAGTTGGTGAATCACACACAAAATACTTTTTTGTGTTTAGTGACACCCACCCCGCCCCCAGACCCAACCCCCCTCACCCCTTCTTCTTTTTTTTTTTTTTTTTTTTTTTTTGCAATGACAAAGAATTAAATAATTGTCAGTTAGATAAAGATAAAGACAGACTTGGAAGGATTGAGAAATTTCATAAAATGGCTGGGTTAATATAGTGTGACTTGAGTGAGCTCATTTAAACTTCTTTGCAGTTGAGGTTTCTTGACTTTGCTGATGACAGAGACAAGCACTCAGATGATTAGCTGCTGTTCTTCAACAACAGACAGATACGACAAGACAGGATACAGGGCATCTCACACTTTACATTCAATATGCACATGGCAATTGATGTTTAATAAAGGAGCATTCATTGTCAAGTGGGCGACGAATGTATTAGAATAATAATCAGAACTCAAAGGAGAAAGGGAGAGTTTTTTTTTCATTTTGTTTTGTACAGTCACTTAAGGAAACATTTCTCAATTCTCAAGTCACTTTTCAAAATTCACAACATCAGTCTGTATGAGCTAAATGGAAGAATATTTAACATTTCTCAAGTGGCACAAAATGCATTCCATGACAACATCTTTTAAACTACATGAACACATTTCGCAATTAGACAACCATAGCCACAACTCTTTATTCCAACAAATCAGTTTGCAAGTTTAATACTCTTTTTCGAACTGTTGAACTTAACCCTTTTTTTATGAATATACATGAAAATGTACATTCCAAACAAGAATGCTGTGGAATATAAACGTATGATTGGTCTTGTTTTAAAGAAGACATTTGGCATATTTTTGTAGAAGTGAGGTGGCAAGCGACAGTGAAAGAATTCCTAAGCGGGAAGGGATGGAGTAGAATGCTTTTGGAGTTGGTCACCGATCCACTCCCTCCCCCCGGGTGAGGGCAAGGTGGAGTCTTCATTTGTGTGTGTCTGTTCCACCAATGGCTCCCAAAAAAAGCGGAGTAATCGGTACCCACTCTTCAAAGAAAGAGCAAATTCCTCTGTTTCTGGGTCCCAAGAGGGCAAATCTGGTGGTGTACGACCCTGTAAAGCCTTGCACCCAGCCCCCTCTTTTTCACCAGCACGGGAGCTGGGTGCGGTTTGAGGACCTGGTCATCCACCTTCTCACACATCCTTGGGCATCTCGTGGAGACAGGTAAGTGTTGTGCACCACACTCAGACCCTGCTTCGGGCCACCTTCAGGCCTTCCGAGCCGGGTACCTGTCTTCCACCTCGCTGCCCCACCTCGGGTATGTCTGTGGTCACCTGGCCCCAGGCCTGGTTCAGGGAAGCCAAAAATGCTTCCTAAACGTCCAGGTAGGCCCAAACTATATCATCAGACTCGGCTTGCAATTCATTTTCGCTCGGCTTCTGCCCAAGCTCAATGATATTCATCAAACCTAGGTGTTGAGCAAAGGTGTATGCTCCTAAAAAATGTGACATTATTCACACCTAAGTGTTGAGCAGTGCTCCTGTCTTGTATGTGCACATCGAAGTCTACTAGAGAAGGACATGATGCAGCTGCTCCCTCCAGCCGATATGAAGGCTGGCTTCTATTAGCCCGTAGATTGTACCCTAGAGAGGTAGGTCACAACCATCTTGGTCCTGTGTTAATTGATGGGCCCTTTTTCAAAAGCCTCCGTTCAATTTGTTACACAGGGATGCATTTCCAAATTCTCCGTCAACAGGCCACCGTGTGTCTGTGCTTTCGAATGGTCTATCAGTAAAAAGTCCTACACTTCAATCTTATAGCTAGTTGGGTCCTTGGGTCAACTGGAAAAGAGTAAACTCATCCATGGACTGTGGATCTCTTTTCTAAGATTTATTTATTTTTCTTACATTTATTTATTTTTAAGTAGTTAACTTTTTATCCAGAAATGTTTCAATTTCAGGTTCCAATTTTACTTTGTTTTGTTGTATACAATACAAATCTTTAAGAGATGGAAGCTAAAACATTATAGGAAGAGCCAACATAATATCACCCTCAATGATTGGGATAAAATAATAGATGTAACTTTCAAGCAATAGTACCTTGAAGGTAATTAACCTGCATTCATATGTATTTTAAGGTTTGTTTTTGATATATTTATGCTTTCTGATCCTCAAATGTGATTGGCTGGGACATGTTCAAGAGTGCTGATATACTGTATATATCAACAGCACTGGGACTTTTGGACTGTGTTCATGGCATACATCTTTACTATTACATGTTCTGTTTCAAAGCAATATCACATATTATTCAGAGTTGGAAATTCCCTCCGAGGGAAATTTTCCCCCTAAAAAAGACATAATTTTGTACTCTGGACTTCTAAAAAGCAGCGTACAAAAGACACTCTCTTTATTTCACAGTATAGGCTCCAGCCATGCTTTTGGTAAACACATAAATTGGCCCGCCAAATCAATGCTTCATCCTAAAATTCCTGTATTTATATTTAAGTAGATTATGTCAAGACCATCTTGAAATATATGTACTCGAATCATTGTTTAAGAGCATGCAAGCAGAAAAAGCACATACTGTGTTATTTGGTGGAAAGGGAAACGCAACTAATTGGATATGCCAAATACGATGAGTTCAAAGAAGTGTTAATTACTCTGATATAAACAAGATTAAGAAGTCCTGCCGAGAGCCCCATCCCTATCACTCAAAGCACAGCTTCTTTATTCTACTGAGGACAGATATAAAGGACTAAGGAGCATGGAGGAAAGATAGAATGAGGACAGAGAGAGAAAAAGAGTAAATTAGGCAATAAAAGTCTAAATCTTTCACACAAGGGTATGGAGTAAGGCTGAGCTCGAATTTGAGTCCAGCTCTGTTTAGCTTATGCATTCATGAGTTATTACTGCTGGAACAATCAGCAATACTGTGGTGAAATGCCCTCTTTATGCAGACAACCTGGTGATCATAGGAAACCAGATACACCTTCACGCTGGGAAATTCTTCTTTATGACACTCTATTTGGCTACCTGGATTTAAAAATCAGAGCATCTGGAGGGTTGGGAAATTTCTTCACATTTTTTTTTTTTTTCACAATATGTACATGGGTTGGATATGAAACTAAACCACCTGGGTTTAGTATGTTGTAAGGCGTTTTTTTTGCAGCCAATAAAACATCAATTAATCTTGGGAATGACAGATACAAACCTTGCACAATGGCCAGGGGGGTTTTGAGCCATTCCTCTTTCAGAACAGTGGGAAGGTCATTATGTGATGCTGGTGGTGGAAAACATTTACTGACTTGCTCCTAAACAAAAACAAAAGTGTCTCACAAATTTAGATCTGGTGACCGTGCAGGTCATGGGAGATGTTCAACTTCACTTTATGTTTATTACTTTGTCTTTATCAAGCCAATATATCTAAAAGTCTTGCTGTGTGTATTGCTGCATAGTACAAGTACAAGCTCATTGATCACAGACAGAAATGGCTTCAAAAGAAATGCTGTGCTGATCGTGACACTGGTTTGGTTCAGACAGAGGCATGCTTTCTCATTCACTCAAAAAAATGTATATGTTGGCTTTAATTCACTTTTTATGTCAACAGGTTGCACATAACTGGGATTGTGAAATAATGATTATGTTAAAACACAGTCAACACCATCAGATCAACTTTTTTCTTTGTTCATCAGATACAGCAGCCAAACAAAATCTAAAGTTAATGATGTGAAGGTCAAAAGCCCAGCTAAATCAAATACTGATCTGTAATGGTGACCTAAAATTCTGGTTTTCGCCTTCAGTGATTACTTGGTAACATCAGGTGTCTTCAATTATACTCAATCATCACTCAATTATCCACTTAATTATCTCATTAACTTTAACACTGCTTCAGTGTTCATTTAACACCCAGCTAAGGGTTTTATTGGGGTCGCTTAAAATTACTTAACTTCATTGTTAAAAAGTTACATGAACAAGTTACATGAACAAATTATGTTTAATAAACGTGAACCAGTTATGTGGAACCTGTTTACATAAAAAAGTTAATTAAAGTCAACATACACAGCATAAATCAACAATATACACAAAGCGTTCACTGTAATACGTTTAGGAAACTTCAAAAACTCTTAAACTTCATTTTCCATAACTGTCAGAAAAAGTACAAATGTAGGTGTTACTGGGGGAGGTTTTACTCATATTTTAGCTGGCCATCCTAAGAAACCAGTCGCTGTTTTGATCATCATTATCAAGATCAATGTTGATTTGTTTTAATAGCTTTTTTTTTCAGTGCCTATTTTATTGTGTCACTGCTTGTGTGTATTAAAGGGATAGTTCACCCAAAAATTATTTCATTACTTACTCACCCTTATGTCGTTCCCCTTAAGACTTTCGTTCATCTTCGGGATCACAAATTAATATCTCTTTTATGAAATCTGACACCTTTCTGTCCTTCTGTTGACAGTTAAGCTGACGCTTTGACGCTTCAAAAGGTTCACAAAGAGAGAGTTAAACTAATCTTTAAAACTAAAGTAAAAACTAAAGTACTAATGTAAAACAAAATTTTCTGAAGAGACATAATAACTTTATATGATGAAAAGATTGTATTTATGCTGTAATTCACATATAAACATTAATCAAAGCACACATTAGTCATGATAAACGGAAGCTCAAGCATGTTCGTTTGATGTGAGAGAATGAATTAGGTTCATTCTCGTGTGTCATGCAGCACATTTCAGCTTCCACAAGAACCAATGAGGGTTGTTCTTGCACGCCAAGCAGGTTCGGTTGAGCTTGTTTATGTTGTGATGGCGCAGTGGATAAGACACATGTCTTTGGTGTGAGAGATTCGGGTTCGAATCCACTGCGAGACACCAATGTGTCCCCGAGCAAGATACTTAAACCCTAGTTGCTCCAGAGGCATGTGACCTCTGACATATGTAGCACTTGTACAGTAAGTCGCTTTGGATAAAAGTGTCAGCTAAATGAATAAATGTATATAAAGTGATCATGTCTCTTCAGAAAATTTTAACTAAAACTGCCCATGAAATAAAATTTGAAGTTTTTTGGCTTTTAGTATTAATATGTTCGCTTAACTGTCATCTATAAGCAGGTATGCTCTAGCCTGGATGCCAGCCCGAACTCCGCCCACAACATTTTTTAGTCGGGAAGTTCGGTCTGGACTCGATCCATTGAGGAGTAATTATGATCAGGCAAAAAAATGAACGGGCCAATCAAATTGCCAGGGCGGGCTTTATATGATGATGGACAGATGATCTGCAGGAACGTAATCATCACGTTATCAAAGAGCGCTTGTCAAAGATGACTGCAGCTGGAGAATTGAGATGTATAGATTCCGCTGTCGTGTCTTTTGTAAAATAAAACGACAGCGCATTCATTTTAATAGACAAACAGAGAACTGCAATGAAGGCATTTTTCGATCGGAAAGCTATTTTTGGCGTCCTTCCTACATGATTCGGGAAAAGTGTAACTTATCAGCTGGCTCTGACGGTTGTTAAGAAAATGGGACGTAATGAAAAGCCTGTGGTCGTTGTGGTTTCTCCTTTGGTGGCACTATGGAGAAGTAAGTAAAAGAAGCAACACTCGTTATTTAACTTCAAAAATAAATAAAGTTCGGCTACGTTCTGTATTTGAAAACTGCGCTATGCAAAGGAGTTGACTTACTGCGTTGCTCTGATTGGTTGTAGGTCTACCGACTATCCAATTGAGTGCAGAGGGTTTTTTTTTTTGTCCTGGTTCGGTTAAGACAAGCCTCATAATCAAAGCCTAATAGAGCGGTTTCAGACTCATAGTCTCTATTGAATATGAGTATGATGAAGTCAGGCTAGGTATGCTCCAAAACAATGACACAATTCAGAAGATGTGAAAGATATGTCACCATGCAGGTTGGCACAGGGAAGGATGCAGGATCTACTTGTAGCAGCTTTTATTTAAACAATCTCTAATATTCACAAACTGGATCAAAAGAAACAGAGAAACCAAACATCTAGTAACCCGCAAACAGTGTGCACTTGACACAAACAATAACAGATTGTGAATACAGAACAGAGAGGAACCTAAATAGATGAACAAGACAAGGTGATAACAGGTAAACGTGGTTAGTGATGATGATAATCACTGGCAGAGTGAGTGCGTGTGAGTGATGTCACCATCTGGAGTAGAAGGTGGTGGTAATGCACCAAAAAGCTGGTTGGAGGGCAACCCGTCAAAATAAAATGAATTAAGCCATTCAAATGGAATCAAGAAACAAAACAAAAAAAAAAAAGAAAAAAAAGTTTTCTTTTTAAATAAAATTCTTTTTGTAGAATTTTCTTTTTTTTTTCTTTTTTTTAAATAAAATTAATTTTATTATGATGGGCTGCTGTGTAGACCTTTGAGTCTCTTTGTGTTTTTATGATATGACGATAGTTTTTGTCTCAAATCAAGCAAGTGCACGGTCACCAGATCCAACCAGAGTGGCTGTGTAGATGAAGTGCATGCATTCATGTCCTCATAAATCATGCGTGCCTAGTGTGTCTAGTAAATGAAACCACGCGTCTGCACCATTCATTCACGGACACACGCTGTGTGGACACTACCGCACTATTTGATAAAAAAAGAAGCTTCGCTACTGAAAAGCTATTTGATTCAGAAAACAGTGATGCTACCAACACACTACTGATAAATAGTTAAACTAGTAGCGTCACTACTTGTAGCAACGCTACTGCCCAATACTGGCAAAAATCGATTTTTTTTTTTACTTGTTTACACATTTACTATTGTATACAGGGTGAATGGCACATAGTGCACTATATAGGGGACAGAGATTGATTAAGTGAAAATATGCATTTCATTGGGGTGAATGAAGTCTGGTTTCATGTTAGTGTCGCGCGAACCGCCGCAGCTTGGACACATGCTTTGGTCCAGAAAGACGATAGCACAGAGAAGGTCATATGTGCGTGTGGGCGCATAATATCTTTATTCGTGTTCCAAAGATGCACGATAGTATTATGGGTTTGGAATGCCATGAGGGTGAGTAATTAATGACAGAACTCTCATTTTTAGGGTGACCTATCCCTTTGTGTATTGAGAGAAGCCAGGGGAGCTAGTCGGTGTGATGCACAAGTGCAAGAGAGAGAGCAAGAGGACCATCCAAATCCATAAATTAAGCAAAATCCTAGAGAAGATAAAGCCATAGAAGGGATGGCTGCTCGAAGCATGACATGTTAAATAGAGGGTGAAGGGTGACCCGGGGCGCTGTTTTCTGTCTTTCTACTTTTGCCCAGAGGATGACTCAGCTGTCGTTTGCTGTTGACTGACAGAATTAATGAAGCTCTTCAGAGCCCAACCCGTAGATCAGCGCCTGCTTGTGAGAGCACAAAAGCTCCTGGCACACATGGAGGAAGAAAAGAGAGACTTTCATTAGAGTTTATTATTCTCTAGTCCCCATGTCAACCTCACTCCCCAGCTTCGCTCCAGAGTGAAGAGTCATTTAGGCTCCATTCTTGGCACTCATTGCACATGTGGGCAGAGTGTTTGGTGCCACATGTGGAGGGTGCTTTTTAGAGGAGACTTCTAAAGCTCCAGCTGCAGGCAACATTGCACCATAGTATGAAAGCAGAGATAAATTTCCCCTAATGATACGATGATTTCAATGTGATGTCTCATTTCCACCTATTCACACTCATGACATAGAAAAAGGGAGAATGGATGACAATAGGCCATATTTTTGAATTTTTCCATTCTCGCCCTGTAAAACTCACTATCAGAATATACACAAAGACAATTGCACAGTGAATGAGTCTGTTTAAAATAAAAAAATGGATCTGGGTTATTAATAATCAAAACTAATAAATGTTTTTTTCTGTAAGAATCATTTTATTTGGAGAAATCTGCTATAGGCTATGGAAGCAGCCTCCCTTCCATGTCAGCTTTATTAAATAAAAAAGGTAACACTTTACAATAAGGTTCATTAGTTAACATTAGTTAACTACCTTACTTAACATAAACAATGAACAACACTAATTCATTTTAGTTACTATTAATTTCAACATTTACAAATACATTATCAAAATCAAAGGTTGTATTTGTTAACGTTAGTTAATGTGCCATGAACTGACATGAACAAACAATGAACAGCTGGATTTTAAGTAACTAACATTAACAGTAACGCTTTAGATTACACAGGGCCGGCTCTAGCCCTTTGGTTGCCCTAGGCGAGATTGATTCTTACTGATGTTTCAAAGGAAAAGTAAAGCTAAAACTATTGCATTTTTAAAAAAATACTTTTTAATACACGTTTGTTCCATGTAGTTACAGTTTAAGTGCTGTTTGTTACCCTCTTGTTTCATGTAGTTACAAGGTAAGTACTACAATACATACACAATCTAATATACCTTTATTTGAAAAACAACTTATTACAGTTAGTCTGAAAAGAAGTCTACAGTTTAAAAAGTTAATATATATATATATATATATATATATATATACACACACACACACACACACACAAACATGTATCGTAAGACATTGATTGATGTCTAATGGATTACTAGTTGTGCTGTTTGATGCTCCAACTTTTAGGAACACTTGAGCTTGCATTATAAGTGTTCTGAATTAAGTTGTTTTTCAAATAAAGGTTTCAGACTCAATGATATAAGATTGATTGTACTTACCATGTAACTACATGAAACAAGAGGGTAACAAACACCACTAATGAAACAAGCACCAATATTTATCTTTCAAATATTTAAGCAAAAGTTGCAATAGTTGCCAGTGCACTTTTGTTAAAATGATTACTGTATTAATGCATAGATATGTACCCTATAATGTTTAAAAAGCCTAAACACAATATGTGTAGCATTATTTTAATTATCCTGGTTACTCCTTTATTTCCCAACCTTTACATATTGTTTACACTTTAAAATCGCTTTAATTATGCAGTACTTTCAGTTATTGCTGCGCATTGTTTAATGGACTTCAGCAATAGCAAGGACATTCTTATTAAAATGACTTGTATTGGAAGGCACTGCAGGATAATATTAAAAGCATCAATAAAAATAAACCTGCATTTATGAACAGAGCATGAACTATTATTTTGAGAAATTATTCTAAAATGTTTGTGAATTTAAGTTCCATCATATATAGAGATGGATTAGTTAAACAGTAATTCTGAAATAAGGTTAAAAAAGTATGCATCACTTTTGATTATGTCACTTTTCGTTTATAGAATATAAAAGCGCACTGTCATGGAGATGGAACAGATTAATAAACAAACTGAATGACATTAGAGGAAAAGATACATTAACAGCCATTCTTAATAAAGAAAAGAAAAACTCATTACTATGTTAAGTTATGCAAAACAAGTTCAAATGAATTACGGGGAGCCTAATAAATCTTTCATCGAAATCTGATCACCCCTGAGACAAATGGAAGATTATAACATTAATTTGACACTTGAGATAATAGGGAAGCAAATCTGAACAAATTTTAAGCTAATTGTTTTAGTTTTCTTGTTCCACCCTCACAGTCACATACTCTCTTCAAAGATAATGGATGCAGAATCTGAATCATCACACACTTCCTCCGTAGGCTTTGAAGCAATCTACTATGAAGAATGATCAACAAGGCAACAGCATTTTGATGCGAGTACTTTGTTCAGCACTTCTATTGCACCAAAAGAAAATAACTAATTTTAATCAAACAAGCCTTTGTTACCACAATACAAATTAAATCTTCAGTTTTTTGTCAAAACAAAACAGAATAACCTGATTCTCCCATTGGACTGGTTTTGGACTGGAAACTATAAAAGTTTGTTGTAATACTAATATGCTGAACTGTGACAGCGCTAAGTTCAATGGGCGATCGCCAAAAGACATGGAATGGCAGAGGAATCAGCATACATACCAAGATGCACTTGTATAAGCACTGATCCAGCCAATAGCGCTATATGGCTGTGAAACTTGGACCCTTAATGATAAAAAAAAAAAAAAAAACTCATTGTATTCAAAATAGCTGCCCTAAGGAAGACACACACAGGGTTAGCAGATTAGACAAAATCTGTAATGAAATAATACGACAGCGTATGGGGTGCCATCAAACGATTGTGCAAGTAGTGCAGTATATGAGAGACAGCATATACTGTAGGTGGCTAGGGCATGTGCTGAGAATGAACGAAGACTGCATTGCGAGAATGGTACTACAAGGAAAAGTAGATGGCAAACAAAAACAAGGAAAACCGAAGGCCACATGGATAAGATCAGACAGGGCTCTCTGTAGTCTATGTTTAGAGAATTAGGTGAGATTTTCTTGAGAAAAATGAACATCTACTGTCGCCTACCTAATATGTACCCAAATTGAATCAAGATCGGAAATAAAACTAAAGAATTTAATTGAAATTGTAAAATTTGTATCAAGTAATAAAAGCAGTAGCCTATACCAATTATTGCACCATGCAGTCACTAAACTTAATAAAAGTATGTGTAGTTAGGCTACCAAATGTTTTGACAACCACAAAAGCATACATTTATTGTGATGCATTTTTTTTTTAACAACCCTGACCCCTGCAGACAAACTAACAGCTGGTAGGCTTCAGCCTATAGCTAGGTGGTGGTGAACTATAAAAACTACAATTTAAACCGTATAATACAATTTACTATAGCAAATAATATAGTATAGCTGTGAACACATACTTACCATGGTTATTAGCTTGTGCCAGTGCTGCTCTGTTTTAGTGCAGCTAAGGACAGGGGGAACAGCAGCCAGGTTCAGTGTGGAGTAGAGCGCGGTCTGGAACAGCAGTGCAACATTGTGGTTGCAGAGTGCTGTTCCAGCCGTACAGTAACACTCTGCCACTCAATTGTCCAGTCCTCAAAAGCAACCTACACATTAAATCAAAATGTTTCACATTTAGGACACTACTTCAAAACAACACAGAAAAATGAGAGAGCTGAGAGCAGGCTGATCAGGTAAGTAGAAGGTATGGGAATAGGCTCAATCATGTCAGGTTATCAATGGCATCAAATCATACATAATACAGTAATCTAAGGACATCCAAATAGATAAGCCTATATCACCTGTATCACCAATTTACTCACTCATGTAGTGTTAGAAAAACAGTGAATGTTGAACCATAACATGGGTGCATACCACTTGCCCAAGAACCATGAAGATAACTGGACCATGCATGGATTGTAATAAAAATACAGTAAACAACCAGTTTCTGGGGTTTCTTTGAAAGCTAGGTGTAGGTTTAGGTCATTAATTTGTCATTTTCAACACAGGGTTGCAAAATGAAAAGAAAAATATAACTTATGCTTATTTGAATCCTAAATCACAGGTTACCTCCACTAGTCACATCAAAACCACAGAATATTAACCTGATTGAGGCTTTGCTGAGGAACACTTCTTATTTCTACTCCCTACTCTGAGGTTGTGTGGCTTCTTGCTCTTTATTCCATCAACCTGCAACAGGTAGCCCTGACACTCTCTCTGATGAATCTTTTTTTGAAACTGGATATCATTTATGTTATGCATACACCATACATTATCAAAACACTACACTGGATCAAATAGCCTGTCAAATTGTCAAAGTTAGAGCTAATGTTAGCTAGCTTGCCAGTCAGCTAGCTGTATAACTTACCTTCATAGTTGTCGATGTAACTATATACATCTTGAACCCTTTTTCCCTTTTGCTCCTCTGGGCTGAGCATGCCGCTTGTACTAGCCGGTGTACATCGCTGACGGTAATCTTCGGTAGGTCTTGGAGGCATCTTGTGTAAAACTGTGCAATCCTTCATATCTTGTATCTCGGGACCGGATGTGTCCAAGGGTCAATAAATCGGAAATAGAAACACGCCAACCCGTGCAACTAGTCCATTGTACAGGCAGATGTGCATCTTAAACTAGTGGAATCCAATTAAGACGAGTCAGAATAAAATAATAAAATAAAATAATGAAGTGTCGAAATAAACAATGTATTATACATCAGTCTCACACACACACACACACACACACAAAATAGAGAAATGTGCAAATTTCAGCTTATACACAATGGTACCCTGATAAGGATATCATCATTCTATCAGTGAGGCCTGAATGTCCGCCAAGCTGCTGGCAGGAGGACCTGGCAAGAGCTGAGGACTCCAGGATGACTGAGCAGGTTGCATATAAGTGGTGGATACTCTGGAAGGCAGAGAATATAGCAATGCAGTGCATTAAATGTATTGAAATACCCAAAGCCTGCCTTCAAAAGTGAAGTCAATGAATGTTCCATGGAAGCTATTTAGACACATTCAGAGAAAAGGTCAAAAATTAAAAAAAAAAAAAGACTGGCTAGAATAGTATTAGAACAGCAATAGTAAAAGGCATACCTAAGCATGCTATTTGTTAGGTTATACAAAATGTTTCAAATAAATCATATGCTTTGTGCCTGTGTCAAGAGGCATCAATATGCCCTAATTGTAGCATATCAACTTTATTAACCTGCAGACATGTCTGGTGTCTTTCTTAGACCTAGCATGAGACATTCAAACCGAAAAGCACCCAAGGAGAAAATAATCTATATGATAATATGGCCCTTAAACATCTATTCAAATAATATCTGAATGAGAGGGATGCTACTGTTTACCTGTAATTGTGCTTAGTATACTACTATTTACTTTATCTGGAAACTTACATCAACCTACATCATTCCAGATAGATTTGAAAAAGGAGGTTTCGTCCACACTAGCATTTTCAAGCATTTTCCAAAAGTTTCTCATCCACACTGAAACAAATGCTATATTCACCTTACAGTGCATGCACAAACCCTCATAAAAGCTCACTGAGATGACACAGACATAAGATATTATCAAGTTATCACACAATTCTTCTGGCAGGATCATTTTACTTAGCAAAATATCTCACCATTCACTGATGCATCCAGGTCACACTCACTCACCATTATACATTTGGTCTAAAACGCAACTGCCCTCCTGTTTTGCTGCAGTACAAGCAGTTTGTCTATTGCAAATGCCAGTTAATTTTCTGTCATCCTTGCAGGACTGTGATAAGAAGAGTGAGCAAAGTAACATATTTTAGCAACTGTTTGAAAGTGAATATAGCACATTACAGGCACAATAATGGTATAAACATGAATATCTAAGGATTGCATCATGACAAAACTTATCTTCATCGTTTTTAAATAATGTCCGTTTTCACAGTCCACACTAAAACGTGAAAACTGTGTTTCTAAATGTATCCACATACACCAAAACATTTGTTGATTGTACTGTACATCAGATTATGTACTATTATGTAACTATTCAAAGTAACCAAATTATCAAATAGCTCATTAGTTTATCACTGAAGTGTGAAGCTCATAGACATTACGTATACCATCTCCCTATAGCCACATCTACAGACATCAAAATACTTATCTTAAAGCTGGTTGTTATTCAATAAAATGTGAGAATTCCAGACCTGTTGGCCAGTTTTTACTTTCTAAATCACTACAGTTCATGTTAACCATTTTTTTGACTCTCCCCAGGGAAATCTGGATTTTGAACCACTAGCACCACATGATCTTGATTAACGAACAAGTTACATAATAGAGGTGTTTTTGGTAGCTTAAATCATTTGTTCAAGATTCCCTTAGTTACAATTACTCCGCTTGCTATTGCAACTAATCATTCCTGTAATTAAAAACACATTCAAATATAAAACGCACTGCAAGTTTAATAAAATTATGTTTTAATGGTCAATTTATAATGCACTTATTTTATACAGATTTATCTAATAGACCAGGGCCCGTATCCCTAAAGAATTTTCGTGCAAAAAGTGGCTCCTAATGGCCAAATTCTAAGAAAATTCTCAGAGTCATGACGTTTTCTTAGAATTTCCCCTAAAAGTGACACGAAAATCCCAGTTAATATAAAAGCTATTCCTCAAGATTCCTAGTGCTTAAAATGGCTCCTAAGGCGAGATCTGCTAAGAGCAGGGAAGAGGACTTTTAGTGGCTTAGGAGTTCCCCTAAGCAGCTGCACAAAATGGCCATTCTCCATTTTCTGTGTTTGTAGGATATTTGTTAACAAGCCTTCATAAATAGACCAGCCAGCAATCACAGACATTGATAAAAGCTGAGCCGTGTTAGCCTCGTTAAGACCACACTGAGTTGTAACGTTGCAATTTTTAGTTCATTAAGGACAATAGACCATCTTGTTTTCAATGGGGTCCATATGGGAGTAAAAGTACAAAATATGCCAGCTTGGATATTAATATGAGCAAATAAGACACAAATCATTATTTGACCAGGGTGTAATGAGCTTAAGTTTTCACATATTTTAGATTCTAATGTAAGGCTATAACCACTACAGCTTATTCATTTTCCAGATATTTTCTTGAATGTGAAATATTATTTACAATTACAGTCTGCATAAGATTAGAGTGTATAATTATGTTTATTGATTTGAAGGTACATCCTTTGCTCATTATCACCAAAAGTTCATGTTCATCAAACTTGTAGGATCAACCAATCACGGCTTTTGAAATGATGACTCATACCTAGCAACGGGGTCAACCACACCTCCTCACTAAGATAGGATTCTCCATCCATTCCTTGCTCAGAGTTCATTGAAAATGTTCTGGAATCACTTCTAAGCTAAAACTCATGGCAAGGAATTTTTAGATTAAGTTAGGAGCTCTCTGAGAGGATTCTCAGAATCATTAGGGATACGGGCCCTGGGAACCACATCAGATATTTCTATATTTCCCAAAATATATTTTGCTTTAGTTAATTTACAAAGCTTATCTCAAAAGAAAAGAAACTGCACATGACACCATACAGTGATCAGACCGTTTTATTTAGTTCATATCTCTTTACACATTAAGTACACCATAAAGTTCTGTTTATTCACATATCAGAAGAGCATTTTTACCACTTCCACATGTCAATTTTTTTTTGATGTTCTGCTTTCACTGAAATCAGCTTTCACTGAAACCAAGCCACAATCAAACAGTTGTTACTTTACCACTGATTATGTCAAAAGAAAACATCAGTGAAGTGAAGTTTCATTGCTTGTGTATTATAAATTGCTAATTTGTTCACCTACACTCTGCAAACATCAACCGACCTGACTTTCTATAGTTTGTCTTTATTACTTTAACAATTGTGCGTTATGGCAATGTAAAGATCTAATTTGTTCCTTATCTGAAAAACCTGCAATGCATAAAATTAAACAACCCATGTGATGCCATATATTGAGACTGAATAAATAAGAGCTGAGTGAGGTTTCCATCTGATCAAATACAATTTATTACTTACAATTAACCTTTGTTACCCATCAAGTCAATGCGGATAATGTGTCTGAAACTAGACAAAAAAACAAAAAAAAAAAACAAGTAAAGGACATGTTCATTGTTGATTATAGCATTATAGTATAGCCCTTTATCCTACAACTACTGTATTATCGTCTGGGAACTCGTAAAAGGGCACCTCCAGATTGAGTGGAGCAGGGCCTTTCCTAATGCGACCAGATGCGTCGTAATGAGAGCCGTGGCATGGGCAGTAATAGCCACCATAGTCACCAGCATTAGCAATGGGCACACAACCCAGATGGGTGCACACACCGATGACAATAACCCAGGTCGGGTTCTGAACACGGTCTTTGTCATGCTGGGGGTCCCGGAGCTCTGAGAGATTGACATCTGCTTCAGCTGCAATCTCTTTTTCTGTTCTGTGGCGCACAAACAGGGGCTTTCCTCTCCATTTGAAGGTCATGTTCTTACCCTCTGGGATGTCTGATAGCTTGATTTCAATCTTGGACAGAGCCAACACGTCAGCTGAGGCACTCATGGAGGAGATAAACTGTGTGACAACTGTCTTGGCTGTATAGACTCCAATCACAGCAGTGGAACCTGTGACCAGATAGGAGAAGGCCCGCCGGACATCACCACTCTCTTGTGAGGACTTCTTTGAGTCCAAAACCTCAGGTCGGCGATAGTCAGAGAAATCTGGGATCTTGATGTCTGTGTGGGCGAAACGCACTGAAGAACGAGCTAAAAAAAGAATGAAAAAATAATCAACTGACAGGAAATGTAGTGACAGAACACTATATTGATCAGGCCGCAATGTCATATATATGGCCCGTTTTAGATCATTAAGCATTTGATGACAGCATTTATATTGCCATTAATTACCTAATGTGCACATTTTCTAAATTGACTGGCCTAAATGTTTAATATTATATGTCTAACAGAATGTATCTCATTTCTAATTTAATTTTATATACGTATGCACAAAAGAATTAAAACTGACCTGATCTCTATATCAACAACTCATTTCATATTTCAAACTTATTTGTAAATCAATCAAATTATTCAATATGGCACAAACAAAATACTAATACTTTAATACAATGTTAATATTATTTTCTAGTTTCAACTAATGATCTGCTACACATTGCATAGCTTAACTCATATTTGGTAATCAAAGTTGTAAAGTTGCTATTTACACCAGGGCTGTTTAGCTTGTCAGGGCCAGAGGACCCTAGGTCTGTAAATGTTGAAAACATGACCATGTTTAGGATTCTTCAGCTAAGTTACTGGTCTCTTATCAGCTCACTCTGAAACTGCTGTAATAAATAACATTAAAACACTGTTTCTATAAGAGCAAACTAGTTTATCTTCCGTCAGCAACACAGTAAGTTGAGAGCCTATCTTAGCAAGAAACTATTAGCTAAACTTATTCTAAAACATACAAAAAAACAAACATACCGAATTCGTATAGTAATACAATTAACGTTAGTTTATAACTGTAAGCTGATCATAAAGGACTTCGAAATGGCAATAAAGTTATTTCACCATAAAAGAAACAGGCTGATTTTCTAACAACTAACTTGCATAACAGCAAGGACATTAGCTAGCTAGGCCTTAGCCAAGCTAACTGATGTAGCAAGTTAGCTAATGCTAACATAACATACAGTATACATTCAGCACACATTAATAATTAATAAAAATGTAAATGCAGCATTACCTGCGTAAAACACTCACGTTACAAAAAAAAATAATCTATTTTTACAATACGCATTCAATATGTGAGTTAATCGTGCTCTTGAGCGAGCGAGCGCCCGCTGCACGACCTCACGCGCTATGATGAAACCGGGACTCTCGATTTCACTAAACCGTGCAGTGAGACTCACCGTTGAGGCTGCTGGATACGGCGAGGCCGCTCTTAGCGCTCTGCCCAGACAAGGACTCGCGGCACAGGAACGGTTTCTTCATGTCCATCAACAGTTTATCCGTCTTCATGACGACGCCGGGTATGAGAGGCTTTAGTGGACCCGCCACGACATAATTTGTTGCTTGTAAGTAAGGGGAAAACGTCCCCGAACGAGCAGCAAGGGACATCATGTTTGTCAGCTAGCGGGGCTGAGCTCGACCTTGCGGAACTGAACGGATCTACCGACGGCGCTGACACACGCGCGCTCTTGACGTCACGTGACGTCTAAAGCGTTTCTACGGATTTACCTTCTTTTGCGTTTAAACAGTATGTCATTTCATGATTCAAATAACATTATTGAGATTGTTAGCACCTCTTTCAGCATAATAGTTGTTATGGATAAATTATCTAGTTAATTCACAAAAACAAACAATCAAAGGGTAGGCAATGAGGTGAATCTGTTTAAAAGGATACACTACCTCCGCATGAAAGAAAGCAATGAGAAATAAAAACCTTTCTGGGAAATCTTAAATTGGTTGCTGTGATCTGGGAGAAGGTGGCTGGTTTCTAGTACCCCATGAAGCTGTAGTTTAAAATGAGAGAAAAGTGGATCATCTAACCATTCATGATGGGACCATTTTAAATGTAAGAAATTATTAAGAAAACAAATGTAATTCTTCTGTCAAGCAATGTAGATAAGCAGTGTTTAGCAGAATTGTTGCCAAGCATCTGATCTCACATGCAGCAGGAAAATAATGGTCATGTGTGTAGTATTTTAGAACTATGGGATTAAAATCCTGCCATGATTCAAAAGTGAAAACAAAGTTCTGAACGAAACTATAGGGCCCTGTCTACACTACTGCATTATCGTTAAAAAACTGAGAATTAAAACGAATACAATCTCCGTCCACACCAGCGTTTTATCTGCGTATTATTGATCTCCATCCACATTAAAATGACTGAAAACGCGGATCACGTGACCATTCACCAACACTGGGCATGCGCATGTAAACAGCAAACGGGTCACGTGATGGGTGGTTGATGAATCAGGGAAGGACACGTCATGACTGATGACACCCAATCATAGAGCCGAGCATGAGCCTCTGCATCATCATAGAGCATCACAGTCCCGCCACAGAGAGCGCTGGTGCCGGAAGTAAATTTCCCATTCATTTCTCCCCTTGGCATTTTGTAAAATCCATATCTAAAGAGTATTAGAGCATGTCTGAGGATAATCAGCTATGGCTAAACGAATCGGTTACCTAACGTAACCTCGGTTCTCTCTAGATGAGGGAACGAGTATTGCGTAAGCTAGCTTACGCTACGGGAAAGATTCATCTTTGCTGAGAAGTTGAAGCCAAAAAATTATTCCATAATTTTGTAATCATTGTCAACGCAGTCTCTTCTGAGGCAGACCATGAGCGGGCTAGCTAGCGGCTCATTGGTTCGCTCAGAGAGAATGCACGAACCTATGGGAGAGCGGCGCTGAGTCCGCGGCCAATGAGCGGACGGCGCTCGCTTACTGCGTCACAGCCCGCCAAAAGGGGCGTGGCTACAGTGTATAAAGGTCGCTCTCCCAGCTCGTTCGTTGATTCTGTAGCATGAAGCGAAACGCTATTGGCGCAAGCACGGCCGGGAACGCAATACTCGTTCCCTCATCTAGAGAGAACCGAGGTTACGTTAGGTAACCGATTCGTTCTCTTACGAGAGGTTCTCTCGTATTGCGTAAGCTAGCTTACGCTACGGGAACACCTGGTCAACGCCGTGCGCGCTAAGTAACCACTAAGCATCCCAGGGGAACACCGGGGGAATCTATAAGTGGATGAAGATAATACGGCGGCCAGCATAGCGGCCGTTACTATCTAGTGCAAAAACGCCCAAGGCACTCCCCAACCCGAGTTGGATGCGTCTGTCGAGATGACTTTCCGGCGAGAGAATGTTCCCATGGTAACGCCCCTCTGAAACCACTCGCTTGCTGCCCATGGCTGCAGTGCAGTGATACAAGTCTGAGTAATCCTGATCATCTGGCGGCCCGTCGTCCACTCGCGGTGGGATACGCGGCTCTTTAACCAGAATTGAAGGGGGCGCATGTGCAGAAGACCCAGCTGTAGCACAGCGGAGGCTGAAGCCATATGACCCAGCATCCTCTGAAGCGATTTCAGGGATGTAAGGGTACCCATCTGAAACGAGGCGGCTAGGCGCTGAACACGGCGCGCGCGCTGTGTGGATAAGCGAGCCGTCATCGTGATAGAGTTCAAATCTATTCCGAGGAACGAAATAGTTTGACTGGGCTGGAGAGAGCTCTTTGTCCAGTTGACAGAGAGTCCCAGCGCTTCCAGATGGTTGAGGAGAACTGTGCGGTGCGACAGCAGCTCCGTCTGGGAATCTGCTAGAATCAGCCAGTCGTCCAGATAATTCAGTATGCGCAGCCCCTGACTTCGCAGGGGAGCGAGCGCTGTATCCATGCACTTCGTGAACGTACGGGGTGCTAAGGATAGGCCGAACGGGAGAACGGCATACTGGTAAACTTGGCCCTCGAAGGCGAAACGTAGGAATGGCCTGTGATGAGGGTTTATCTGGATCTGAAAATAGGCGTCTTTCAGGTCTAGAGAGATGAACCAGTCCCCCTGGCGGACGTGCGCGAGGAGTTTCCTGACTGTGAGCATTTTGAACGGTCTCTTCATGAGCGCTTTGTTCAAAGCCCTGAGATCTAAGATCGGCCTGAGGCCGCCGTCTTTCTTGGGAACCAGAAAGTAACGGCCGTAAAACCCCGACTCGGTCATAGATGGCGGGACTCTCTCTATAGCGCCCTTCTGCAGTAGCTTGGCTATTTCTAAGCGAAGCGTGTTCATAGCAGCCGGGCTGACAGTGGATTCGAGCCGCACGCGCGAGCGTGGCGGGCGGCGACGAAACTGTAATCGATAACCATTCTTTATTATGCTTAAAACCCACGGGGAGATGCCGGGGATGGCTTCCCACGCTTTGTAGCATACGGCTAGTGGTTGAATGGCGATTTCGCCCTGATTGCTGCACATTGCGGGCTGGACACTGGGTGTGGGCTCGCTTATAATGTGGAAGGCAACGGGACTTACACTCAGAGAGGAGTTTAAGGGCCTTGAGACAGAGCGGGCAGAGGGGGGACACGCGCACGGGCTCGTGGGCGTGCTTATGTTCTCTGCTGCTGGAGCGGAAAGTGCACGCTCCGTGAGAATGGGCTCTGCGAGAGACCCTGGGCATAAAGTGCTTGTGTGTGTACGTGAGCACATGGTTGTGGGCACATTTTTTACACTTGAGGCTTTTATGCTCTTTTTGTGAACTCTCTGGGTAGCCGTGAAAACGGCTTTTAGTCGCTCGCAAGCGGGCAGGGAAACCGGCTTGTTTGTGGCGGTAAACACTACTGTAGTCAGCGGTGAGACGGGGACTAACAGAGGGCGAAGCTTTGACGGTGGTCCGGCCGCAGCGGGAGAACGCCGTCTTTTTCTCAGCTGTGCTAGGCAGACTTCTGTTGATCAGGCTTCAGCGTGATCTTGGGTCGAGGCCCCCGGGGAGGAGGCTGTCTGCGGCGGCTGTCTGAGCGAGAGCGAGGGCGGCCGCCCTGTCTACGCTGGGGCTGCTGAGCTTGCTGAGGCGGGCGCTGCTGTGTGGTTCTGGCAGGCGGCTCGTGAGAACGGCCCGTCGAAGAACTCGAGCGGCGGGGCAGGAACAAGTTCATGGCCTGAGTCGCTTTTTGAACCTCGGAGAAGCGGTCAACGATGCCCGTGACGGCGGATCCGAAGAGCCCGGTAGGGGAAATGGGCGCGTTGAGGAACGCGGCTCGTTCTGACTCTCCCATGTCGGTAAGCGTGAGCCATAAGTGTCTCTCGGCGACACAGAGGGCGGCCATGCATCTCCCAAGAGCTTGTGCGGCGGCTTTAGTGGCGCGAAGGGAAAGATCCGTAGCGCTTCTCAGATCCGAAAGGACGGGCGGTTGCCTCCCGCTGCTCGCCATTTCACACAAGATGTCGCTCTGGAGCACCTGGAGGACAGACATCGAATGCAGCGCTGAAGCGGCCTGACCGGCGGCAGAATAGGCGCGGGCATGAAAGTTAGAGGTCGCTCTGCACGCTTTAGAGGGAAGCGTATGAGCAGACCGCCATCTAGCAGAGGGCGGGCAGAGATGAGCGGCGACCGAGTCCTCGACGGGTGGCATGGCAGTATAACCCTTCTCGGCAGCTCCGTCCACTGAGCGCAGCGAAGCGGACACCTCAGAGCGATTACGGGCCGAGAGAGGAGCATTCCAGGACTTCGTGAGCTCGCTGTGAAGCTCAGGCAGGAAGGGTGCAGCCCGGCTGCAGGCGGGGGCCGGACGCCGGTGCAGGAACTTTCCATCCATGCGGTTCGGTGGTTGCTCAGGGGGAGGAGACCACTCGAGACCCAGGCGGCTAACGGCCTGAGAAAGGAGGCGCGTTAGTTCCTCCTCGATGCCGGCGCGGGTCCCCGCAGACTCTCTCGTCGATGAGCCGATCGACGACCAATCCTCGCTGTCCGAAGCGTGCAGCGAACAAGAGTCCTTCTCATCCGCGGTGTCCTCGGAGGCGACAGAGCGGCCACTCGGCGGCAACTGTAAGTCCGGCAGGGGCGGAGAGGGAGAGCGGTCGGTGGGCGGCGGCGGCGGCCCACATGGATCCGCAGAGGGCTCCGGCGGCCTCTGGGAGCGGCGTTTCTTCTTCCGCGGCGAAGTTAGAGGCGGCGCTGGAGCGGTTTTGACCGCCTGTAGTCGAGCCCGCAGGGTTGACAGCGGCAGGTCCTCGCAGTGGTCGCATCCTCCGTTGGCGAGGGCGAGTTCTGCGTGTTCCACTCCGAGGCAGAGAGCGCAGATGGGGTGGCGGTCTCCATCCTCGAGCGGAGAGCGGCAAGAGCCGCAGGAAATACGAGGCATCTTTAAAAAGACGCTCGTGCTCTTTTAGCAGGAATAATAAGAAAGGATACGCGTCGGATGGCGCTAGCTTGCTGGGCGGCTGAAGGTGGCAGACGGCCGGCTTCCTCAGACTCCGGAGCTCGCTAGACGGTGCCTTCTCAACGACGGCGGCTTCTTCCCAGAACAGCGGATGCGTGTAGCTCGCTGAAATGAACAGAATCAACGAACGAGCTGGGAGAGCGACCTTTATACACTGTAGCCACGCCCCTTTTGGCGGGCTGTGACGCAGTAAGCGAGCGCCGTCCGCTCATTGGCCGCGGACTCAGCGCCGCTCTCCCATAGGTTCGTGCATTCTCTCTGAGCGAACCAATGAGCCGCTAGCTAGCCCGCTCATGGTCTGCCTCAGAAGAGACTGCGTTGACAATGATTACAAAATTATGGAATAATTTTTTGGCTTCAACTTCTCAGCAAAGATGAATCTTTCCCGTAGCGTAAGCTAGCTTACGCAATACGAGAGAACCTCTCGTAAGAGAACTCATAAGCATACAACACATCATTTCGAGTGAAAAAACGAAGAGAAAATCCAAAAAAGTCGAGGGTACAAGCCGTGTACATATTTTCATTTCCGAGCAAAGGAACTACTCCTCCCATAAACCACAGCGCCTCAGTGAAGTCGTCTGAAAGCCACCGTGAAAGAGCCTTTTGAGTGACTTCCAAATCTGACGACGGGCACGTGAACTTTTTCCTCCAGTGAATTTTATATTGTGAATGTGCAGGGAAACTCATTTTCCTCGATTTACTGAAGCAAACGCATTTGCAGCTCGACATGCAAAAACATTGAGTATCTGGCTCGCTCATTAGCTAAGCTGTGGCAACTGCACATCCAATGGCGCGCGGGCGTCTCAGAAGTGCGACCAATGAACTTTGCCCTAAGTCATTACGCGATCTTCAGTCTTCACGTACCTACTTCGCGGGGTTTCAGACACGTGACACGACTTCCATCAATCAGATGTATCACTGTTGGATTGTGGGATTGCTTTGGATTGTGGGTAATGAAGTACTTATCCAATAAATCTTGAATAAAAGGCATTTATCTTAAAACAAGGTTAGTGAACTTGAAACTTGAACTTTTGGCGTTTATATGAGCATATACAATCACTACAGCCGTAGCTGGTTTTAAGTCTACATTTGTATGGCTTATATCTCAAATGTCAATGTCAAATTGTATTGAATTTTTACTTTTTACTTTTAATTTTTTTTTGACTGTGATGCTCTATTTCTAAAGTCCTCCGTTTTGTCCCGTCTTCACTAAAACGCCCTCCTGAAATTCAAAACGCAAAACGGAGCAGCAGCATTTCTAAACTTCTCCGTTTTAGGTCTTTTTTTTTTCCCGTTTTAGTTTGGACGGGAGGTGCAAACGTAACAAAAGATCTCCATTTTTAAACGAAAACAGTAGACGGGGCCAAAGTGTTCGAAAACTCTAAATCTTTCAAAAAAAAAAAAAAAATTGGCAAAATCGAAAAATAATGTTTGCAACCTATGTTTGAAAAAAATGTTTAACTCTGAAAACAAAGTTTTGCAGGCTTGCAAAGTAGTAAAAAAAAAAAAATCTCTGCAAACATAATTTTGTTTTTGAGTTTTCCCTCTTCAGAAGTGCAACATTCTTTTTATGGTGTTGCGCAATCATTTTTTTCAGAGTTTCTAATTTACTGTTCTCCCGTGTATTAGTTTGTTTCCTAGATTTGAAACCTTGATCTGAAAACTGATCTGCGAAAAGGTGAAAAAAAAGTTTTGAAAAGTTTACAACACCCACTTTGCAGAGATAAACCCTAGATGAGATGTGCTCCATGCAGTTCATGTGCAATGCAATAGCACCCACACCTCCATTGTCTGCTATATTTGCTTCTTATTTAGCATAAGAATTGGTTTATGAAAAATGTATTACAATTTAAATACAATTTATGCAAAATAAAATTAACTTTGAAGAAATAAGGCTTTCTACAAAACAAAACTTAAATTTATTTATTTAGTGGTCAAAATCATGTCTGACCCATCATATCTTCTGATATATTGCGCATCTTACTCATACTGATGTAGAATAGAATGACTGCTGTGCTTGACTGGGCGCGTTGCGCGAGTAGAGATTTTTTAACTACTTTGCAAGCGAGTTTCAAAACTTTTTTTTTTTTTCACACATTCACACACCAGTACATTCACACACCAGTTTTCAGATTACCATTTAGAAGGTTTCAAACCTGGGAAACAAATTAATACAGTAGGAGAACACTGACAAATTTGAAACTCTGAAAAAAATTGTTTGCACAACATCAAAAAAAATAAAAATGTTGCAGCTCTGAAGGAAATCTCATAAACAACGTTTGCAGATATATTTTTATTTATGTATTTATTTTTTACATTTTGCAAGCTTAAAAATCGTATTTTTCGATCTTGCAAAACTTTTTTTTGTAAGATTTTGAGTTGTCGTACACTTAGTTTCAACCTTTCAGAACTATTTTCACCTTTGAATCATGGCAGGATTTTAATCCCATATAGAACAGCTTTGAATGTTGACGTTTCTTTCAAACCAAGTATAGATTTCCGTTAGTCAGCGTGAATTCAGCGTGAATGTTGCAAAAATCTGTTTTGGTAAACCTGTCACCCACATGCAAAATCCTGGTTGTGTTGGTTGCTATTAAAATGCCTGTATTTCACTGTAGAAAATGTGGTAAAAAAAAAAAAAAAAAAGGTCAATTTCAGCTTAGGAAAATTTCAGCAACATTTTGCAGGGCAAAATAAAAAAAAAAAAAAAAATATATATATGTCTAACAGTAGTGTAGATATATGAAATACAGCACACACAGAAGTCCCTTTTCAAACCAAACAGCTTTCTGTTGGTCAATACAGCAAATTCATATTACCAACTTAAAAATGAGAAATCCTTACGTGGATTCTTATTTGAATAACTGTATTTTGCCATAAAAAGCATCAGTATCGTCAAGCAACAGTAAATGAGACCTCAAGGCAGTTTTTCTTTTATTCCGTCTTTTACTTGCTACTGTGGTGTTACCCAAACATCACTCTCTGTCACATTTACAGATTGGATTTGCATACTCCTGGCTATTACAAAAGACTGTTTCCATGAATATTTCCTGAAGCAATCCCATTTGTATATTCCTGTTTATCTACACTGACTGGGTTACAGCTTGTCAAGTTCCCACAGCCCATTTTAATAAATCCAGTAAGTACGTCTGATTTTACTGCCTGCTGTTGCCACAGCATCAGCTTTGATCAATGTGATGCGGTTTGCCTGCAATTGAGCCTCAGCTATTTGAGGCTGCATTTCCTTCTCTGTCAACTGAAAATAAACGCTATTGACATTTTTAATCTATGAGTATGCAGTTTGGCTCGGGCGTTCTCCATACTGTATCCGTTGTATCCCTGTTGACATTTTCTGTTTCCACAAGGCTGCTTATTAGTTTCATTAGAAAGGGACATACAGTCCCAACTACATCTCTAATTCTTCAGGGAGACAGCAATAAATGAAAACTCTTTTTATGTTTCTAGGAAACAGGGCTACATTTTTTTTTATCCAGATAGAGGCAAGTTATTTAAAAATAAATAAATAAAAATACTGTTGCAAACTTTGATTTGACATGAAACTGAAGTGTAAAGCTTGCGTGGAATGCTGTCACTTAAACTATTGCCTGTTGCTGCTTCTGCTTACTTTAAGAAGGAAAAGGCTCCTCTAGGTTCAGTTTTCTCTGTAATAATAGCATATGGGAAAATATATTTGGCAAATGATCAGTGTTTGCAATTTGTTTTTGCAGTGTTGATTAACCAATCACAAACATAGCTGTTGATTTATAGACGCTTTCAGCAGTGACAACATAAACAAACGGTACTGCGCATGTGCATTAATCTGGCCCAAACTTAACTTCCGGCAGACTTGCGGAGACAATCCATAACAAGTAAATAACCTAGTAGCTGGTATCTTGCCAGTCAAAGAAAATAAACCTGGCCAAACTGAAATGTGACACTACCAGACCCGTTGAACAAAAATTGGAGACAAGATGTTTTTCTACCGACGTGTCTGATTTACCGCAGTGTTAAAAAAACT
The DNA here is from genome assembly GCF_016745375.1 of Pimephales promelas. Next base: position 482,216 of record NW_024121193.1, on the reverse strand, counting down.
GTGGCGAGCGCGACGGCGGAGTTTGTGAGGTTAACATAGCTATTCTACTTACATGCTTGCTAACCTTTTTGGGTCTCCAGCATGTTGGATGGATCTGTGCAGCGCTGTTTAAGATACTAACCATTCAATACACAGACTGGTCCGCTGTCAAGTGTTTGCGAGAGAGAGAGAGAGAGAGAGAGAGAGAGAGAGAGAGAGAGAGAGAGAGAGAGAGAGAGAGCGTCCGAATATGCGCTGCACGCAACTCTGCAGTCAATTACAACTTTTCCCATCTTAAATTGTTAAAAACACGGAAATCAATATGTGGCGGTCAGCGCTGAGAATGTGGTGGGCTGCCACTAATAAATGTATGGGAAACACTGTAACGGTTATCACTCAGATAAACATAGGCTATTTTAATACCGCCGTCTCCCTCATAGGAAACCTTGACATTTTTATTTTTAAAAATTGCATTTGCTCCCTAGGTCAGGTTGCACCCCACAGCTCAATAACCTGCTCATCACCTTAAATTTCACTGCATTTGTAGTCAATGCCATATTATCCAGTAAACACTAATAAACGAACAGAACGGAAGTTAACTTTGGGCCAGCTCATCACCATGGCAACGCGTCTGATGAAACCGTCTATTGATCAATAGAATCAGAGGTGTTTAAGTTAGCACTGAACAAAAAACGCATTGGATTCTGCACATTCACAAATCCTCTCATTATAAAAAAAACCCCTATTATTTAAATAAGAGATTTATTTTGCAGCAGCAGCTTTATTGATTATAACAGAACTAAGATGAGTGACAGCTTTTTTGGTGGTTTTAAAGATCATTAATGCCTTGTCCTGCATACATTATGCTTGCTTTTCTGTTCAAATTAGCAGTGTTTTTTGAACGCACATGCTTTACTAACATACATCCCCTCAGCTTTACTCTAGAGTTGGTTGCTGCAGCAACCCAATGCTGCAGCTTTTATTACAGTATCTTTACAACCTAGACTGCAAAAGTGGGTCTGAACACGTTCCTCACCCAAGGCCAGGCTGAACTTCCTGTCCTTTGGTTGTGACATAAAGAGAGTTTATCTCTAAGAGAAGTAATCCCAGAGGGAAGGATAGAGCCACATTCAGAGCACAGGCCACTAAGACATTTTAAGTCCCTTGTATCATGCAGCTGCTCCTGAACTGCTAATAGCACATTAAAAGCTGACAGACGACCACTGACCCCTTGCATTAGACTCGGCTCTCCATGGCTCTCCATGGCACTCATGTATTATTTTCGCACAGCTGGACACCGGGTCTTTGAGAAAGGGATTATGTCACAGACGTTTTACGACAAGTGCCATATCTGGTCAGTGGCTGGTCAGACACTGCGTATACACACACGCATTCAGAGTTGTGTACCCACACTCACCCATAGAGAGAGTTTGATAGCGTCACTTCCAAAGCCATTAATCCGCCTGTCTCTTTAGATTCCGAGTGATGCAAGGAATTCCAGTGTTGAACTTACACTTCAAAAGAGCTTTACAATGTCTACATGAGGACACTAAGAGGGATATGTCTTTCTCCACAAAATGCTACTGTAGCGGGGATGAAAATAAATGACCCTTAGGTTTCTGTTCTCTGGCACTTTAGAGAAAAATGAGAATGAGAATCAGGTCAATGCCGCTTTAAATATGCAATGAGTATCTTAAGCTTCCGCCATGCTATTCATCGATTTTCTCATTCCATCATCCTCAGACCTAATGAAGGCCTTTCATTTTTTAAATTGTGTAAACTATGATGAATCATATATCTCAGAGAACTAAATATATTTTAATCAATTGACTTTTTCAGTATTGATTAGTAGTTTGAAGAAGAAAGTTATTGCATTTGGTCATGAAAGAGGGGATCATATTTGATTGGTTAATGCAATCAAAGAGGGGTTAGTGGGTAGAGATTACATCCTCCCGGACCATTGTGATCAACCTATAATACCTGGAGGGAGTTAACATCCTCAATAATCTAAATGGCAAACACTCTGGTGCTGCCATCTTTGGTTAATATTTTTTATTGTGTCTATTTTACATAAATGTGTAATTATATATATATATATATATATATATATATATATATATATATATATACTGTATATATATATATATATATATATATATAGAGAGAGAGAGAGAGAGAGAGAGAGAGAGAGATTTTCAACATTGATTAGAATAAATTCTTGAGCATATTGATGATTTCTGAAAGATCATGTGACACTGAAGACTGGAGTGATGATGCTGACAATTCAACTTCACCACATCACAGGAATACATGACATTTTAAAATATATTAAACAGAAAAAAAGTTACTTTATGTTGTAATAATATTTCACAATATTACTGTTTTTACTGTATTTTTGACCAAATAGATGCAGCCTTGGTGAGTATAGAAAATACACGGAACCCAGAAACTAAAAACAACAACAAAGTTCAGACAGTTTCAAGCTGTTAGGATTTATCAAAAATGATGGACTGGTAAAACATCTACTGTAATAAAATGATTTATTTATTTATTTCAATTTACATCAATGGATCAACACTAAAAATCCAGCCAACTCATACTAACTTTGTACAAGTTGAAAAACAAATTTTACTCAGCATTACTCGTTTATGCCGTGAGGATACAATTATCATTTGTATCCACCTTTTTCTGCGCCCGTTCTATTTCCCATGATTCGTAGCGGGTTCAACTGACTGGACGGTTTTCTACTTCCTGCTCTCCTTTTTTCACTAATTGTATCTTTATTTCAATCAATGTTTCGTCAACCAATTGCCTGGTTTTAATAAATAAGAAGTATATAGTAAACAATAGATGATCATGACGGAGGCGACAGCGGACAGACTTTGGTCTCATGAATGAAACTCGGCGTAACGTTATGCCTAACCTCACCGGCCTGAGTGAGAAATATATAGACTATGCATCTTTGAAAGAAGAGGTAGACAGGAGTCAAAGGGCTAACCAGCCTAACCTAGTACTGTTATTCTGCAGCAGTCGGGGTGATGATAGAGACTGTCGGATGTTTGCTGGAGATCGTGCAGTCATGCATCAGCTATCCTTTGGAAGTTATGAAGCAAGACGTTGATTTTGTTTTTATCTGTGATTTAATAAAAAAATAACGTGATCAGATCACATTTGATGAATGTTTTTTTCGATTTAGTTTAGCGATGTGGGGGTGACACAATCTAAAACACGTGGCAAAAAAGCATAGACAAGACTCGAACCGGAAGTTGACAACCGGCATCTTCGTCATGGCAGCGCGAATTGTTTAGAGCAGAAAAGGGTGGATTGAGTTGTGTTATCACAATAAGTAACTCTGTCTTACATTTACTTTAATTTTAAAAACACAGATGTGGAGTTCCCATTCAGGGAACTTCGAGCTGCGTGTAAACGCCGTGGGAACGCCTCTGCGTGACGAGTCATGAAGCACGTATGAAATCTGTCCAATGGCGAGACGGAACGTCATAGGCGGGGTGACGTATCGACCAGGAAACTATAAAGCATCCCCGAAACACAAGCGCAACAGCTTCTGAGTCTTCACAAGCGCTCTGTGTATGAATTTTGTCTGTCTGTCTAATATTGTATATTTATATATATTGATATGGCGAGCAAACAACAGCAGAAAGTGTGTTCATCCCTGCCCTCGCTTCATCACGGGTGGGGATACACACGATCTGTGTGTTGTTTGCTTGGGAGTGCAGCATGCTCAGTCGGCTCTCGAGGGGGCCGGCTGTGCACTGTGAGTGTCTGCCCATGAAGACACTTCGCTCCAGCCGGGCACTCTTCGAGGAGAGTGGTTCGGTGCGCGCTCCCCGCGGCTCGGGTCCCGCTGCTGCCGAGGCACAGCGAAGGCTTGCGTCGTGGGGATCGCAGATGGATCTATCAGCGGGGATTGAGACGGGCCCCGCCCTTTCTCTGCCCTTACCTGGTAGATCCAGTGCCTCAGTTCTCGCTGCGGGAGTCCGCGTTGCGGTTTTTCCTGCCCGGGCTGAGGCGCCATCACTTCAATTATCCAGTTCTGAGGAGCTGGATGTTGAAAGTGTGGATGCAGAGTCTATGGACTCAGTGGAGAGCGAGGGAAGCTCGTTTGCCATCCCAGTCTCCCGCGAATGTAGTAAAAATAAAAGGAAAAAAAAAAAAAATGGAGGTTTTTGACTCGGGCTGTGGAAAAATTAACCATTGAATGGCCAGTTGAGAAACAAGAGTCGAGAGAGTAAAATGGATGAGAGATTTTTAATATCACACTCACTACCTCCATGCCGGTGTTTGCCCTTCTTCCCCGATCTACACACCGAGGTGTGTAGATCGTGGAACAAACCAGTGTCAGCTAGAATTTTGACACACCAGACCTCTATGTATGCTAATATTGCTGGGTCTAGGAGATATGAGTGAGGGGGAGGTCGTCGGCACTGACGTGATTAATGAGATACTGCGTCAGGCGGCAGATATTTCTCTCCGTGCCACCAAGGAGACGGCCAGATCAGTCGGCCGCTCTATGGCAGCCCTGGTGGCCACGGAGAGGCATCTGTGGCTAAATCTGGCTAATATGAAGGAGAAAGATAAAGCGTTTCTCCTGGATGCGCCGCTGTCGACCGGGAAAAAAACAGGCAGCGGCGCTCCAGAAATGTCTCCCCCTCCGTACTCATCCTTCGGGGGCTGCTGGGCGAGAGCAGCCCCGCCCGTCGAGAGAGCGTCGCGTCTCGGGCTCCTCCCAGCAAAACTGGGCTGAGACGCGGCGTTCTCAGGCGAGGTCTTCCCGGGATAGAACCGATCTGAGGACGGTTATTGTCGCCAGGAAGGCTTCGTCGAAGAAGTCCTGACGCCACTGGTGTCAGGCTACTGAGGGTGGTCCCCACCGTGAGACAGAGGTGTTCGCCGCTGAATCCGGCGCCCGCTCTCTCTCGGTGCCCTCAGGGGTTCGTTCTGCCAACCCTGCCTGTAATGGGGGGTGCAGACGGTCCCAGCGAGCGATTTCCCGAGGGACGCTCGTTTGCTCCGAGGAGCGATACAGAACGGTCGTTAAACCCTGCCTGTGCGCGGTCACAGGGCGCTGTTTCTGTTTTTAAAAACTACTCCAGAGGCCAGTCTCGAGAGACTGGTACCCTTAGTAGAATTTCTGGTAGAATGGGGAAGTCTTCCAAATATATCTCGTTGGGTCCTGCAGACTATCGAACGCGGGTACGCGATCCAGTTCAGGTCGCGTCCACCTCGTTTCCGGGGGTTTTGCCCACAGTGGTGACCCCCGAGCAGGCTCTGGTTATGGAACAAGAAGTGAAAGCTCTGCTACTGAAGGGGGCGATAGAACGAGTTCTTCCTCCCGACAGAGAGCTGGGGTATTACAGCCGGTACTTCATTGTTCCAAAGAAGGATGGGGCTGCGTCCGATTTTAGACCTGCGCCTCTTAAATCGGTCAGTAGGGAAGCTCAAGTTCTAAATGCTGACTCTCAAGCAGATCGTGTCACAGATCAGGTCCGAGGACTGGTTTGTCACGATAGACCTAAAAAAAGACGCGTACTTCCATATCTCCATCCTTCCGCAACATCGGAAGTTCCTGAGGTTCGCTTTTTGGGGCGAAGCGTACCAATATCGGGTCCTTCCATTCGGCCTAGCGTTATCTCCTCGAACCTTCACGAAATGCATGGACGCGGCCTTGGCCCGCTGCGTCTCCAGGGCATTCGCATTTTAAATTACATCGACGATTGGTTGATTCTGGCTCAATCGGAGCATCAGGCGATTCGGCATCGAGATGCCGTCCTCGCCCATATCAGAAGGTTGGGTTGAGACTCAACGCTAAGAAGAGTGTGCTTTCGCCAGTTCAGCGGACCACTTTTCTAGGCGTGGTATGGGATTCGACGACGATGCAGGCACGTCTGTCGCCGGCTTGTATAGCCTCGATTATCTCGACTGTCAAGCAAGTGAAGCTAGGCCAGTCACTCACTGTAAAGGAATTCCAGAGAATTCTGGGTCTGATGGCAGCAGCATCCAACGTGTTACCGTGCGGCCTGCTGTACATGAGACCACTACAGTGGTGGCTCAGGACCAAGGGGTTCTCCCCGAGGGGAAAGCCGCTCCGCAAGATCAAGGTCACGCGACGTGGTCTCCGTGCCCTGGCTATGTGGAAAGAACCTTGGTTCCTGTCCCTGGGACCTGCGCTGGGAGCCCCGTGTCGCCGGGTAACGGTGACGACGGATGCCTCTCTCACGGGCTGGGGAGCGATCATGAGTGGTCGCTCGGCCCGCGGGTTGTGGCAAGACCATCATCTCCGATGGCATATAAATTGTCTAGAGATGATGGCGGTGTTTCAGGCTCTGAAACACTTTCTCCCAGACCTCAGAGATCATCATGTTCTTGTCCGGTCAGACAACATGTCTGTGGTCTCTTACATAAACCACCAGGGGGGTCTGCAGGGACCCGTTCTGCTGAACCTGCCTGTGAGGGTGGGCGCAGACGGTCCTAGCGAGTGGTTTCCCGAGGGAAGCTCGTTTGCTCCGAGGAGCGATACAGAACAGTCGTTAAACCCTGCCTGTGCGCGGTCACAGGGCACTGTTTCTGTCTCTATAATTACTCCAGAGGCCAGTCTCGAGAGACTGGTACCCTTAGTGGAATTTCTGGCAGAATGGGAAAGTCTTCCAAATATATCTCGATGGGTCCTGCAGACTATCGAATGCGGGTACGCGATCCAGTTCAGGTCACGTCCGCCTCGTTTTCGGGGGATTTTGCCTACAGTGGTATCCCCGAGCAGGCTCTGGTCATGGAACAAGAGGTGAAAGCTCTGTTACTGAAGGGGGCGATAGAACGAGTTCTTCCCCCCGACAGAGAGTTGGGGTATTACAGCCGTTACTTCATTGTTCCAAAGAAGCTAACGATATACGCCTCCCTCACGGGCTGGGGGCGATCATGAGTGGTCGCTCAGCCCGGGGTCTGTGGACTTTCTCCCAGACCTGAGGGGTCACCATGTTCTTGTCCGGTCAGACAGCACATCGGGGGTCTTTTTATAGACCATCAAGGGGGTCTGCGCTCATGTCCATTATTCAGGCTAGCGCCAGATCCTTCTGTGGGCCCAGGGGAAGCTTCTTCTTTGGCGATTTTATATCCCAGGATATTTAAATCGGGGAGCAGACATCCTGTCGAGGCAGGGGCCGAGGCCCGGGGAGTGGAGACTCCACCCCGAGGTGGTGGAGCTCCTATGGAGTCATTTCGGTCATACCGAGGTAGGCCTATTTGAATCCAGGGACTGAGACACTGCATGCTGTGGTTTCTCTGTATCCACCAGCCCCTCTGGGGTTGGATGCGATGGTACAGGAGTGGCCGAGGTCACCCCTGTACGCATTTCCCCCGATTGCTCTGCTCCCAGGAGTTCTGGAGAGGGTTCACCGAGTCGGGGTCTTTCTACTGTTAGTAGCCCCGCGTGGCCGGCCCGAGTATGGATGCGGGTCGATACTTCACCCCCGCCCAGATCTATGGAGGTTGTGGCTTGGCCTCTGAGGGGGCCCAGCTCATAGAATCGGGTCTCTCGACTGAGGTCGTGGAGACCATCCTCCAATCCAGAGCTCCGTCCACGAGGAGATTATATGCCTTGAGGTGGCAATGTTTCACCTCTTGGTGGGGAGAACACCAGTTGGACCCAGTTAACTGCCCGGTGTGGCGGTGCTGGAATTCCTTTGGAGCATTTCTCCACAGGGTTATCCCACTCCACACTAAAGGTGTATGTGGTGGCCTATCTGCTTACCACGTCCCTTTGAGTGGAGCTTTTCACGGGAGATACCCATTGGTAATTCTTTTTCTTCGTGGTATTGTGAGGTCAGACCAAGAGAAACTAATCTGCTCTGCCCTCTGAGGGCTCTAGATGCTTATGTCCACAGAGCTGCCCTGTGGAGAAAGCCTGAACAGTTATCTGTTTGTTTTGGACCTCCGAAGAAAGGTTGTCCCGCATCTGAGCAGAGGTTGAGTAAGTGAGTGGTCGAGGCCATCTCATTTGCATATGAGTCCGCCGGTCAGCCTTCTCCTTTGGCTGTCTGGGCTCACTCAACCAGGGGTATGGTAGCTCCGCTCCAGGGGCGCAGGTGCTTTCGTCTAAATATGTGCCTGATTTCATACAACGGACACCTGCTCGCATGGCGGCGTTGGTATTAGCGTTCCCACGGCGTTTACACGCAGCTCGAAGTTCCCTGAATGGGAACGTCTCTGGTTACGTATGTAACCCTAGTTCCCTGAAGGGAACGAGACGCTGCGTGTCTATGCCATACTCCCAGCATGCCCGTGAGCGCTTGCTTCAGTCCTATCAGAAGCTGTTGCGCTTGTGTTTCGGGGATGCTTTATAGTTTCCTGGTCGATACGTCACCCCGCCTATGACGTTCCGTCTCGCCATTGGACAGATTTCATACGTGCTTCATGACTCGTCACGCAGAGGCGTTCCCACGGCGTTTACACGCAGCGTCTCGTTCCCTTCAGGGAACTAGGGTTACATACGTAACCAGAGACGATTTCTCTTCCTGGATAAAGGACTTTTTTTTTCTTTTTTTTTTTTTGCCTCATACAACATGAATTAGGGAAAGTGCTATCACTATGAATAACAAATGACTAATGATACATGGTGATTATGTTGTGCATTTACTGTACCACTGCATGAAGAGTGCACATGCTTTCCACACTCATATGTCTTCCACACTCAAAAACACAACCCCGCAGAACATGCTGACATGCACAAAGAAAAAAGTGCATGCTGCTACTTTTAAATAATCTCCTCTCATCTGCTAATATTAAAATGCAGATCTTGTCTTGGTCCCAGATTGTGCTCAAGGGCAATAATGTCCATCTCTCCCTTCAATAGCACATCACCCTCATGCCCAATAATGCATTAACATCCTATTAACTGGGACTTAAAAGTGGCTTTGTAATTGATAAGGAGGTTGGATGGGAGGACTGAAAGTGACAGAAGGCGTGGCGGGAACCAGATGGGATACTATTATCTAAATGAAAATCTGAAGTGTCAGACTGTGTCTAGTTTTTCAGTGCTTTTTGGAACAAAGTGGCAGAAATAAAACAGTTGATTTGTGGTCAAACTAATTTTGATAGTTTTGATCTGAATTTAAATTGCACACTCCATTCGCAGCTCTATTATATTGATTAATTGCTGTATAAGAAAAGAAGTGACTATACTGGTGCTTACAATAAATTTGTATTACATTCATCCAAAAACATGGTTTTCATTCTGAATGTATAAGCATTTCATAAACTACAGATTTGAGAATCCAGCATTGCTCAAAGGCAATGCTGTTTTATGAATAATGTTTTTAATTGGTAAAAAATACACAGATTTACCTAATGTTTTTTTTTTTTTTTTTTTTTTTTTTTTTGCTCTGACAGTAAGGTTGTTGCTTGTTTAAAGAATTGTGCGATCCTGAGGTACTAATGCTGCTGATGGCGTCTGGTATCTTCTTCCTTACGGACTGGTCACCTGTGTTGACAATGTCATCAGATGCTCCAGGCAAGGGAGAGCATGCAGAAACCCAGATAATGTCATCCCTGGCATTCGACAATTTCACGCTGAGCGCAGTTCAGATCTCAGAGCCTGGTAAGCTGTCACTGATGCCAGTTCTCCTGGCTCCTCCCTACAGTCCTTCCACAGCAAACTCGGGATGTCTCAAGCAGCACAGTGATGGGACACGTCAGTGCTGCCTGTGGGACTGTTTGTGCTGATGGCCTTATCTCAGAACAAAGGTCTCTGTCGTCAAGCCAAGGCAGGGAACTTTTCTTCACTCTATCAGGGGACTGCGAAGAGACAAGGAGAGTTTGGTGAAGGAGAAAGAATCAACCACACATGAATAACTGGAATTATGTGTTTATGTCCTTGTCATGATAGTCAAGGTCATTTTGGGCCTTTCAAAACACCTTAAAAAAGTATTTCTACTTCCATTTTAGATTCCGATCAAATGTATCTGGCATTATGCTTTTTGCATGTGTTAGATGGACGTGCTTTAAAGACAATTTGCTTAGCAAACATACAGGCAGTAGATTAATCAGTCTAATCCTGTAAAACTTGAAAGTAGCAGTAATTAAGAATTATCATATCATATTAGGCAACAGCATGTCATATTATTGGATTAAGAAACTGTCAGTAAAGTCATTAAAATTCAATAGCTAATCTGAATCAGATCCCTTCTGTACAGGTAGTGTTTAAACCAGAGGATGTCTTTTAATTCCCTATTATTATTTGTATATAGAGAGGGATAATTAATTATGACTGTTCATTAAGCCCTCAGGGAAGAAGGTTTGTGTGTTTGATCATGCTGACACTAATGCGATTGATGGCTCACTGGTATTTGAAGTCATGTTGCCCTACAAAGTATGCCTACAAGGTTATTATTTTGCTTACATTAATTTAATTCTACACACACAAATCACACAAATGGATGTTTACATTTTAATATCTGTGTTTCGAAAATAAGAACCTTCACTGCACAAGTGCTAATTAAGAAATCAGAGGATCCCGGGACCATGGACTTATCTAGGGGCCAGCAGCAGTCAGAGGGCAGTAAGGCCCCTCTTCACACTGATTATACAAGCTGTTGTGTAGCATACGGCTAATGTTAATATACTGTAATTTAATCCTCCCTGTCTGGTAATTCATCTTACTTCTGGCCTGTCCGTTTACAGCTCCTTGCATATTCTGCCTGCTAATTGAATGGAAATATACACCAATTACTGTTTGATTACTGCATATCACCTCTAAAGAGCAGCTCTGTAAATCAACTAAAATCACTTTGTTGCATTTGTTTTCCAAATGTAAATCTTCCAATGCTTGTTCCCCTACAATATGTTTATGTTTATACATGCATGCCTGTATACATGTATCTATATATAGATTTTGTTTTTTAAGTAAGAAGAGCAAAACATTAGGAGCATATTGGGAATCCACCATACATTATTAATAAGTCATGTACTCCATATTTGTCATGTATTATGTTCCATTAGTGTCCTTATTCTGGGACGTTTTAGTTTGTATTCATTAGTTTATGCGTTCCTTTGTTCAGTTTTCCCACTTCTCCTTGGTTACCATTGTTACGAATATGCTTAGTTCTTTCCTTCAGCTGTGTATCAATAATTACCTCGCCTTACCATTTAAGTTCTTGTGTTTTCAGTGTTCAGTTGGCCGGTCTCATGTAAGTTAAGCACTGTTTACAGTAGGTTGTGATTCCTATATTTACCAAGTTTATTACATCCATTTGCGTGTTTGTTGCAACCCCATGCTAACAAAATTCTTCAGATCCATCTATTTTTGCATTTACAAGTACTTATATGTTTACGTTTTGTAAACTTTCATCTAGTTATATTTCTCCATTTATTCACGTTTACCTAGTGTGCATGTCAGTATTGAGCCCCTTTCACAAAGAGATTCCGGAAAATACACGGATAATGTGACCTGGCATTTGCCCCGGGATTGTTTGATTTCGGTTCATTCACATTCTCATTCACATGATTTGCCTGGATCTGTGAGTGCGTTCACACACAACCCGGAAAGATCCCGGAAAGACACATGACGTCATGAGACGTGTAACGTACGCGTCGAAACTGTACACGCGCATACCGCTCCACAAAGCTGGTGAACAGTCTCAGCTTCAGCGCAGATAGTGAGGAGCTCCTGGTCTCTGCTTCGTTCCAGTTTGCAGACATTTGTTCGTCCTTTCTTTGTTGATGACGAGCACAAACTTTCTTCGAAGAGCAACAGAGTTACACGATGGCACGAGTGTCATCACTATGACACATCCCTTACTTTTGTTGGCTTTTGTTCACACAGCGCACGCTCTGGGTCTGGGACTGATTCCGGCAAATATTTTAAGTGTATGTAGTCTAATGAACAGCTTATTAATTATTCCTCTCATGATTATGTGTTCAATACAAATAAATACATTTCTATTTTAGCATTAAAACACCTTTTCAGTTCTGTTTTTGGCTGGAATGTTACTGCAGCAGAAAATTCTATTCTGAGAAGAAGTCATATGACCTTTACCCAAAATATCTATTGGGTGTGTTGTCATTTTTGGAAAAGGATGTATGTGTAAACCAAGCCAAAAAAAAAAAAAAAAAACTGGAACAACCATCTGCAGAAGATGCTTGGCTTTGTTGTAAAATAAAGTCTAATATTTCTGGCATTAAAGATCTCTGAGAAGTGATTTAAAAAAAGAGAGAAACCACAACAAGCTCTGCTAGCTTCTTTAACAAACATTTCTTGGTAAACTGATGCATGAATAAATCTGTAAGAGTGTGTAGGTGTAAGCATCACTCAGAGCACAGCATGACTCTTTGAAATATGTCCCACAGAAAAATGATCATTCTAGCCATTTTAAAGCTTGGTAAAAAAATAAATAAATAAATAAATTGTCAGACAGCAAGATAAGACTTGACCCAAGTGATCCCTTTTAAGAACCCCAAACCCTTTTATTATAAAAATCGAAATATTCTAACTTGATTACAACTTGATGATTAGGCTTTAAAGGGATAGAAGCTTTAAATGGTTAGTTCACCCAAAATGAAAATTATGTCATTAATGATTCACCCTCATGTCTTACCCAGCCCTCCGTTCATCTTCGGAACACAGTTTAAGACATTTTAGATTTAGTTTTCTGTCCATCCATTGGAAATGTGTACAGTATTTTTATTTATCTGATATGATGTTCATTTATTGACCTTTTGAAGTATTAATATCTGTCTTGTTCCATTGTTCTACACTGATAGCCAATAATCTCAGCAGGAATGAGTCAAATGATCAGTCAAAGCTTATCATAAGCAGCTCTTCCACAAAGTTATTACTAATATATAGAAGCTACACAGTTCCATTCATACAAATATTAAACATCATCAAGATAGCATGTTGTAATAAGTGTTAATTTAACAACATTAAATGTAACATAAAACCCTAATGTACTTTACTGATTAGAAAAAAAAAAAAGAAAATTATGAAGAAACAGTTATTCAAAAAATAAATATATTAACACCTTCATTGATTCATTATTTGGGTAACTTGGATGATAACATTTGCATTATATACCAGTGTTTCTGTTTTCAGATCTGCCTAAGGTGTGGAACAGTTTGAAATTCTATTAGACGGTCTACCATACCCCCCATAGATTGGCTTCAAAACCATTCTTCAGAGAGTCTATGGGTGACGTCACAGATGCTTTGTCCATATTCTTTACAATCTATGATTTTAGCGCTAGATCTCTTATTTATTGCAAAAAATGCACACTATGCAAGATTTGTACCTTAATATAACAGCTTCAAATTGGTATCAGGCTGTGAGTGCAGAGACCAGTCTATGCCAGATACGCTCTGTGTGAGTGGTATTTACAACAGTAACATTAAATACAAGTACTCCGCAGCGACTCTAGGGGTCGGTGTTTGACAAAAACAAAATTCTTGCATAGTGTGCCTTTAAAGTCACTCAGTTAAATCCTTTTAGGTTTTTTTTTTTTTTTTGTATGGTAGATTGTCCTTATGGTAGATTAATCTCTCCTCAGTCACCAGGGAAGGTTTGCGTTCGATAATGACACACAAACAAAGAGCCAGACACACACACACACACACACGACATGGGAGATTATCAGATCTAACTACACCTGAGAGACAGTGGTTTGATATCAGTCGTTATGAACATAATGCTCTGACTGCAATTAAAACAACAACATAAAAAAATAAATCATATGATTAACATTCTACTCCAGCTTCTTGTTTCTTGTGATATAGTATTGTTGCAAATAAAGTACAAAGTGTCTGAAAGAGATAAAGTTTCAAACACAGAGAGAGAGAACAGGAACAGAGACAGGAAGAGATGTGATCGGAAGGACGCATGTGGGGATAAACACAAATCCTCTCTCTGTACCTGTGCCAGGAGTCCACGTCTCTGTGTTTCTTCTGTCTGTACACTGTCAGAACAGAGTCCAACATAGTCCTGTCTCCGGTACGTGAAGAATTCAATTACGTGTCCATGTACAACTTCCCTCTCTGTGTGTGCAGGGAATGTCTGTATGGAATGCCAATGTTGCTCTCTCCCACAGGGGAGTGAGGGGAAGGAGAGAGCAACAATGTGAAAGAATGAAGATAGCACAGTACAGTGGGGATCAGTGAAAGATCAAATGAATGAAAGGGCTGCTGAAGTTGGCTGGCAGGTCTGACATATGCATGTCTACATGATAAACATTAATACGTTGGGCTATCTAATGGGAAATCTCAAAAACAGTTGATGTTAAGGGGATGTGTTTGGGGAAGACGTGGCTCTCTGCTGCGTTGTTGTAAGTTTTCTCAATGCCCACATAAAGTGAGCCATGAGCTATCACCAATTGTGCCCTTGAGCAAGACACCGAACCCGGGGATGCTGCAGGGAAACTATCCATTTAATAAGTGCCTGTACAGTCGCTTTGGACAAAAGCATTTGCTACATGACTACTGACTTAAACTATAGATTGAATCACAATTCAGAACCAAGGACAGCTCCTGTGTTCATGTTGTATCCATGTGCATGTTTAAATAGGTAATTATCTGGTGTTTGGATAACAAACTTCTGTTTTAAGACATGTCTCCAGCCAACAGTAATGATTTCAATAGAAAAGCTTTCCTTAGTAAATCAATATTCATTCAAGACGTATACTGCAATGCTCTCTAAGACACCAGCACTTAAGATTTTGATATGAAACGTGAAAATGTTGCATTCAGTTTAGAACCCATTTACAACCCAAAATACATTTAAATAACTACCATTAACTTTTTTTGGGGGGGTAGGGGGACATTTCCCTACTGCTCTCCTTAACCCCAAAACACACACAAAACACCACTTCTCAAACAGATGGTGATTCTGTGTGATGTGTTGTTGTTTAGAAGGAGGATTTCTCTGGAGTTCAGGGGAACTGCATGTCATACAATAAATTATCCATATGATACATTTTTAAAATCGTTTTGCAACAAAAAAATAACGCTTAGTTTTGTTATTTTAGTAACATTCCTGTGAATCTCTTCCCTGGATTTTTTCATACACAAACATTTTCATTTCAGGCAGCCACACTTGAAATATGACTGGACACATCTTGAAACAAACCCTTGCAGAGCCATTTGGTTAATGTCTTGGTTAACAGCTGTATATAATCCCAATTAACTCATTAATCTCTTACAGGAACTTAATTTTCGTTTTCCATCTGGATCACATTGTTGCTCACTGATACACAATTATGTCTCTCTGGTCTGATTCACTGACATACATATAGGATGTTATTGAGCTTTAATGTAACATTGTTTCAACTCACTAGGGGCCTGATGTATAAACGTTGCGTACGCACAAAATGGGCATAGAAAAATGCGTACGCATTTTTCCACGCACATATCGGGATTTATAAAAAAATAAACTTGCCGTAAATAAGTACGCACCGTAAGGATGCTCTTGACCGTGCGTACGCACTCTTTTAGAAGAGTATGTATTTTGGCGACACCGATGGTGTGCTGGAGTTAAATGTATTTTTGGTCACTATTAGACAGAGAATCTAAAGAAAATTATACATCTACAGAAATATAATTAAAATTAAAGCTGCAAGCAGCATTTATCGGTGTTCAAGCAGTTCTGGGGCCTCATGCATAAAACTTTGCGTAGATTTCATCCTTAAAGTGTGCGTACGCACATAAGGCAGAATTTGCGTACGCACAAAAGTTTTCAGATTTATAAAACCGTTCGTACGCCAGAACCTGCGCAGAATTCACTTTATAAATCCCAGTCAGTGGGAGATTATGCGCACGTGCGTCTCCTCCCCGAAATAACCATATATGGAGATTACAACGCCTAGTTTTACTATGCATATCCTCATCTGCATATCATTTGCATATGATTATTCATCCACGTGATACCAAGTTTAACGGTACAAGACGTTAGGAAAATATGAAATGCGGATCTGCCGTCACATTATTACAAACATTTTTTTTTTTTGTAGCCTATATCCTTGCCTTGTTTTTGAATGAATAAATCAAATAGTGTTAAATACATTTCAGAGAAAGTTTTTCTCAATCTTTTCCACTGGCCAAATAGTATTTTTAATTGATTTATATTTTAATGGATAATGGAAGAGATTTTAATGGAAGAGATAGACATGGCTGTGCATTATTTGCACGAAACAGTTTTCTCAGACAATCTCTAGTTAAAACATTAAAACACAGCATGCCAGAAGAAAAGTGTTCAAAAGCAATGTATCCACAACAAATAGGTCTATTTCTATTTATTGAATATATATATATATATATATATATATATATATATATATTGTAACTTCTCAGTAATGATTTCATGTAGTTTAAGAGTTTAACTCCATTAATGAGAATGGCATATTTAATCTAAATGTTTATATCAGAAGTAAAACATAGTACCATTCTTTTATTTATTTAAACTATTATTGTGAATATGGACTGTATTTATGATTTGGACTCATAATGAAGATTTACGGTTTTACTCCATCTGCCGTTAGATTATAGGCTATATGTGCGTCAGTTTCACCAAACGGCCCAACGCGCGTGCTGGCGCGGTCATTTAAGAAGGGATGGATGTTTGCTTCAAGTGATGATAGGTTTGTGAAATTATATTTGTATTATCTTTCTGTAGATGTATAATTTTCTTTAGATTCTCTGTCTAATAGTAGCCTAAGCAAAAAGACATTTGACTCCAGCTCACCATCGGTGTCGCCAAAACCCATAATCTTCTAAAAGAGTGCGTACGCACGGTCAAGAGCATCCTTACGGTGCGCACTTATTTACGCCAAGTTTATTTTTTATAAATCCCGATGTGCACGTGGAAAAATGCGTACGCATATTTCTATGCCCATTTTGTGCGTACGCAACGTTTATACATGAGGCCCCAGATCTTTAAGGCATTTAAGCACAAAAGGTTTTGGACAAAAACCAAAATAACAAAAAATTGTTTGCTCCAAATGGAAATCCGAGATATACATCTTGTCCGTCTTGAGCCAGGGATTACAGTGGTCTAAAAACATTGAAGTCAAACAGTCTAGGAGTTATGAGCAATTTAGTACTTTTGGTTGCTGTAGCGCCACCTATGGGCCAATCGGCCTCATACTCTGATAGCTTCTCCACAATTTGAGGCCCTACTATCTGACAAAGTTTCAGAGCTCCAGCCCTTACGGTTTGGGCTGCACAATGCTTTTTAGGGGATTTTTTTTTTCTTTCTAGCAAATACAATAGGTTTTCAGCACTTCGTGCTTGAACACCTAAATATAATTTCACAAACCTATCATCAGCAAACACCCATCCCTTCTTTTCGGGGAGGAGACACACGTGCGTGCATTCTTCCGCTGACTGGGATTTATAAAGTGAATTTTGCGCAGGTTCTGGCGTACGTACGGTTTTATAAATCTGAAAACTTTTGTGCGTACGCAAATTCTGCCTTATGTGCGTACGCACACTTTAAGGAAGAAATCTACACAAAGTTTTATACATGAGGCCCCTGGTACCCAAGCACTCAGAGGTTAAGCTGGGGCCAGATATCTATTAGTCCCTTACACGTCCCGGGCCCCCTCTACAGTTGAACCACACAGTAAATTGAAATAAAAATAGATGTGTTGCAAAAGCTCAGCACTAACTTCAAAGCAAAAAGCCTTAAGGTATGACATCTCAGAAAACTCACTCATGTCAATTTATCAAAGTAACGGACCAATGACAGGATGACGAAGGGGCAGGAACGAAAGACATTGGAATTTCCGAAGAAAGGAAGGAGGAAAAGCACTAGCAGCATTTCTGTTGCTATTCTGAAGTGAAAGGGGTTTGAGGAACCCAGGTGGCAAGTGATTTGAATGCTGTTCAGGGCCAATTGCTCTCTCTCTCTCTCTTTCTCCTTGACCCCACTCCCATGTTTTTCACACCATCCTGATTTTACACATCATAGTGACTTAGGAGAAAGAGACAAACACATAAAATAGCTTTTAAAATTGAAAGCAGAGAGTAAATAATAGCACTTTATTTATACTTACTGGCTATTTTTAAACGGATTCTAAATGGAGAGAGTCAGAGTGTCTTTTCTAAAATAGAACAAGAACAGCTGATGTGTGTGAGATTTTGTGATGATAAATGTTAATACAGTAAAATTGTAATGATGTGATTTTTTATTTATTTAAAATAACTGTGTAAATATGATAATACAAATGTGACCGGGGATTTAGGTTTACCACCAGGAACAGTAAGGGGTTTACTTCAAGTTAATTCAATTAATGCTGTAAAATAAAAATAGAAAAAAAAAAAACCAAAAAAAAAACTTATTCCCAAATACAATTTATCAATTTAATTGACAAGAAATAATTCCAATTTTAAATGTTCACAAAAGAAACCCAAAAGAGCAGAAAAAAATAAAATTCAATAAATGAGGTTCACTGAGGAGATGATACAATTAAACATCCTCCCTGCTCCATATTACTCAGGGTGCAATTAGAGTAATACAACAATTTCCAAAACGTTACAATACAATACGCTAGGGCGAAATACCAGACAATATCAAACATTACAGAGTGGGAATACTGTACAAAGAGAACAAAACAATATAAGTATATGAAGAGTTCAGATGCAAAAGCCTCTAAGTGCCATTTGAAATTCTCTTCTAGAATGATAATTTTATCAAACTTGTATATTTAAGTTCAGTAATTTCACTTAAATGGAAATGAAGATTACCTATGAATTGTGATTTAAGTGAAATTACTGAACTTATATATACAAGCTTGATAAAAATGGTTATTCTAGAAGAAAATTTGGCACTTAGAGGCTTTTGCATCTGAACTCTTCATATTTTTTATATTGCCCACTTAGATATAATTCGAGACAAATTAGAGAAAATAGCACTCACATAACAATCAACTCCAACGCACTTCCACATTCACTTCACGAGGGTTGAAATCCCCAACATTATGTTGCACACTGTGTAAAAAATCCCATCAGATTATAATCACATCAAATTATAATCCGATGAACAGCATATGAAATATTCGGGAAATTTAAATGCATAACATTTGGCATACGACCAAATAATCGGGCCTACACGCATGGTGTGACATCACATTACCACGGACATTACACATGAGATAACTTTTTAAACAAGACAGTTCTCCGAATTGACACCCCATAATATGCATCCACAAATGGTATTAAACAAATATCCGCAAAACATTGTATTAACCCATGGATGAACTTCAATCGTTTACAATCTCCCGAGGGTGCGCGTCTCACCAAAAGACTGCGGCAAGAGTGCGCACGCACCAGATTGTACGAAATCCACCTAGTGCCACCAGTTGATGACCCAATGAAGTACAGGTAATCTCTGTTTTTTTCTGTTTTTATAATTAAACATAGTGAGCAACCATGAAATAAAAGATTTTTAACAGGCAAGGAGAAAAAAGCAAACAAACTTTAAAAGGCATCTACCACCCGGTTTCACAAAAATATTATTAGTGATGGCAAAGCTGAATTTTTAGCAGCCATTACAGTTTTTGCCTGTTACTTGAACACTATAGACATGCTTAAACCAAAGTAACATAGCTTGAAGTTGTTGTTACTATACCTTAAAGCTGCAGTCACAGTTTTTCCTCTTTGTTGCTATCTCTGTTTGAAATCTGCAATTGCAGTTATTTGCGGAATTATCAACTTAACGCGAGTTGCACTTCAACACCACACTGAACACAATGTTTAAGGAGAGTTCAGCTGTCACCACGCTGCTGTGGATACTGTCATTCAGAATCACAGATTATTCTTTTTGGAAGTATGACCAATTTATGACAAATTTTCGAATGGAAAATATGGCGAATTTTCATTGGAAAAATCTCATCTGAATAATAAATTAATAACTGAGAGTGTAAGAAACTTTCAAAAGAATAATAAAAGATCTAAATTAAATCATAATCAATATTTATGGTTATTTTCTAAAAAGAAACGATCTAAACTTGATCATCAGTAAAAAATTGGAGTCAGATTAAGCGTAGAGCTAAAGTCATATTGAAACTAAATTCTAATAAATTAAGTGAACTTCACTGGAGCGCTGAAAAGACATACACACATTATCCCTTCGCCCAGCCGTTGGATTCCGTCTTTGGGCCAATGGGTGGTCCTTACAATCTAGTATATTTCATTGTGTGTTAATATACCGCAATGATATATCTGGTATTCACGAATTGATTTTTATATGCTTTTATATTTTGTTTTATACTTTATTTTTTTTCCATAAAAAAAGTTTCTTTTTTTTTTTTACTTTCAAAGAAAGGGAACTACAAACAAATCTGTGAAGTTCCTAACCTACCTGCCTGCTCTTTTAAATGTAATTCTATCTTCTTGCTTTCCAAAATGTCCTGCGCTGTTACTGATTGCCACTGATTTCCACTCAGCTGCACTATGACACAAGTTGTTCACAGGCACAGCTGTTCCACAGTCCAGTCAGCATGTCTCATGACAGACTCACCCACAGTGAACAAATGCACACTGTTATCGGTGTATGGGGAGTTACAACAATGGCCTTTGATTGTCCATTGTAGAGGAAAGAGGGACCAGGAACCATGAAACAAGCTTCTGCTCTCACTGTAATGATGGCCTTTATGTACAGTAAGTGTGGCATCTAAAATCAATATCCTGCTTTAGGTAGGTGTATAGCACGGGAAATGTTCGATTTGAATATCTAACACAGTCTCATCCCAAATCGTCATATAACTGACGTTTTGGGACGTATTTTGACCATACGTCAATATCCGCCTTTTTAGGGCCCCCTTAAACGTCGGTAGATGGCGATCCCGGGCCGTCATACAACTGACGCTTTACCTTTAACGTCAGTTAGGTGACGGGTTAGGTTTAGGGTTAAGTTTAGGTATGGGGTAGAGTTAGGATCCCATAACCTCATCTACCGACGTTTAAGGGGGCCCTAAAAAGGCGAATATTGACGTATGGTCAAAAGACGTCCCAAAACGTCAGTTATATGACGATTTGGGATGAGACCGGGTTGGAATATCAGGCATATGCAGCCTTATACATTCAATAGAATATTTTAATGTAGCATATGTCCTGGACTCATGATGGACTCCTAAACTCAGTATATATTTTTGAGTATGCTTTTAACCTTTAAGCTCATAATGGTAAATTAGCATGGTGCCGAAGAGTCTGAAGTGAATTGATCTCTTGTGACACATTTGTTATCGAGTGAGGTGCCGCAGACCACCTCTTGGAACTCCAGAAGGGACTTCAAAAAAGTCCCTTATCCCTGCACACACACACAAACACACATCCACATACATGGTTTCAGTCCTCTGCATTTAATCACAGAATTGAGTAATCCCAGAATCTGTAGGTGACATATGAAATATGCATGTTTGATATAGTTATGTTATGTTACATTGTGTGATTATCTTGTGTGTAGTTTTTGAATCCTAAGTGTGTATTTTTGTTTTGAGAATGATCCGCTATATTGTCCTAAAATCCTATCTTCTGCTTGACCATAAAACTTTACAAACCCGGAACAGATTTTTTCAGAAGAACACAGCTCAACTTAAATCTTGGTAGAGACAGCGGAATAGAAACCTTATTTACCCTATATATTCTATAAGCTATACATAACCACTGGATAAATGTGTAAGCGTGTCTAATTTGCTTTTCCTCCTGATTTCTCCTTTCGGTAGTTGCCTTTTTGGTATTCCAGGTTAACCAAGTTATATGTGTGACAGTTTAAGTGCTAAAAGTCCAATCGTCACTTCCCAATGGTGAATATCACATTCTTGGTAAAGTTTAAGACCATTCAGAGACATGTTGATGTAGATGTCCTTCCATTGACTCTATGGGACTGTTTACACCTGGCCACTACATGCATTTTCTCAGATCGGATAGCTATCTGATTTATCAAAATGATTCCATTTACACCTGGTCACATAAATGTGTTTTTGCCAAACGGATATTAATCCGATCTTCAATTCCCGCACTATATACAGATTTAATGAAGTGCACGTCACCGAATGCAACAGATATGAGCTGCATTTTATTGATCATCGGCTAATTTCAAAATCAGCAAAGACAGCAATAAGAAAGAGCTGCAACAGCCCAGGTAAGATCATTTTGTTTCTTTACTTTTAATGAAGATGGAAGAGTTAAGCGTCTGCGACTTACTTTCACTTTGATTTGTGATAGATTGCAGCTTGATTAGGCGCTCAGCTGCTCATCTGAGGTGATCATGTGTGTCGCAGTAGCGTCGTCATATACTTGAATAACATGACATATAGCCTATAATGCTCTCACACGTTTATTTTTTAACATTGTTGCGAGTAGTAAAATTTACATATGTGGTTCCAACAACCAGATGCATTTACACATGGAATGCGCCCCAGACCACCTTCCAATGTGGTTTGAGCGATCGGATTCAAATCCATCTCAAATGCGTTTCGGGGGGCATTTACACTCAGGGATAAATTATGAGGGTATCATTGACTCATTAATTCAGCTGATTCATTCAAAAACACTTTCATTCATTCAGGAATGAAAAAAAAGAGAAAAAAGTGAGAGCCTGTGAATCAATGCATCATTGAATAATTCACTCAACTGATTTGTTGAAAAAAAAAACACATCAATAGGGATTTTTTTTTTTTTTGGGCCAATATTTTTTTTTTTTTTTAACTAGGCTATTTGATGATTAATCAATGTATTAGACATGGAAGCAAGAAATGTAAATAGGTTCACACATGCAGTCTTGTGGCAATGTGAATGGTATACCAATCTAAACATTTTCACAACCTGAATACAGAGTAAAACATATGGTGCGAGTGACCAATGTAGTCTGATTCTTGAACAATTATTCAATCCTTTATAGTTAATCAAAAACATATAGCCCAATCAGAGAAGTCTGACTCCCAAATGAACTACCCAATGGGTTGCTTCTTTTCTGTGGAAAAAAAACAAACAAACACATATATCATATAATAAAAACCCAACCCATATATAGCAAACAATAATCCGTGGCTTTAGGGGCAGGGGATCTTGCAGTTTAGAAGAACAAACACCCGTTGCATAGCACATTATTCTCCTAACGCCCACCTATCCCTCCCTATTACTCCCTCCCACACTCCTGCCTCTCTATTTGCTCTTTTCATTTTCCCTCGGTTTTCTC
The DNA here is from genome assembly GCF_016745375.1 of Pimephales promelas. The sequence continues at coordinate 459,046 of NW_024121193.1, read as the reverse complement.
TGGAGCCGTGAGTCCTTTCCTGTTTTCTGTCTTTGTGTCATTGTGCCTCCTGCTCTCTCTCCATCTCTCCAACCCCTCCCTCCCTCTCTCTCTCTCTCTCTCTCTCTCTCTCTCTCTCTCTCTCTCTCTCTCTCTCTCTCTCTCTCTGTCAGTAGTCTGTGTCTGCTGCCTGTTTTGGTGACACAAAAGTCACAGCAACAGCACATCCTGTTGCCAGCAGGTGACAAAAGAAAGAAGGAAGGTGATAGTGAGTAATCTAAAACAGAAAAATAACACCTAGTAATTTATGCATTGAATATATATAAGCCGCAACAGTCTTTTCTTCATTATTTTATACAAGTGAACAATACAAGTTTGTCTTCTTGAACAAGACAAAATTTAATTCAGGACATAGGAATTCATTGGAGCTATTGTTTTTTGCTATTGGTGGATCTCATCTGAGTGACAGGTTGACCCGCCCTCGTGCCAGTAAACACAAAGAGATGTCACTGCAAGGGGGAGGGGAAGTTGATTTTGAAAGTTATTATAATAATAATAATACTAATCATGGACAAATAATCAGAGGCAGACAGAGTACACAGCTTCATTACTTGAGTAAAAGTACATACATTTTACTCAAGTACAAGTAAAAGTACTACAGTCAGATGTCTACATAAGTAAAAGTACTGAAGTACTAGTTTTTAAAAAGTACTTGAGTATCAAGAGTACATTTTCTAAATATTGCATTACTACTTCCACGGAGGTAAAATGTATGTACAGAAAAGTCCTACGAGAACAATGTTAATGTTAATTCTTTGGAGAATGTTAAAGGAATTGAAATTAAAATCAAGTAATTTTCATATTTTTTATGAAAGTTGGAGGATGAATTTTTGTAGGCGATGAAGTTCTGTTTTGGTAAACACAGCAAACACTTGAAGCGAAAACTATCAATAACAGAAAATTGAAATAGTCTGGCGAGGTGGGGTCACAGGTTGGCACATTCACGGGATGGACCTGCTGCGTCTTCATCCGTTGTTTCGTCCCTTATCTAAATCTGACCATGGAGTTGACTTTGGCGGAAAGCTCAAGGTGATTGGATTGTGCAGGTGCCACTAAATGGGACAGCAATCCCGTTCAAAAAAAAAAAAATTATAAATAGTAACTCGTACTCACGGTTATGGATAGAAATGTAGTGGAGTAAAGAGTACAATATTTCCCTCTCAAATGTACTTAAAGTTGTAAATGTAGTAAAGTTATGAGTACTCCCCAAAAATTATCCTCGAGTAAAGTACAGATCCCTCAAAATTGTACTTAAGTACTGTGCTCAAGTAAATGTACTCAGTTACTGTCCGGCTCTGTAAATAAACTAAATAAATAGTTAGTTTTGTTTTTGATATTCAACAGACATTCATTGAAAAATGACAATTACCTCCTAAACGACTTAGCCAAATATGACTTTGCTCTATATAATAAGCACTGCCCCTCAAAAGCCGCCGCAATGTTTCGCCGGGAAAGCTTGCTCTTGATGGAGACGCGAGTAAGGGACCGTGTGGAAAATGCACTTTTTCTGACACGTTTGTTCAAACAATATATACAATTTTCAACACTTGACAAGCTATAATCCTGGTTATGGGCGTTCCGTTGCCGACAATCTCTGCCTACGGTTTACCAATAACAACTGACTGGGTCATTTGACCAATCGCCGCAGATTCGCGTCACTCAAAGGAGGTGTTTGGGAAAATGAATCTTCGAACGAATCATTTGGGATCGGTTGAGCAAATCAGGTAAAAATAAATGCATATTATAAGACAAATAAAGTGTTTTTTATCCTTGCATGCACGTTAAACTGTTTTTGGGAACTCCCAAAACAAAAATAGGAATATTTCAAATCCTGTAATAGTGGCTCTTTAAAGCCCTTTGAACAGTTTGCAGTTTGTAATGAAAGTGTCTTTTGAACCTTGAACCATTTGGTTCCCACTGAAATGCATTATATGGAGAAAAATGCTGGAATGTTTTCATCAAAAACCTTAATTTCTTTTCGACTGAAGAAAGAATGACATGGACATCTTGGATGACATGGGGGTGAGTAAATTATCAGCAAAAGTTTTTTTTCTTTTTTTTTTCAAAAGTGAACTACTCCTTTAAGGGCTAAAAAAGTGGATTATATGTCCCCTTTAATGCACTGTAAATAACATGAACAAATTATGAACCGCTGTGTCATTAATAAAATTAACTAATACAGGACAATGTATGTCCAAGACAAGTACAAGACATAGTAGAATGTGTGTATTTTGTATAGTTTTGTAAAACTTAATTTAAATTTGGGGTGGAATTTCTACTTTGGAACTTCTAAATATAGGTACAGAATATGGCAAACTGAAATAATAAGCTCTGCAGCATCCTCTTTGTGACTGAAATGTCCTTGACAGATTTGTCTGCAGTGAGGCCAGGATGAGCCCCATTATGGACAGAAACCTGTGCCTGCACAGGATATGCAGCTGCAATAGAAACAACACTACTGCCCACCTGTCATACATAACAGACAGAGACAAACAAAGTGTGTTTGAGCGATAGAGAAAGGGAGAGTGAATGGTGGGGCTATTTCTTGTTTTTTTTTTTTTTTCTTTCATATCAAAAGCAGGCAGTAGCTGCAATAATTATTTTGATTCATGCGGTGTGCTCTCATAAAGCTTCTGTTGACAGTAAACATGCAAATGCTCCCCCCCCCTTATAGCTATTTTTAAAACAAAGATACGAAGTGATCTACAATAAGAACATGTAATTTTACAAAACAAATACGATACAGAACTTAAAATATGACATGATAGAATAATTGAAATAATAATAATAACAAATACTATTAATTTAACTAAAAGCTATGCAGCGATCAGGCACATCGGGAGTTAGTAGATCACAGATACAGTATAGGCAGGGGCCTGACCACCATTACCAGCCCATTCTCACCCCCAAGGCGTCACTTAACTGACGCCTTGGGAAGCGTCAGTATACAGTATAAATATTAAAGGGTTAGTTCACCCAAAAATGACAATTCTGTCAGTATTTACTCACCCTCGTGTTGTTCCAACCGCGTAAGACCTTCGTTCATCTTCGGAACACAAATTAAGATATTTTTGATGAAATCTGAGAGCTGGGTCACTCTTGCATATTAGTCCATAGGCTTCTTGAGGAATTGAAACTTTCCGGCCTCGAAAAGTTACATCGTTAAAATAGTCCAAGTGACTACAGTGGCTCGATCTTAAGTTTATCAAACGACGAGAACACTTTTTGTGTGCAAAAAAACATCAACAAAAATAACGACTTTATTTCCTTTTCTATGGGAATCAAGTCAGTTAACGTCAAGTCAAACCAATTTTTACACACAAGGGTAGACTAACAACAACACTACTACATATGACAGAAATAACAGCAAAATTTACCCCAAAAAACTTTGGTAACACTTTATATTAACTGCACACTATTAAACATTAGTTAAGCATGAGTAAACAGTTAATTCATCATTTATAAAACATTAATAGACATTAATATGCAGTTTATAAATATAGCTATACATGCTTTTTTCTTGATTTATAAACATATCTATAATGCGTTTAATGATTGTATTTTCATACTTTGTTAATGATCAATTAATAATTTCTAAATGAAGTATAGCATTATTTACAAACCAGTTGTTTAAGAGTTGTCAGTCATTCATAAGATCACTTAGAAAGTGGTCGATAATTATGCATGAGGAATACATTTTGGTAAGTTGTGTTGTAACATACTGTATCTTTCAATAGTGTTCGTGTTCTTTTACCATTAGCTAACGATAGTAGAGATGATCGGTTCACAAGCGTTAGGGATCTGTTGTGTAAAGCGCCAAAACTGTATTTATTGTTTGAATTGCGTAATAAAATTAACAGAATATGAGAGCTGACATCGGTCTTCGTGTCCTTTTCTGTGCATAACAAAATTGATGTGTGGCGTGAGAGTGTGTGAAAAGTGTTGTGAGAGTTGGCAGCTCTGAAAGACGCTAGCTTGGTCCACATCAGGGAATGCTGTCTGTCAAATTAATTAAAACTAATGATAAATATGTAACATGAGACTCCCAGATAGCAAACTGACATTGAATCAACGTGGAAACAACGTCTCTCATGACATTGAAACAACGTTGATTTTGCTCATCGAATTAACGTTGAACCAACGTCAGACGCGGCATTCTTCAAAGCTAAATGAAAATCGAAAATTGGTTTGCTTTCATAACGTTGAAACAACGCGTTGATTTCAAGTTGATTTTCCGTTAGTTTTGAAAGAATGACGCGTCTGACGTTGGTTCAACGTTAATTCGATGAGCAAAACAATGTCAGATCAACGTTGTTTCGATGTCATATTTCCAAGATGATTCAATGTCAGTTTGCTATCTGGGACTACTACATATGACCGAAATAACAGCAAAATCTACCCAAAAACTTATTACAAAAGAAATGTACTTTTACCCTTAATGGGACGCCTAGCTTTACATCTTTATATATCTATTAAATCCTATTATAATCTAATTATGACAAATATATCATTGGAAAGGTCTAAGACTTCTAAATAGATATCCAACCCCTGTTTTGTGTTACAAATTATGTAGGAAGAGTAATTGATGAATTTATGACAAGAGTGTGCTTCATAAAATCTGCATCATAACAGGAGGTCTGAACTTTGACACAAAAAGTCAATGCACCCATCTTCAATCATTGAAACTTCTGTTTTCTTATGCTAAAAGTTCATAATAAAACATGTAATCTAGTATTTTTCAACCAAAAAGTTATAATATAATATTATAAATTCAGAATTCATCCTGTGAAAACCGTTTTATAATTGAACGTTGTGTTACCATAGAAACGGTACTCTAAATTATTTTATCAGGCTCCTCTCCTTTTGGCATCATTATATTTCATAATTTATGATCAAAACCTTTTCTAATCCTGACAAAACACATATTGTCAGAAAGGTCTGTGTCTCAAGGTTCCAAATTTTGTGACAGAAATGATATTTGGACAGAATTTTTTTAATTTGTTAAGGCAGAATGTCACACACGGTTGAAGTAAAGAGGAGAAAAGCAGGATTTATGCGCTGACGGTAACTATTTTATTTAAACAAACACAAACAGAACAACCAATTTTTTTTTATTTTTTATTTTATTCTTCGGGCAAACATTAGATGCTTGATAATTCTTGATCACCAGATCAGATGAGCTCAACAAAACAATTAAAAAAAATCTTCCTGTAAAAGAAATAGGCTCTTGTAATAGCCTCCCCGTTGCTAAGGCAGCTCTCCACTTCCTCTTCATGCCTAACGACTTGTATGCCCAATTTGAGAGACAGATTACACAAACAACATCCATCCCAGTTCGTCAAGGGAAATGCCAAACAACAATTTGGTATAGGGTGCTAATTTTTCCATAACACACACAGCAGGGGGCAGCCGCTGCCCTCACTTGGACCCAAGGGTATCTATAAATGCATATAGCATTTTAAAGCTTCTAGTATCTTCACATAAATCCAGGCATGAGACTTGACAGCCCCTATCACTTGCTGTCAACAGGAAGCCAAGTGACACTATAGTAACCATCCCTTTGGCTCTCAGTTAAAGAAGTCTTGTCATACATGTCATGCTAACGACACTCACCCCAAAGATTTAATGATGTTCAAGATTTTATTTGCTTTCAGGGAGTTCATATTGTACCAATCTGTTACCTCTGGCCTCAATATTGTACATGTGCCACTTACTTTCTCTATAGAATGCCAATGGCATGTCAGTGCTTGGCCTCATGCAGCTCACAAGGTGGAAGACATGAAATGAGCCTCGTTACATCAGAGGGAGAACTCGCCATCCAATCTCCACAGGTATAAACAGTCTTCAATCTCATATCACATACAGTAAAGGTTCAACACCAACTTATTTTTAATTCACCCGAACAATCTGTTTATTATCAGATTCATGGCTGACTGATCAGACTGAAAAGCCTTCATGTAAACACCTCAATCAATCCAAGGTCGATCCAAATGAAATTTCAATCGGACTAAAAAGAGTGGTTTAGAACTAAAATACTCACATTAAAAAAAAATAAAAAATACTCATTCTGCTTAATGAAAATTAGTGCACGTAACATAGGCCTACCTATTGTGTAATAGAAATGATAAGAGTGATAATTATTTTCTTAAGGATTCAGACTAGTTTGAGTCTTCATCTCTGGCATATCTTTTCAGAGGACTAGAAAAATAGACACATAAATTGCATGTTTTAAAGCCCATTTGAATGCTCAAAAAAGTGCTTTACACCTCTTCTAACCAAGCGTGCCGCACAAGCCCTCAAAGTGAAGCCAAAACGTCTCGATCGCCCCCTGGTGGCCAGTCCTATCATACGTCTTAAACCCGCCTCCACCAACTAAAAAATTAAATTACACTTCACATATCCTTTTTACAAAGATAGTTTCTATCATTTACTGTAGTTTCTATCACATTGATGTAATTTCAAGAGTTTTTTTTTAAAATAAGTTTGTTTTTAGTTAGTTATTTGATGCTATAAAAACGGTGCTGTGACATCATGATTGACAGCTGTGATTGACATGTTCTCTGTGCGAAGTAGTCACTGAAGCACCAACAGACTTTTTTCATAATGTTGACTATGTGGTTAGTAGTTGTATTTGCTTTATTTTAACAAGGTATTGCGATCAGCAGACATCATTGGAGAGCAACGGAGTAGACAGAGGACACTTAAAGCTACACTGTGTGATTTTTACCCCCATCTAGCGGTGTAAAGGTATATGACCATCCAGTGAATATTAGTTTATGTTCCTCTCAATTCCGATTTCGTTTGAACTCCTACGGTGGCCAATGTAGTCCAAGATTAGCATGCGGCTTCCGGTTCGCGACCTCGTCCATGAGTGTTAACTCAAACGTAAATGCGAAAGGCGAAGCTTGAATTAACGGGTATGTCCCTCTTTGGCTAATGTACTTTCAAGATGGAGGGTCAACATGCCAACCGACATTAGAATCCCTTACCCGTATGTATTTTCAATGGCATATTATACACTCACGAGAATACTTTATTACTTGAACGAAGTAAATATACATTAATGAGCACATATATTTTTGAAAGAACTAAGTGTTTTAGCTAAGAATAAACTAAAAGAGTTACACAGTGTAGCTTTAAGTGCGGGGCGTGTGCTTGCGATTGATTCAGCGAGAGTGAGGGCAGGGCCTTGATTGTGCAGCTTTATTTCCTGCTCACGACTGCACATGTCTGGTCCCGACTTTTTCTATGAGTCATGTAAATTACATGTCAATGAATACTTCAACACTATTTCAAGACTCATGAAAGTATTCCAAAATCTTGGAACTGGGGCAATAAACATGTACCTAATATTTAGCATTCAACAGACAAAAAAAAAAAAAAGAAGAATCAATATGTTTTACATTTGCTTCTCCCATCGCTGATGCTTCATCTGCCTCTGAACTTATTTGAGTCATATCTGACGGCTTTTGACCCATCTGTCTGAGATCTAATTGAACCTCAGAGGTTAAAAATAAGATTGCAGGGCAGGCGACATGAGAATAGCAGTAAAGCAAAACAAGTTAAGACTAGAGCTGTTGGATAAGACACAGGGGATGAATGTTGCTCTGGGAGACAAATGTGATACATGTGTTGAAAAAAAAAAACTTTTTCAGGCCAAATCTTTTCAAACAACAGTTGTCACAATGCCGTGAGGTAAAAACCACACTAGATATCAAAAGTGCAGTAACAATCAGGGTTGTTGTTCTTGAAATGCTCACTAGTGTTGTGACCTTTATTCCATGCTGTGAGATGAATGCAATATAAGTGTTGTGGTAAAATTGTGCTGAAATACTTGAGAGATTGAAGACTGATCAAACTCTGAAGACAGTTTAAAGTTTGAAGATAAAACAATAAGCAAAGTGATTTCATGAGAGCATTTAGGTACTTACATTTCCATAGACACTGGAATGTACAAAATTGACGTATTGACAACACTAAAATGTACATTATTTGCGTATATACAACTTTACTGACAAATGTGTGTATGAATCCTTATATCAATGTTAAAATCTTGGCATTAATATTTGTATTCATTAGTCATATTAATGACATGTTTTTTAGTTACATTTATTAAACCCAGTTTACTATGGAAGCCCTGAACCGCAATGTAAAAAATAAAAATAAAAATAATCTAGCATTTCGAGATTAAAGTCAAAACGTTTCGAGAGCAAAGTAGAAACGCTTCGAGAGCAAAGTCGAAACGTTTCGAGATTAAAGTCGAAACGTTTCGATAATACAGTCTTCCAAAGAAGTGTGTGAATTCATAACAGTGTGTGTCTGTGTTTGTGTGTAAAGAAATGCACTTGTGAAGTCTTTATAAGATTTTATAACATACTATAATGGTACGGGAACGCCGCTGTAAAAAAACAGCAATGCAAGTTTGAAAGGAGCACACGCACACACAATTTCAGGCGTGATACTCGATGATGGAAAAAGCTAATAAATAAATAAACACGGTCAGAAGAGTCTAAGAAAAAGGAAAAGATAATCTGACCGCATGAGGAACCAGCCAAGAGTCCCACTCGGTCAGGCTTTACCATAGATGTGGCTTTTCACTCGTTGGCACAAGCTTAAAGATGAACTGAACTGAAATTTGAGAAAAGGTGATATAACAGATGTATTTTATTTATTCTCATTGGTACAATTTTTAAAATGGCAGAATTTGTTAAAAGGGATAAAATGGTACATTAAAAGTGTTGTTTTTGTTACACGGGCGCCGCCATGTTGGATTTCAACGTTCGACTACGTCACTGGCATGGTAAGCCACTCCGTTGCCTACCCGCACCAGCAGAACAGCCGTAGCTTGTAAACAGTCTGAGGCTCGCTGACATGGCTGAGGAAACAGATTTTTTAGCGACACACTATTTAGAGATGTGTACTTTCGTCAATGAGTACATGAAACGTCTGACAATGCATGAAATGTTTTATTTACACAAGTTACAAGTTCAATGCATCACGTTAACGTTACTCGAATCCTTGATATTCGGGTGAGGGGGAAAAGATCCCTGATGTATAGTTTACTGTAAAGGATGGGATTTTCTCCTTCCTAAATGCACCCTCGCCCATAGAGTGAACTGCCAGTACGCTGTTAATCTAAACAATCTGAGAAAAGTGTAACAAGTAAGCCCAGCCGTCACCTATTCGTAAATATTACTTATGGGGCGCTCGCGTCTCAGCTCGGACTTCCATTAGAGACAGCATAGCCTCCTTCAACACGTTTCTCTCACCGAACAGCATCCGAAATGAACGGTGCATGGTGATGCATTTTTCGCCGATCAATAAATGTCCATGTTGACCTCTCTGCAACAGATCGTCTCCGTGCAGTGTCTATGCTCCACAGCGCTCGCGCCCACAGTCACTTTCCCCCAAACGTTTCTGTACTGCAAGTGAAGCCTGAAACTGATCGTCCTCCATGTGGTGGTAGTCAGACACTACCGGCCTGTCCCTCACGGGCTCAAATGCGTAATCCATGCCGTTAAAAGTGCTCATTTTCGTCTGTGTATACAGGACCTACAGCTGTTGTATGGCGCTCCGCGGGTCCTACCATGCCAGTGACGTCATCGGAACTGCCAGCGCAAACAAGCGCAATTTTGCGTTGCTTAAAAAAGCTATATTAATATATATATTTTAAAAAAAGTTTAGTGTAATTTACTTTTAATTGTCATAAACAACACGTTTTCAACGTCGAAATTTTTCAGTTCAGTTCATCTTTAATGGTTCTCGGGTCACTCGGGGATGGTTCATCCTTCTAGCTCCTCTTAGGAAGTGGATGACCAGCTCGTTTTTTTCCTAGTGACCAGCCGTGCAGGGGTTCCGTGAACGCCGCGACAAATGAAAATCGAAAATTGGTTTACTTTCATAACGTTGAAAAAACGTTGATTTCAAGTTGATTTTCCGTTAGTTTTGAAAGAATGACGCGTCTGACGTTGGTTCAACGTTAATTCGATGAGCAAAACAATGTCAGATCAACGTTGTTTCGATGTCATGTTTCCATGTTCATTCATTGTCAGTTTGCTATCTGGGGTTGTATTTGTACTTATGAACTCTGAAGTTTTACCTTTCACTAAACATATTTAGATATACGGGAAATCGCAATGGAGGACAAATTTGATAGATCTAAATATGTTTAGTGAAAGGTAAAACTTCCGAAATCTCTGTGTAAACAATGCGTGACGTAGATGCGCGAGAGATCACTTCAGGGGTACGTTGGACACGGTTCAGTTCGGTTTAGATAGACATCTGATTCAGATCAGTTCGACATGGATGTTAAGAGGTAAAAATTACATAAATACCGTTTTCTCACACAAACCGCTCGTTTCGTGTCTTAGGCCATCAGTGTGTACTTACATTCACGAGTCATTAAATCATGTTTAATTTTGACTTCTCTGTGCATGCTCATTAAGGTAGACCCCCTAAAACTGCATTATATGACTGACAGACAACACCGGTTTGACTGAAACATGTCAAAATTGAAAATACTGTGGAAACAAAGACACCTACATCTTGGATGCCCTTCAGGTAAGTTAAAACATATCAAAAATTAATTTCAAAGTGAACTATCCCTTTAAAGTGTGTACATTTCTTGTTGGCTAGGAAGGTTCAGCTGTGCTAGTAATTGTGTTTTTCCTGTATTTCCATTTTTCTTTCTTACTGTTTTTACTTTCGATTATTCCATATACATCTGTGTTACATGTAGTGGTAGTTCATTTTTATTAAACTTCATTGCACGCTTATTGTCTCTGCCTGTTGATCACATAACAAGGTTGAGCCTCTTTAATATGCAATCCGAAGCTACAAGCTGATATTGTTAACGAGTCTCCAGCCAAGCAGCCCGGCGGACGAGCTGACTGTGTGAATTGCGGTTAATTCTATAAAGGCATTCTGAAAATCAACAGTAATCCATCTGCATAGGATGTATATTCTTAATTAATTATAATTTGTTGTGTTTAATTACCTGTATATATCTGAAGCAGATGTGTACAGTATAACCCTCTTTTGGGTGATTTATTACGCACAGACCTGGTTCAAACCATATTCAATGCCTTTTTATCAGAGAGTAATAAGTATTGCATACTTTACCCCCGAATCTAACCAGTAGTCTTGGTCAGAAACAATGCTATTAGTCTGTGGCATTTAAACAATGCCCAATTGGCACTAAGGGGCCTCAAGTGTGCAAAGAAAACATCCGCCACACCATTACACCACCACCAGCAGCCTGCACAGTGGTAACAAGGCATGAATGATCCATGTTCTCATTTTGTTTATGCCAAATTCTGACTCTACCATTTAAATGTCTCAACAGAATTCTGACTCTAATGTCTCAACAGAAATTGAGACTCATCAGACCAAGCAACATTTTTCCAGTCTTCAACTGTTTAATTTTGGTGAGCTCTTGCAAATTGTAGCCTCTTTTTTCATATTTGTATTGGAGATCAGTGGCACCCGGTAAGGTCTTCTGCTGTTGCAGCCCATCTGCTTCAAGGTTGTGCGTGTTGTGGCTTTACAAAAGCTTTGCTGCATACCTCGGTTGTAACGAGTGGTCATTTCAGTCAAAGTTGCTCTTCTATTAGCTTGAACCAGTCAGCCCATTCTCCTCTGACCTCTAGCAGAAACTTTCGCCCACAGGACTGCCGCATACTGGATGTTTTTTCCCTTTTCACACCATTCTTTGAAAACCCTAGAAATGGTTGTGCGTGAAAATCCCAGTAACTGAGCAGATTGTGAAATACTCAGACTGGCCCGTCTGGCACCAACAACCATGCTACACTAAAAGTTGCTTAATCACCTTTCTTTCCCATTCTGACATTCAGTTTGGAGTTCAGGAGATTGTCTTGACCAGGACCACAGACCCAATTGCATTGAAACCACTGCCATGTGATTAGTTGATTAGATAATTGCATTGATGAGAAATTGAACAGGTGTTCCTAATAATCCTTTAGGTGAGTGTATATATTTTTAAATAGTTATTTCATTGATCAATTATATATTTTTATAAAATAATGTTGGTAAGTGCACTCACTCACTTTACTGACAAAATCTGAAGACTAATACACAATATCATAAAATCAGATGTTTTGAGACTTGTTGATCTCAAATAATAATTAATTCATTTAATGTTGCAAAGTTCTTGAATGTGGTGCAGGCTTTGTGATAGATTGCAAGTAACAGAAGGAATCAGTGAATTGTTTCAATAATTGACATTGAGGAGAGAGTGTTATCAATCAACATTGCCACTCTCCTCGCTGGGGTACTCCTTGCTTTCTGTGATAAATGACAATTCAAATGATCAGTGATTCAATTAGGCTTCCCATTAACAGAAAATATTTTTCCAAGGATGTGATTGGCACATGTGCCGCCATGGCAGATTTATCAGTTGTCTAGACCAGCTATTTTCTTTTTAGAAACCTACAACAGAACATACTGAATGTAATCCTGTAACTGACATGCATTGAGCATGTCATGGTTCAAAGGAGTTCAGATTGAGAGATGGGAAGCTTTCTGGTGCATGCACAATTAAACAACCCAACAAAAATAATCCTGTTAGCATATTTGTTTCTCTCTGTGTAGCTGATGCAGGGCTGTGCTTCCAACTCAGTCTCATGCTCACTTTCTTTTTCTCACATTCTGCCACCCGAAGTCCTATCTTGGCTGTTGATATATGCCCAGTATTAGTGTGATTTACTCCTTCTGTAATCTGTCGCGTGTGCCAGGCTCCTGCTTCTGTGAACACACTCACACTGCCTCACAGATGCCCAACTGCACTGTATCAATTCATTTGTTTTGGATGAATCATCTTTATCTCAAGTGTATAGCTTATTAAAGGGAGACTCACAGGACAAGGGCCAGTGTCTGTGATGTATAGCTCTCTCGGACAACTCAGCCAGTAAAAAGCAGCTCTTTAGCACAGCCCTAGATATCGGTTAGCACAAGGGAACATCTCAGAAACAGGATATGTTAAGAAAGTCAATGATTATATTATCACACCATCATCATAACCATGGTGAAACTAAATGAAGTAAATATCAAAGATGATGATGTCCTGAAATTACCGAAAATTATGTTTGCCAAATTTTTGGAAATTGTGGTTGAGTTTTGGATATTTAAGTTTTTCACTTTTGTTTATTTCTGAACTGAGTGTGAACTCAGAAAACAAGATTGACAGATGGGTAACACTTTATTTTAAGGGGTGTGAATAAGACTGACATGCTACTGTCATAAACATGACATAACACCTGCATGAACATGAAGGAGTCTTTATGAATGTTCATGACTGTTGTCATTAAGTGTCATTCGGTAAATTATTATTTAATGCAAAGTTGACATTGTTTAAAACGTCTTTGACAACTTGACATTAACAAAGACATAAATGTCTTTGTTATGGCAACTTGACATTAACCAAGAAAAAAAAATGCCTTGATTATAACAACTTGACATTAACAAAGACAGAAATGTCTTTGTGTTATGAAGGAGATGACAGAGGCAGATCCAAATGCAACAATTTATTCCAATCTAAGACTTTGTCAAAGATAAAGAATCAGCATCAACAGTTTCAGGGTTAAACAAAGGCGTGTCAATAACCAGGCTGAAGATCAAGGGCGGGCTGCAGGCAAACGGAATCCAAAAACAGGCAGAGGGTCACTAGGCAGGCTGCAGACAATCATAGATATACACCAAGGCAAGCGTCAAGACACAGATAGGCACGGAAAACCAGGAATGCTCAGACATGCACACAACAGTGAAACAATCCTTCACAACCAGACACCAGGTTAACAAGCCAGATATAGGTTAACTAATCAGAGTTGAATCAGAACAGGTGATAGTCAATCAGCAATCAATCAGCAGCAGTCCTACATACTAGGAAGCAATTATATGAGTCCCTAAACATGCAAAAGGAGGCATTGAAACTGGAGTAAGGATATTCCAGAAGGGCTGGCTACCGTAACATAGCCCCCACCCAAAGGAGCGGCTTCCAGACGCTCCAAACTAAACCCCTCCTTCCCAGGGAGGGTCAGGCAATTCAGGAAGCCAGGGAGGATCAAGCAGTTCGGGGATCCCCAACAGAGCAGGACGGACACAGAGACAAGGTGACACCGTGGGTCCGGAGGGCCAAGGCGGAGCGGAAGGCACATGGGACCGAGGCGGAGGACAGGATCCGGAAGACTGTGGTGGAGCCAGGGTGACGGCTGACCAATGCAGAAACAGTAGGACGAGTGAGCCTGGCAAAGCTGGTGGGCTGACAGGACATGACGGAGCTGAGGGAACTATGGGCCTAGGTAAAGCCGAAGGCTTGAAAGACCAAGGTGGAGTCTGAGGCTCAGGGGACAGAGGCGAAGGTGGGGGGTCCACAGGCAAGGGTAAAGCGGAGGACTGGACATACTTAGGCAAGTACACAGTGACACAGGTGGGCAGCTGAGGATGAGCAGAGGGGTGGACAAGGCTCAACAGCGGCAGAACAGGAGAGCAAGATGAGTCCAATAGAGGCAAGAGAGGGAGGGTAGGTGGGAACGCCAAAAGCTCACCATTGGCAGTGCAGGATCCATTCAACTCAGCTGAGCTGGTTTCATTCGACTTGACTGGGCTGAATTCATTCCATTTAGCAAGGCCAGATTCGTCAGACTCGGAAGGGCTTGACTCAGTAGACTCGGAAGGGCTTGACTCAGTAGACTCGGAAGGGCTTGACTCAGTAGACTCGGAAGGGCTTGACTCAGTAGACTCGGAAGGGCTTGACTCAGTAGACTCGGAAGGGCTTGACTCAGTAGACTCGGAAGGGCTTGACTCAGTAGACTCGGAAGGGCTTGACTCAGTAGACTCGGAAGGGCTTGACTCAGTAGACTCGGAAGGGCTTGACTCAGTAAACTCGGAAGGGCTTGACTCAGTAGACTCGGAAGGGCTTGACTCAGTAGACTCGGAAGGGCTTGACTCAGTAGACTCGGAAGGGCCTGACTCAGTAGACTCGGAAGGGCCTGACTCAGTAGACTCGGAAGGGCTGACCTCGTTGCGCTCAGACTCAGGTGCGGCAGGCACAACATCTGCAATCTCTGATTTGGCAGGCATAATTTCCACTGTCTTTGATTCAGCGGGCGCTATTTGGGGCGCAGACTTGACAAGACTCACGTGGACAACAGGCACAACAGCTGCGGTGCAGAGAGCAGAGTCGAAGGATCTGGCACGAGGCATGGTCTTTCTGGTTGATCGCACTGATATCAGGTGAGGGTCTATTATGCTGGATATCGTCAGATAAAGTCTAGTGACTGATTTGGTGGGGCATACGTGAAGTGCAGGCTCAACAGGACCGGTGCAGAGAGCGGATTCGAGAGATCCGGCGCAAGGCATTTTCCGGACAGTGTCGCCATGAAGAGCTGGCTGCACAGGCATGATGAAACGTGAAGGCTTGACTGGTCTCATGCGATGCACTTGTTTCTCCCCTTCCTCACTCTCCTGGACATCATCGAACATTGCTTGAAAGTGCTGCATGAATACCTCAAATGAGGGGAAGGCGGATCCATCCATTTTCCAGACCGAGACGAGCCAATCCAATGCGCAGCCAGAGAGCAGAGAACAAACAAAGGCGATTTTATTGGCATCAGTAGGATAAAGCGAACGCTGCTGGGCTAAATACAGAGAGCATCTGAAAACAAAGTCTTTGCATTTACCAGGATCTCCACTGAACTTTTCGGGGAAAGCAAGGTGAGGGCTCGTACTTTCAATAGTCAGAGGCTCAGAATCGTGTGCTGGTGCAGGAGATGCTGACGCTGGAGATGAAGACTTTTGCAAAGACTGAACAGCCCTGAGCAGTTCCTCCGTTACTGAGGTCAGTCGAGACAGCTGGAACTGATGCGTGGTGAGCAGGGAAGCTCGAGCAGTGACTGCAGCAGACAGAGTAGACATTGTTGCTGGATCTTCATTTGGTGAAGGATTCTGTTATGAAGGAGATGACAGAGGCAGATCCAAATGCAACAATTTATTCCAATCTAAGACTTTGTCAAAGATAAAGAATCAGCATCAACAGTTTCAGGGTTAAACAAAGGCGTGTCAATAACCAGGCTGAAGATCAAGGGCGGGCTGCAGGCAAACGGAATCCAAAAACAGGCAGAGGGTCACTAGGCAGGCTGCAGACAATCATAGATATACACCAAGGCAAGCGTCAAGACACAGATAGGCACGGAAAACCAGGAATGCTCAGACATGCACACAACAGTGAAACAATCCTTCACAACCAGACACCAGGTTAACAAGCCAGATATAGGTTAACTAATCAGAGTTGAATCAGAACAGGTGATAGTCAATCAGCAATCAATCAGCAGCAGTCCTACATACTAGGAAGCAATTATATGAGTCCCTAAACATGCAAAAGGAGGCATTGAAACTGGAGTAAGGATATTCCAGAAGGGCTGGCTACCGTAACACTTTGTAATCACAACTTGACATTAACCAAGAATTCATAACTACTCCAATGTGTTCCACTTTACTTGAGGTAAAGGGAAATATTATTGACACTGTTGTTAAAGCATTTGACAGTGTAATAACCCTTAATAACATCTTTATAACTAGCACAATTTGTTCCACTTTACTTGGACAAGTATAACAAGGACAAGTAAAATATTCATATCACAGTTATAATGTTGTCATGACAACCAAAGTTAAAACCAACCATAACGTATGACAGCGTAATGCAATGGTAACACAAAGCTAAATAACTTCTTTAAGTTTGGTAATTAGACCTGTTATGACATATTTGTAACAGCCACATTTTACTTCTAGTTTTGAAATATCCAACACAGTGGTTCTCAACCTTTTTGACTTCAAGGACCCCAATTCGCCTTTGGCTAAGCAACGCCCTAGAATGTAGATTGACCAATCACAGCCCAGCCAAGAAAGAGCTCCCACAGAGGTCCGACACTTTTTCACAGCTCTCCATTGACTTTCAACACAGACGTCTTATATTTTTGGTCTCGGCAGGCTCATAGTTTTATCCAAAATATGTTTAAACGTAACTATTAAGTCTGGTTCCCTTGGCAGCCATAGGAAAATCAGCTTATCAATTTAATAGCAAACTAAAGTCATGAGAATGAGACTCAAGGAGCTACAGCTACACCAACACACTCCTCGCCACCATCTTCTTTTTGTTTAGTCGGTTAAGCATGTTGAGACATGCATTTGAGGGTGGTTTATATTCTCTCATTAGAGCATGACCACGTCAGCACGTTGTTCGTCTCCCCTTTCACGTAAAGGCCTGAGTCAGTCAGCATTCCATGTGCTGTCGAGCTGCCGGCTGACAGTGCGCATTGTCATGGCAACCCAGCTCAAGTGCCTAAAAACTAGGTGGAGTCCCTTTGCCTATTCCCCGATCTAGTTCCTCTTCTGATGGCCACCAGAAATGGGCTACTTTGGTTAATAGCATTTGGTGATCTGATAATTACAGTGAGCATTCTCCGACGAGACCACCTCCTCGGGCCCCTCACTTCTCTAGTGCATCACAAACATGCTGAGACTGTGTTTGTAGGTGGTTTATTCTTTCTTATGAGAGAATGACCACATCGACACATTGTTTGTCTTGCCTTTCAAATGAGGGGTGGAGGGCCAATGCTATCAAGGTTATGGCCATGTTCCCTGTCTCGCATGCCTGGCAGCTTTTGGGTGGACTTTCTGGTCCTTCTCATGAGGGACCAGGTACACATCCCTGGTGTGCTCTACCGTGCAGCCGACGAGCTCTCACGGGCACCCGCCTCTTCCAGGAGAATGGCGACTCCATCCCCAGATGGTTCAGCTGATAAAGGGTATCTTAGATAGATCTGATTCATATATAGATCTGATTCCTATTCATATATATATATGAATAGGAACCATTGGATTTACCATTTAAACCACTTCAGAATTCATTTTTTTGTAGTGTGTTTGGGTTATATTCCATTAGGATTCAATGCCCCCACCAATAGACCCCAACACATATCAGTAGAGACCCACAGAGATCACTATAATTCCAACACAGTGGTTCTCAACCTTTTTGACTTCAAGGCCCTCAATTCGCCTATGGCTAAGCAAAAAAAGTTTTCTAAGTTACAAAAAGTTTTAGGGCTGGACGATATGATGATATATATGGCTATATATAACACTGATATAAGTGATCACCCGGATTTAGACCTACCTATATTATATTTATATAAAGCGTTCACAGGCAAATTTGCTTTATGTTTAGGTTTTGGTTTATTTCCCCGGTGTCGAAATCAGACAAACATAAATGTCAGGCAACACGATTCCCGGCTGCATGTCAATATCCATGGATCGCTGGATCTTTAGTAAGTTGTAAGGAACACTATATTGAGTCCAACATTTAGTTTAAATTGATAAAATTGTTCGATTTAGTCGCATTTCCGCAGTTTTCCCCTATTAAATCCAGTCACGCAGCAGATCTTTTGCCACTCGGTCAGGCTGAGGGGGGTTGTCACGTGGGAAAGTCACGTGTCAAATGCATTCCCTCTATTCGGGGAAATAAGTTGGGAACGACTTTTCTTTCTTGCTGGCTTCTTCCCAACACTAAAATAAACTTAATCTACTCTCAATAATAACATCAATCCACGGTGTTGCCATGGTTTGGCTTCACTTCTATAAGAAATACAGCTACCTGGTTTCAAACCTGTCAACTCTGGATTGTGCTGTCAAAGCAGTCAGGTGGTTCACTACAGGAGTGAACCAGTAGGCTTGTACGACTTCATGCAGGTCTGCGCAGTCCGATCGGTGCCTGACTTGAAGCAGTGCATGCCGATTAGAAATTTTGTCCGACTTAATGCAATGCTGACTCCACATGACTTTCATGCTTTCAAAATACCGCAAGAGTGATTCGAGAGTAGCCGGAGGACTCAGCCAGCGCAGCTTCTCAAGAGCGGCTGCAAAAGCTCTGATGATGTCAACACTGTTCCATGATTGGCCGGATTCACCGCATGACAACGATCACGTACGTTTCGTGTTTATTCTCACACCTTTAGTTCCACTAAAGCTCACAAATCAGTTTTTTTTTTATAACAGTAAACAGTCTTTTCATGTTGTCGCTATGTTATTATTGTGTCATGTTTATCAAAATAAAACTGATTAAAAAACGACTCCACTTCATTGATATAGGCTTATTTTGAACTTTATTCTAGTTCAAACAGATGCTGTATGAAGCAGTAAAGTACGGATCCACTTCACCGCTGTGCGTGTTCTTAAAGAGAAACACAGACTTTCCAGCTGGCCATTATAAATTGCCATTTTTTTCTGCACTAAACTAGTGAATTTTCCCAAGATAGATTCAGAGATGATAAACAAGGTGTTATAGAATAATAATTTAATAAAAACCAAATTTTGACAAAAAACTGACATTCAATCTATATTTAGACCTTACTGAAAACGTACCAGCGCGACATCTGATGGGTTTTTCCAGATTGCAATACACACACACACACACACGCACACACACACACACACACACACACACACACACACACACACACACGCACACACATATATATATATAGACTACTATTTTCTGATGAGTGTGATAAAAAGACAGGTGCATGTATATTAAGTACTTGAGTATTTGTACATCATTGTTATACATTTTACAATTTGACAGACCTTTATTAATTTTTCTGAACTCACAAGCCAATGAAACTTTACTTCTGGCTGATCTTGTAAAGCCAATTACACTCATTTCAGTGTAAATTGTATTTGGAAACAGCTATGCTCATTTGTCTTTGTGAAGAGACATCTCATCAGTCTCCACAACACAGTTTTTGACCTCAAGCTACAGGTTTTAATTATAGGTATTGCTGAAGATGAATGACCTGTCCTGGGTACAGTCAATGATCAATCTATAAACAGCTATATTCAAAAATCAAATCTCGAATTAAAGTTAACAATGTCACTTAAGAAGTTTCACATCTGTAATTATGTTGCTTTAGAATTTTTTGAAAAAATGTTATTTTAATGAGACTATTGATTTTAAACAGTCAGTTTCAATAGCTAAGAAAGATAAAATACATTAGTCCCTTATAATACATTACCATTCCAAAGGTTGAGGTCAGTACGATTTTATTAATTTGTGGGGTGGAGTAGGGGGGATTGGGAGAAATTAATGCTTTTATTTAGCTTGGATGCATTAAATTGATCAAGAGTGATAGTAAAGACACTGGTATCACTTTATGTTGATGGTCTGTAGTCAACAGAATGTGTTAACCATCAAATCAAATGTCAAAATAAAGTGAGCAAAATACTATAAAAAAAGAATGCATGAAACCAAGACATTATAATTTTTAAACTGTCTATTCAAGGAAACTGGAAAACATATGGTTTCCACAAAATTATTAAGCAGCACAACAGTTTTCAACATTTATAATAATAATACTAATAATAAATGTTTATTGCTCACCAAATCAACATTTCATATTTTATGAAAAGGATCATGTACACGAGAATAAAGTAATGACTCCTGAAAATTCATCTTTGCCATTACAGGCATAGCCTATATGACATAAACCCTTTAGCTGTCACCCTTTTTGAGAATGGGGGTTAAAATGCCCTATTCAAACTTAAATGGCTGTAATTCAAGAATGCTTTGGAATATATACCCAAGTTGATATCACAAAAATTGAAGTTCCCATGAGATTTTGGGCGTAGTACCAAAACTCAGACCTGTCTGACAATATGTGTTTTGTCAAGATTAGAAGAGGTTTTGATCATAAATTATGAAATATAATGATGCCCAAAAGGGGAGGAGCCTGATAAAATAAATTAGATTACCGTTTCTATGGTAACGCTATGTTCAATTATAAAACGGTTTTCACAGAATGAATTCTGAATTTGTAAGCTTCCATATACCTAATTTATGATAACTACTAAAATATGTAATAAAAAAAGATAAAAACAGATAATATTATATTTTAGAGGATAATATATATTATATATTTTTTTATTGAAAAAAAAAATCGATTTTATGTTTTATTATCAACTTTTAGCATGAAAACCCAGTTTCAGTTATTAAAGGTGTGTGCGTCAACTTCAAATGTCTATTTAGCAGTCTAGACCTTTCCAATGATATAGTTTGTCATGACTAGATTAGGATTTCATAGTAATATAGTGAAGTGAATTTAGGTTTAGGTGACAGTTAATTGATAACAATAAATTCCAACTGTAATAATGTATTTGACAGTAGCATAATCTGACTTAATTGTAATATCTTTTGAGATGAAGTCTGGTGAGAATAGTGCTGAATCAGTTGAGAAGGGACAAACTCTTATTTGTTTGTTCATTGTTTACTACTTTGTATCCATCAGACCTTGAAATTATTCACACCAGTATCCCCTGCTCTGTCGTATGTTTATCCAGCCTGTTCTCATCCCAAGGCGTCATATACTGACGCTTTTTCACAGGATGAAAATCTCTTTCAGATCGCTGATCGTTTGCTCCTGTCTGCCTCGCTGCCTGTTGTGCTGTGTTTGTTTGCTCCAAGGCTGTACGCTCTGTTTAAACCTCATATTAGCTTCCTATTTCTTTCTGTTTTTAACCATCATTTCTAGTTGTTTATACTACTAAATACATTATCCCATATAACATTTCAGATTAACCTTACACAGCTTCTGTTATTGTTAGTACAACACACATTATTTATGTGTTTTCTCTCACGCGCCCACACCTTTGAGTTCAGAAAAAGCCCGGTGAGTATTACCAGTCAACAAACGTGGTGAATAACAATCAATGAACAAACACGATGAGTCATAGATATCATATAGAGACTAGATACCCTATTGGCCGCTGGAAAACGAGAAATCCGGCCGCCATCTTGAACCGGTCGTATTCCTAGTTTCGTTGCTTGGCAGCAGATAAGTTGCCAGAGCACTGTGGAGCATTTTCCTGTTCTAATCGCCGGACCACAGAAAATAGGGCTTTTCACAAGTAAGTCTTAACATTACCGTATTGGCTGTATTTTGTGAATAGAATATTACCAGATAATCGAGAAGGAGCAAGGATATTTGCTATTACTGTACTGAAATCGTTGTGAAATGCTGTTTACTGCATCAGCCGGTGTTCACCCGGCATGGGGAGGTGGGGTAACTGTTAATTACAAGAGCTTCTAGGTTGTCAGATAAGCATTCAACTGCCCTGTTGTATAGGTTATTTATGTTTGCGCACATCAGGAAGCAACGTAATATACACGCATGACAGCGATGCGCAAATTGAGTTACTTCTCCAACTTTTAGTTTTATTGATAACCTATATCTTACCACATGCGATTTGGCTATTGATATTACAGAAGTCCTGTGGTAAAATTACATTAACTTACTCCATCTACCCTTGTAAAGTTAATCCGAATATGGCTTTAGTCTCGACATTTTCCCCTCCTACATTCACATACAATAAAATAAGGTATAGCCTTAATGTTGTCCGAATTTAATTTTTAGAAATGAACGTTACTGATGCAAACACGCTGAAAAGCTTCTTCTCAATTTGTATTACAGGTGGCTGCGTTCGGTGGATTCGGTGGCTGCGTTCTGTGTGTGTGAAAGTGTGTGCGTGCGTGTGTGTGTGTGTGTGTGTGTGTGTGTGAGAGAGAGAGAGAGAGAGAGAGAGAGAGAGAGAGAGAGAGAGAGAGAGAGAAAGTGAGTGAGAGAGAGAGAGACAGCGAGAAAGAGAGTGTGTGTCTGTTCGTGTGTATGTATGTGTATGTGCGTGTGTCAATCATAATAATAATAATAATAATAATGAATTTTATTTGTAATGCACTTTACACATGACGAACATATCTCAAAGTGCTACAAGTGTACAGATAAAAATAATAAGAATAGATATAAAAACATGCAATAACAGAATTAAAACAACAGAATTAAGAACAGTCAGTTAACAACAAAAGCAAATATAGTTTAAGAAAATGCAGTTAAAAATAGGTGGGTCTTTAGTTTATTTTTGAAAACCTCTATAGACTGTGGCGCTCTCAGGTGATTAGGTAGAGCGTTCCAAATTCGAGGTGCAGCTACCTGGAAGGCCCTGTCTCCCATAGTGCGGAGTTTGGAGTTTGTGAGTATCAGAAGAGCGGAGATGTCGGGATGGATTATGAATATTAATGAGTTCTGTGAGGTACTCTGGTGCGCTACCGTGGACGCACTGATACGTTAGGAGACAGATCTTATAATCAATCCTAAATCTGACAGGGAGCCAATGGAGTTTTTGGAGGATAGGTGTGATGTGCTCGAATCTGCGCACCCTCATCAGGACCCTGGCAGCGCAATTCTGAATGTACTGCAATCTTTGCATGCTACTGCCAGGGATCCCAACGAGGAGTGAATTGCAAAAGTCAAGCCTGGAGGAGACAAAGGCATGCACCAGCATTTCTGCATCAGAAAAGGAGAGGGAGGGGCGGAGTTTGGAGATGTTCCGGAGATGAAAAAATGCAGTTTTACAGATGTGTTGGATGTGAGTATTAAATGATAAATGGGCGTCAAATCGTACCCCCAGGTTTACTATGGAGGATGTCAAATGAATGTCATGGCCAGCAAATGAGTAAACGGTCAGGGGGGAAGATCGGAGTTGGTGTGGGGTCCCAATTAGGAGACCTTCAGTTTTGGTGCTGTTTAGCTGGAGGAAGTTATCCGTCATCCATGCCCTTGTCTCCTCCAGGCAGGCGTTTAGAGTGGACAGTGATAGTGTAGGTGATGTTGGGTCTAGCCTGACATATAGCTGAGTATCATCAGCATAGCAATGGAAGGCAACGCCATGCTTGCTGATGATGTGGCCCAGTGGGAGCATATAAATGGAAAAAAGGGTAGGGCCGAGAACGGAACCCTGGGGCACTCCACATGTGACTATGTGGGGCCTCGACCTGGCCCCCCCCAGGGCCACATACTCAACCCTGTCAGTCAGATAGGATCGAAACCATTGAAGTGCTGTGTGTGAGATGCCAATGAGGTGTTGCAAACGATGGAGTAAAATGGCGTGGTCAACAGTGTCAAAGGCGGCTGTGAGGTCCAAGAGAATAAGGAGAGATGGAGAGCCCTGGTCAGCAGCCACAAGAAGATCATTTGTGACCCTGACCAGGGCTGTCTCTACACTATGGCCAGAGCGGAACCCAGACTGAAATTTTTCATAGAGACTATGTGAGTGAAGATGGTTATGAATTTGATTTGAAACTATCTTTTCAATGACTTTGGAGAGAAATGGAAGGTTGGAAATGGGCCGATAATTTGATAAGATATCAGGATCAAGAGATGGTTTCTTTAGCCTAGGGTTGATGAGAGCAGTTTTAAGCAAAATTGGAAAAAGACCCGATTGCAAGGAGGAGTTAATGATGGTAGTGATGAAAGAACTTAAAGAACTAATATTTGATTTGATCATAACAGTGGGAAAAGGGTCCAGTGAGCATGTTGAGGGTCTCATACTGTGTATGAGAGTCTCAACCTGTCTATGTGTTGTTTAATCATAAACTGTTTCTTAGCTAGAAACAGTTTAATCATAAACTGTTTCTTAACTACATCATAGCTACATCATAGCTACATGAATGACCTTTGCAGCCAAAAAAAAAAAAAAACGCGTGAAAATCAGTAAAGTATTCAGTGAGATATGATTAAGTGGTAACACTTTAGAATACTGTATCTTACTTACTGCAGAATTAATAAGGAATTATTGAAGAACTAATAGGTAATTCTTCATTAACTACTTCTTTACTACTGTTAACTACTAAGGAAGATGTGTTAACTAATCAGTGTGTAATATAATTTTATGATTGTGTTAAGTATCAGTTAGTTAATCAATAACTAATGAATTCTGTCATACCTCCTGAAGAACTACTACTAATTATCTACTAATTAAGGTTCAAGAAAAATAACTAAGAAGTAACTACTGAACAGTCATACAAAAACCTCAAATTATTTGTATATTTTATATACAGTACTGTGTGTGTCTGTTTTCCTCAGCATAGAATGCCACTGAGTAAATTAATGTATTTGAGGCAACGACTGAGGGTAACTGAAAATATAGGGAACTTATTAGTAATTAATAAATAAGTATCAAATAATTCTGCAGGAATTACTTAGAAGCTGGAACAGTATTCTAAATTGACAATACAGGGAACCCATTAGTAATTAATAAAGACTTGTCAAATAATTATCCAGGAATTAGGCTACTTATAATCTGAAACAGTCTTGTAAAGTGAAAATATAAGGAACTTATTAGTAAATAATAAATAACTTTTAAATAGTTCTTCAGGAATTACTTAGAACCTGAAACAGTATTCTAAAGTGACAATATAGGGAACCCATTAGTAATTAATAAAGAATTACCACATACTTCTGACTCAAATCAAACTTACTGTAATATATATATATATATATATATAGCCTATATATATTAATGTAATTATCTAAACCTTTGTAAAATACATGACAATTACTTGCGACAAAGACGAAGAGGGGTGAAAAAGGCAACAGTGGCAAGGAACCAAAACTCCAAAAACCTTGGGAGAACCCAGGCTCAGTGTATGTGGCTACTGCGATATTGGCGGAACTTGAATGGTGCAAAAGAAGTTTAAAATGTATAATATTAAGGTGTAATATACATGAGATGTTTTTGCTTATTTGCAGATCATAGCCTATAGGTAAATGTCTGCACTTACCTTTCTTATTAGTGCTGAAGAATGACAAACTGACTACTGTGTATGACTGTTAATTAGTAGTTACTTCATAGTTATTTTTCTTGAACCTTAATTAATAGATAATTAATAGTAGTTCTTCAGGAGGTATGACATAATTCATTAGTTATTGATTAACTAACTGATACTTAACACAATCATAAAATTCTATTACATACTGATTTGTTAACACATATTCCTTAGTACTTAACAGTAGTGACTTAAGTGTTAATAAAGAATTACCTATTAGTTCTTCATTAATTCCTTATTAGTTATGCAGTAAGTAAGATACAGTATTCTAAAGTGTTACCGATTAATTTAATGCGCTGACAGCTCATTTCACCTGCCATTCAGAATACACTGAGCGGAGCGGATGACCGGTTTAAGATGGCGGCTCCAATTCTCGTCCGTGCCAATACGCAGTAGCGGTCGATAGGGCGTCTACCTATATGATGTCTATGCGATGAGTAATGTCTTGTCCCGTTATTGTCACCTGTGTCACATTTCACATGTTTAGTATAGCCTTCTCCGATGGCAATATAGACGAATCCGACGAGTGTTCTGTGTAGGCTGCCATCTTGTGGTGACGCCATTACTGAGCTGTTACACCGGCATAGACATCTGCACCAGTATGTAAACAAACCTCGGTGATAACGCGAAAGCACCCTCGATGACAGCTACAGACAGGCATAATGACTTGTTGGGTTGATGATGTTAGACAGCGGCCTCCAGTCACAGATGAAGGTACAAATGATCTTACAGATTATTTATGAAAATAGCTTGGCAAGTTGGCAAGCTAGCTAGGCTAACGTTTGCTAACGAGGAAACTATAAAAAGATCTGTCCATTTGGCAACAATAAATAAATAAATATATGAATGAAATCAAATAAACAAATTCATGTTTTTAATTTGTGTCCATTATTTATCTCATTATTAAATTGCAACGGGCAAGGGTAAGGTAACGTTACAGCTAGAAAGTATACATAATATCGACCAATTAGTGTTTTTAAACCATCGAAAGAGGTCAGTATAACAGCAGGAGAACAATTATGTCACATAACGTTACATTTAGCTCAGGAAAGCCATTTAATGACCATAGCATGTTAATTGAATAGAAAAAAATAGCAAGAGAGGAGATTTTGCTGATCACTATATCACATATTTATTATATTTTTTTACTTATGTCATTAAATAATTGTTATTATACGCGAATGTCCGCGTCTTGTACTCGCCCAGGAAATCTATGTAAACCGTACGGCACCAGACAGGGGCAGTCCACCCGGGGTATTCACAATGTTTTCTCTTCAAAATTGAAATTTTACTGCCACCATTGAAACAATTTATAACGGAAACTGTTTACCCACTCGACATTATACAAGGGGTAACGTTGCAACGTTAGTGACAGTTGTAAATTGCGGGCTGTTTATTCCAGTAGACGCAAGTTGCAACTAAAACAATAGGAGGCAATGGCGCAACGCTACCCAGCAACAGCTCAGTAATGGCGCCCGCTTACTTTCTGTAGTTTCGCCGGATTCGTCTATAGGATTTGTATGTGATAAATGCAGTCAGGCTGACAGAGAAGATTTCAGAAATAGAGACACGCGTGCAAACTTTAGTTGTGGATAGTAAGGATGTTAGATCTTGAAATAGTGTTTTGAATGTGGCTAGCATAGTGAACTCTTCACATGATTCGGTTCCAGCTGAAGTAGCGCTCAGTGAAACACCCACTGAGAATCCTGTTGATTATGCCCTGGTAATTGGTGATCCGATCACATGGAACATGTAAATAGAGACACTAGCAACCATAGTCACATGTTTGCCAGGAGACAGTGCAAAAATATCAAAGCAAATTTAAAAGTGCTGGCTATTGCTAATCGTAAATAGATCATTATTCATGTCGGCATTAATGACGTTCGACTCTGCCAGTCGAACATCACCAAAATTAATATTAAAGAGGTGTGTGAACTCACAAGTACGATGTCAGGCACTGTAATTTGCTCTGGCCCAACTGAGCCCGAAGGATAGAGTGACGTGGCAAAGCCAGAGGAGGGTAGTCCCAGGGCAAGGGCGGGTCGATGAAGGACCAAGGTGGACACTCAGCGAGTGGTCAGAATAGTGAGTGAGGCACGCCAACTCCAAAAAATCCTTGGTGTGGGATTCCAGGGAACAGTTTACCTGTTCGAGGCAGAGGAGAGCCACAGCGGGATTGTCCATATTTAGTTTGGGTCAGTTATTCTGTCACGGGTATTTTGTAGATCAAGACTAAGGATGGCTGACGTGAAACAGACGTTCCGAAGCTTTGCGAGATCCCGAAGCGCAGATGATTCGAAACACTGATCCGAAGCGTGATTCAAAACACCCACGTCACGTGACTACGGCTAAATGAAGCTTCTAAGTGTTTCATCAGGTGGAGTGTTCCGCCGAATCAGGGTTTGATTGATAGGTCGTTCGGGAAAGATCACACATAACCATACTGATCGCGTGAGCAAAGTGCACACAGAATGCCTATTCTTAAAGTCTTGTGCTGTTTTATGAAGGCAAAAGCCATACAATGGTTTCGATTTTAGTTCATTGGCAAAATATAACGCTAGAGACCATGTTAGTTTATACTTTTTTACATCTCATATGTTCAGCAAAAGCCGGATTCGAACTCGCGTCCGAGCGCATCAATAGCTCTTTCACGAACTACATGCTCTATCATCTACGCCACTGTAGCTGCTCGTGACAAGCGTGTTTTTGATAAAAAGTTACTTCCACACTAAACTGCCTAGAATACTGTCTAACACTTGATGGCTGCTCTGTTAAGTCTTCATCATTGGTTAGGAACCTGGGTGTGCTCTTTGATACCAATCTCTCATTTTAAAGTCATGTGTCTAGTATCTGTAAAACTGCATTTTTCCATCTTAAAAATATATCTAAATTACGCCATATGCTCTCATTGACAAATGCGTAACAATTAGTTCATGCGTTCATGACATCAAGATTATTATAATGCTCTGAGTCTACAGGGTGGTTGCCCTGCACGCTTAATAAACAAACTTCAGCTAGTTCAAAATGGGGCAGCTCGAGTTCTTGCCAGAACCAGGAAGTATATTAGCCCGGTTCTGTCAACCCCGCATTGGCTGCCTATTAAACATCGAATAAATTTTAAAATATTGCTGATCACTTACAAAGCACTAAATGGTTTATCTCTGCAGTACTTGAGTGAGCTCTTAATGCATTATAGTCCTTCACGTCTATTGCGATCTCGGAATTCCGGCCAGTTGATAATACCTTGAATATCGAAATCGACTGCAGGTGGGAGATCCTTTTCCTATTTAGAACCAAAACTCTGGAACAATCTTCCAAACAATGTCCGGGAAGCAGACACACTCTGTCAGTTCAAATCTAGACTAAAAACACATCTCTTTGGCCTAGCATACACAGAACACACTATAGACTTCCTTAATTCAAAATTAGGCTGCATAGTTTACATCAGCCGGAACCAGGAACACGTCTCATAAATCCTGATGTACGTGGTCCGTCATAAGAAGGATGGCGTCTATGCTAATATTAGTTTATCTTTTTATCCCGAGGGACCCTCTATGGTGGACCTGCGCCTGGACCCATCCCGACTCATCCTTAAATGCCGGGCTCATCAACACGACAGCCATCGGCACTGATCCTCAACATCTCATCTCCAAACCGGCGTGATTACTTTGACTTCCATACAGATGGAAATGGACAAATACTCTTAATGTTTCGATCCAATTTGTTTTGTAATGTTCCCCGGTTCACACTGTTCCTCCGTTGGCCAGAGGAGAACTGGCCCCCGAGTGAGCCTGGGTTCTCCCAAGGTTTTTTTTTTTTTTTTTTTTTTTCTCCATTCAGTCACCTGGTGGAGTTTTGGTTCCTTGCCACCAGGGTTCTCAAGTCTCACGCATTGGCCGTGAGACACACGCATTTCGACCGGTTCACACGCTCACACGCCACACTGTGTATTTCTCACGCTGAAAAGGCAATGCCAACCAAGTTGTCCTGGCTGAAAGCTTTCTAACGTTGTATACGAGGCGCAGGCAAACAAAGTGAAGTTTCCTGCCGCCAGCGCGTATCTCCGCCAGATTGCGTTCGTTACTAGGCAACATATATGCGCGCTGCGTGCAAGCGTGAACACACGGAAATGGACGGAACATCCTCGGCCACCGTACGTTCGTTACTAGGTAACCAACAACATCGCGCGAACACATGTGTCGTGATGGAGAAGAAGGTAAGTTGGAAGAAGCTCGTCTAACATTTTTGGGCTAGAACATTTAATATGTAGCCCATCGTACATTATTATTGATGCAGTCAAAAACTCTACAACTACTTTGCAACCAGGCTCAAGAGAAATGTTAGTGGGTATGGAAAGGAATGAAGATTTACTGATTTTATTTAAAATTATATTATACTGTAATATTAATAGTCTTTCTAGTTACATTAAGAATGTATTACAGCAGATTGCTCTGGGTAATATTTAATCATTGTCATAATGTTGCATTTGTATTTTTTAAAGATGTCAGGAAAAAAGCAGAAAGATATTTTGTCATTTTGGGCACCAAAGGGTAAGCCCCCTAAAAAGGTTGCGAGATTAGAGGAGACAGTGGAAGAGGTGGTGCACTCTAATCTGTCCATTTATTCTCAATGTCCCACCACACAATAAATCATTCGTCTAGATAGAAGACGCATTCAAAAATCAAAATGCAATTTTTAAAGATTTGTTTGAAACTGTTTGGAGCAATTTGGTATATTTTTGGTTAGCTATACTGCATTAAAGAGTATTTGATGTGATGAATTGCTCTGTCATTTATCAGATTTACTAATTGTTATAATTTTAATTTGTTCTGGTTAATTATGAACAATGGGTAAAATTGGGGGCGGGGATGGGTGGGGCGGGGCTTCATTATGGCTCCTCCCCTAACCGCGTGTGATCTCACTCCAAGCTTTTGCTCAAACTTGAGAACCCTGCTTGCCACTGTTGCCTTGGCTTTTGGTTTGCTTAGTTGGGGAAATTGATCTGTGTTGTATTATTTATTGTATTATTATCATTGTGAAGCTGCTTTGAAACATCTGTATTGTAAAAAGCGCTATTTAAATAAAGGAAACCTGACTTTTGACAATGCGTATCCGACACACATGGCAATTTTTAGCGTCAATATGAGACGCAGATATATATGGGCCAGAAGGTGCCTCCTAGTTGTCTAACCCTAACCCTACCCCAGACCTAAACCTACCCATAACCGAAGTGTGTTACTGTATATTGACGCTAAAGGGTGCCATGTGCGTTGGATGTAAATGCATTGTCAAAATGCTATATGATGGCCTAGGATGAGAATGCGTTGGTTTATCACTTTTCCCCTCACTCTCGTTGAATTATACCCAACTTGATTTTTTTTACTTTACTGCTCCAGACTGAAAAACCCTCTGCATTAGCAAACACACTACAGACAGATGTCGTCATGCTCTGCCTCCCTCATATCACACAGTCTGCAGGGCAGATAGTTGCTCTAGAGATTCAAGTTCCATTCACACTCAGACTCTCTAGGCCTAAAATAACTCAGGCACATCACCAATCATAATGATTGGATAATTATATTAGGAGATGACTATGGTCCTTTGCTTTGCTGCCTGACTAACCCCAGGCTTAGTTTTTCGCCACTCTTCTCCTAACATCCTATGGGCGATGGAAAATGACTAGAGAAGTAAAAAATGGCTCCTGTCTGACAATGCCTGTCTGGGAGGCTGAATTTATATTCAGGCTTACTTTTCTCCTGCCCTGTGTTTCTATGGCTCAGGAGGACTGTTGGACTTACGGATGCAGTACTTCTGGGAACTCCCACGGGGCTTTAATTGTCTGTGAGCGAAAGGAGCAGTGGAGCAAAGTCGTGTGGATGAATGTGTGCATCTGAGGGGTATTTGCTCTCAGTTTTACTCTTCTTTTCCTCTTTTCTCTACTCTGCCATCTACCTTGGTCAGACACTGTGTGACCTGAATGGGCAAAAATGCAGGATAAATGGAATTGTCCAGGGAGACCTGTCTGTCTGCAAGCTGAGATTCATAACATGCATATTCATAACATGCACACACACACACACACACACACACACACACACCTACACACACAAATTATGTGACTGTTACAGAATGCAGACTCAGACACTGTGAACAGTGAGCTTTATTAACAGCACTGAGAACAATGGAGAGAATGGGTGAGTATGCAGTTCAAATAGACTTTGCAGAATGTTTTACACTTAATAATCAAGACTTAATAATTAAGGTGCGGGAGATCATGAATAGTTGGACAGATGAATAGACGCCCACACCTTGTTGTGTTTGGTGAGTATGGCGGTAAAGTTCCTTTGCAGATTGATGACAAGAGAACACAGGACACAAAAGGGAGATAGATGCTGGAGTACTAACACTGGAGATAATTGCGGGTGTAAATGCTGTAGAATATGTAAGTAGTCTACTTTGTAAAAACAAAACCATACAATGATGTGAGACAAGGTGTGTGCTTTTGTAGCTGGCTTGATGATGGTGCAGATGAGGTCCAGGTGTGAGTGGGCTGGCGTTTTCATGGCTTGCCTCAACATTAGTGTTTGAATAGCGCGCGCTCTCAGTGGGCATGGTCACAAGCACGTTTTAGGCTATAATTAGGAAAAAGACTGACATCTCTCTATTCATACAGATTACATTAACTGAGAATAGTTGTTTTTTATATAAATTACCCCATTTGGTAAGGTGAAAGAAGAGAATTTCAACTTCATAAAGAGTATTTACTTAGATACAGTTTATTTTTCAGATGTGTTTCAGAATGAACTTCACTGACAGAGAAAAGGCGAAACGCGCATTGTGATTATTTTTCTTTATTTGACATAAAGCAGAACTCTTTGTTTGTATTTTGAGCATGCAAACAAATAGACACCTAACAGGATCGAATGATGTATAACACTAATATGTAAGATCAAAATCAGCAGAGTAATTCGAGTCTCTTTTGCAATTATAAGAAAAAAAAGTGAGTTGGTATCGCTGGCGATTCCGCCAACCCCAAAGGGTTAATAAACAATTAAAATGTCTCTGCTATATATTTTAATTTGACATATTCATAATCCTTACTTTGGCCGGTTCGTTGTGGCAGCTTTTAGATTGGCTACTTTATTGGCAATGGCACCCTTAAGCCACCTTTCCACTGCACACGACAAATGACGTCCATCGGACCGAAAGTCATTCATTTCCTATGCAGAGTCGTGGGGAGTCAGGAGCTGCAGGAAGTTCCGATCATATGCGTATGCGAAAAATTCGAATTCGACTTAAGCTTTGGATCCATTGAAATATCTGAACTTCCGTGAATAAACCGTATGCGACCGGCCGACCAGATGGCATGTATTCCAATCAAATCTATGAGCGCAAGGCTAGAATTACCAATATTTTAACTCTTTAATGTTTTTTTCTGTAAATGCTGGTTCTGTAAAATGTTGGTTATTAATTATTATGTCAAATTTCTTTTTTTATAATTATTAAATCAATATTTATATTGATTCGCTCTACAAAATGCTGTCTTGACTCCAGAGTGGAGTGGCGACTCCACCCCCAGGTGGTTTAGCTGATCTGGAGAGAGTTCGGGGAGGCTTAGGTAGACCTGTTTGCCTCCTCAGAGACCTCCCACTCCAGCTGTTTTTCTCCCAGACCGAGGGAACACTCGGAACGGACGCACTGGCACACAGCCTTCGCAAATATGCATTTCCCACAGTCAGCCTATTTGCGCGAACACTGTGCAAAGTCAGGGAGGACAAGGAGCAGGTCCTTCTGGTGGCTCCCTATTGGTCCACCCGGACTTGGTTCCCAGAACTCAAACTCCTTGTGACAGTCCCTCCCTGGCCCATTCCTCTGAGGAAGGATCTTCTGACTCAGAGACAGGGCACCCTTTCACCCGCGTCCAGACCTCTGAAAACTCCATGTCTGGACGGGACGTGGAGGTTTTATTTAGGTGACTTACCCCTGGAGGTACTTAACACCATTACTTCAGCATGGGCGCTGTCCACGAGACGTGTCTACACCCTGAAGTGGAACCTGTTCGTCGAGTGGTGTTCTTCTCGCTAGGAGGACCCCTGAAGATGCTCAATAGGGTCTGTGCTTTCCTTCTTGCAGCATGGGTTGGAGCCAAGGCTGTCTCCCTCCACCCTCAAAGTTCACGCTGCTGCTATTTCAGCTTATCACAACCACATAGATGGCAAAACAGTTGGAAAGCACGACCTGGTCGTCAGGTTTCTTAGGGAGGCGAGACGATTAAATCCTCCTCAACCCCCCTCCATACCCTCTTGGGATCTTTCACCAATTCTGAATTGATTTTCATATCAATTTCTAAGAATCGATCCGTAACTCAGAGGATCGATTTAACAATAGGCCTACATTTTTTCCTGTGAACTTTAACTTGCCGTGACTAGGAGATCCCTATGTGCACTTTGAAAGCTTTCACTCAGCGCGCACATTGTTACGACAACGGACTTTGAGTCATTAAACCGTTCATTCAACGAACACATTCAAAAAAGCTGATTCATTAAAAGTGATGTAATGAAACAAGGTGTTAATTATTTTTAACTTTCCACTTTTCAAGGCTCAGCTGAGCAGCAATGCGTCGCATGGGTAATGCTGAAGATAATGCTTCACTTATTAGAGACCGATATGGCATTGATTCAATGTTTGACTCGCTGATTTTATTTCCTCATGCTGTGGGATGCTGACCAGCGCTGCTGCTGACGCACATTTATGGGAAATACCCGTGACGTGAACGTTAAAAGGATGATACGACAACCCTTTGACACAGCAACCCTTCCACGAATATATATGACTTCAAACACAGACGCAGGTAATCGCACGCGCTCTGCCGATCTCTCAATCACTGTCTGTGCGAAGCCTCCGTAGGCTACACATCACCATGATAAACAGTCTCATTGTCATGAAATTGTTTAACATTCAATACACATGCATGAAGTTCAAAACAAGAAGGGTATAGCCTTATTAAAAAAAAACATGAATATCACAGTTGCTGCGGTTTCTTTCAATCCTCCTGCTGATATACCTCTGCGTCCTCTGTCGTCTACACCAGTGCAAGTTTGTGAAAGCAGTTGTATCAACACTCTGGAAGGTAGATTGTTCTTTACAACAATCAACACTACATTAATATGCAGTTGAATGTCTACAATAATAGTATAAAAATGTTGTATAACTAATGTCCTGTAATTCATGTAACAGCTGGGAAAAAATGCTTTTTTTCAAAAACAATTATCTAAATCTCAAAGGTCAGGTCAGATCTGATCGAATTGAATCGAATAATGATAATCGATTCAAGATCTTGAGAATCGGAATCAAATTGATTCTTGAAATTTGAATCGAAACCCAGCTCTAGCTGTGGCGCTGGGTAGGGATTCCTATGGTCAGTCATGACCTACGTTGTAAATACAGCCACATGGGCTCAGAAGTTCTGTGGAAAACCGTTTTCACTTAACAATCTGCTGGTGCATCAAGGCATGCCACTTGAATCTCTGTCACTCAAGGAGAAATCTTTACATCAGTTATGTGTGTAGATGCCAGCAAGTTCTCTGGACCTGAGCTCATCTCAGATGATCTAAAAGACTGTGGAAATTGTTGCTGCGGTCAGATGAGTTCACATTTTTGCTTGTTTTGGGGAAAAAACAGACATCCAGTTCTCAGTCCCAAAAACAAAAGGGACAATACAGAGTTTCATCAGCAAAACCTAGCCAACAAGCAAACATCTGCCATGATGTTGGGGTGCATCAGTACAAATTGTATGGGTGACTTGCATGCGTGTGAATGTGCTACTGTCGTTGGGGCATATATTGGGTTTATACATAAACAGTAAAATGGCATCAAGATGACATCTTTCCTGGGAAACAAGTCAATTCCAGGTCTCACTCTGGACATGCTAAAACAGAGTGGTTTCTAGTCTACACCATAGAAGGGTTTGACTGCCTGCCAGCAGTCTAGATCTATGTCTTATTGAAAATTTATGACACTCCCAAAGGAGAATTAGGCAACGAAGACAACAGTCTGTTGAGTAGCTGTATCAGGTGAGATTGATCCACTTGCAAAACTTCAACAATTAGTTCCCTAAATTCCCAAACATTTAAAAAGTGTCATCAAAAGGAAATGTGACAAAATCTGTCCCAACCTTTTTTAAAGTGTGTTTCAGCCATCGAAATGTATTTATATTACAAATAAAAAATAAACACTTAAAGGGTTTATTTAAAATCATAGTTTATATCAGCCATCAAAATGTATTTTTATATTACAAATAAAAAATAAACACTTTTTTAGCCCTCAAATACATTCTGTTGTATATTTGGGGTGTTTATAAATACATAAAAGATGAAACTATTCTCTTCGGGTGCTTCGTTTATATCTTTATATTCTGTTTTGGTCATATTTTGCAACCTGTTCAGATTTTTCTGTTTTCTATGATGTTTTTTGAACAATTACGTCACAGTATTTGCAGATCTGATAAATAAGGACATTGAGTACCGGCCCAACACTTCGAGCCGCCATTGTTATTTCTCGCTCCGATTTTGTTGTCCAAGCTCAATGATGCATATTTACTAGAGGGCAAGTCAAAATGTTTGGTTGTTGGATGTAGTGACCCAAAGCACTTCAAGGTTTCCAACTTCAACAACCACCGCCAGTATAAAGAATGGTTTGCCGATCGACTTCGTCTGAATGAGGGGTAAATTCCTTCTATCTAAATGTAGTTAATAAAAATAAAGTACTTTATTTTCTTAAAACACATGGTGGTCATGGTTTAGCAGTACCTTTGTCTTTCTTTGTTTTTGTTTTGAAGTAACCTTACACTTCTGCAGTATTATTTTTCTTGATTTGCATCAATGCTCATTTAGCTGCTGTGTTTTCTGATGCTTTTCTAAACGTATCATATTATCAATGCAGATTTTTAGTGGTAGGTTTAAACCGTAGTCATTTTTCTTGTCAGTGTGCTTGTTTTAACTGTACATTCACACTGCTGCTGACTTGAGCTTCCAAAAGTGGCCGGAAATCATTCATTTTCAGTAGAAGCTGGCTTTTCTCAGCTGCAAGGAGCATCAGATCCATCGGTGTTGCGCTTTGGGCGTTTTGAGCATCAATCAGAAGGTTGAAATAAGGTCAAATTTATGGTATTGAGCTGTGACGCGGTTCAGCGGCAAACAGCGGCAAAACGCTAGCAACTTATCGGAATATTGACGTCCTTCATGCTGGCTGATTCTGGAGAAATATACAATGTAAACTTTCGTTCCTACCAAAATATTAGTTCCGAGTAAATGGAAGAGAAGCTAATAATTGCCGTTGCTGTGATTCAGACTGGTTTCGTATCATATGACATGACGTTGTTTGCTTATAGGGACAGCATGAACGCAACTTTTATTTGAAATATTTAAATGCTCATTTTAAAGGGGGAATGCAATTAATTTGCTCATGGTGACACAGATTTGACCGCAATAATAATAATAGCTAACTATTGTTTCTCAACCAAATGTGACCAAAACGGTTATAAAAATGCTGTCATTATAAAAGGTTTCTTTATGTATTGCTTGTTTTCTTTTTGTTTATTATTATTATTCTTTCTGTTCTTATTATTTCTGTACATGCAAACCTGTACACCCATACCTACATTCAAACATACATACAAACCCTAATAAAAGCAGCATTATTTAACTGAGAAAGTGTCGTGCTCCTCTACTCACACACAGGTTTAGAAACAGAACTGGCTGCTTAAAATGTCTGATGACTTTTCATTAAAAAGGTCAGAATTAATTCATTTGTATGACATTCACACACTTTCTCATGCCAGAGGGAAAAGAAGAAAACCTCTGGCTCAGTAAGGTCAGCTAATATCTGGCTGGATTAACTCACGTGATCTCTTCGCTCACTCTCTGGCTCTAAGCAATGCACTGCGAAGAACCGCTCAGATGAACGTTTGCGTCTATACCTAGACACTATTCTTAATATCCTTTGGCTCGCTTGCATGAACAGGATCCAGCATCCCTGTAGCTTACTATTACATTTGCTTGCATAGCAAAAAAAATAGATTTTTTTTTTTACCACTATTGCATCACAAAGGCTGTGTATATATATATATATATATATATATATATATATATATATATATATAAACTATGTAACTATGCAAAAAGTGCAAAGAGGATTACAAAAGATTACACTTCATCCAGATAAGACAGAACATCTGTGAGGTTCTTGCCACCAACTCCACTGATGAAAATGAGAGTTTGTTCAGTCACCTCATGTGTAAATGGATTTCACCAAATGCCTCAGTTAATTTCAACATGATAGTGTCACGCTGCTTTCTGGCTTGACAGCATGCAATTACAAAAACAATTAACCGTTATCCAGACCTCTGTCGTGTTGCGGGACAATAATACATGCATACTGTGTTACTGGAGAGATGTTTCCTGTATCTTTTGTTCCATGTGCTCAAAGCTGCTGTGCTCTCTCAGATAAGAAACTAAGCCTGTTATGCTTTGATAACATCTTTGCTTTGTGCTTTTAGAGTCAAACACACATTAAGAAAACAGTCTGTGTGAGACATTACACGTAGCTTCCACCTGCGAGGAGACCTGTCAAGGTATAATGTCATTTTCCAGGATTATATTATATTGTTTTTTTTTTTTTTTAATTTTAGGCACCGGAACAATAAGTCTTTCCAAATGCGAGGAACGGTGTGAAGATGCAAGGACATTCTAAAAATAAAACAAAAAATGTCTACCAGCTGTTCAGCACAGTTCTTCAATATACGGCCTCCAATGCCATCAGGGCCGGGACTTTTTCTTTCATTTGTGCCTCTAAAGAGTGTCAGGACCTTATTTCTGTCAACCTGGACTTTACACTGCCTGGGGGCAACATTATTAAAAACTGACAGCTCCTCACTAAAATCATAAATATCAAAGCGATTATAAAAAGTGTTTAGTTCATTAGAGAGGGCAAGATCTGACATACCATTTATGGAAATCGGACCCTTCTTAGGCTGCATGCAGGACGTGAGTTGCCTGTGCTCAGCATATTCTCGACTTTGTCTTTATAATTAAGTTTTGCAAGCTTAAGTTCCTTTTTAACTTGTTTTTGAAGTACTCTGTATTGAGTCATATCACCTTGGTTAAAGCTAATGTTTCATAGGCCTAAGTGTGTCCCTGCTTTATGCAGTTATCAATGCAGTTATTTGAGAGAGAGAGAGAGAGAGAGAGAGAGAGAGAGAGAGAGAGAGAGAGAGAGAGAGAGAGAGAGAGAGAGAGAGATGTTGAAATATGAGACAGACAAGCATGTGCGTCAATATTATTATTTATTTATTAATTAGATTTGTTTTAATTAAATTGTTCATTCTTGTTTTCTACAATTGACAGTATAACCCAACAAATGAAACACACAAAGCCCTTTTAACAAGTAGGCCTATCAATAAATATTTTTTTGTTATATTATCTGGAAAAATTACAATAATCCATGCAGCAGTACTATCAATTTATTTATATTCAGTTTAATTTTCTATTTAGCCTATTATAGATAAGACTACATACTTTATTTATTAAAATTAAACTGTATGTATCCATTGATTGTGAAGTTAGACATCTAAGATTGCAGCTCAAGCGCATGGGGCTGCATGTTTTTTTTTCTTGTTATAAATTGTATTCTATTTTCCGTTATTACAATTAACTATGCGCAGTGATATGGAACTGTAATGTGGTCAAACCTGCCTGAAACTACTTTAGCCATGCGTTTCCCTGAAAATAATTGCACACCTTTAGAACGTTCTCAACCAATCAGAATCAAGCATTTAACAGCCCTGTAGTATAAAGTTAATTAAACCTGTTTTTCTCAAAATTCCATTTCTGAAAATCATAGCAATCAGCCGACTTCAGATAACCACAACTTTTGTTACAGACAAACGATAAAATAAATGAAGAGCTCTTTTCCAAAACGCTATAAATCCATTTCAATAGTTTTCAGGAAAACTACATTTTTTACCTAGACCCACACATTTTGTGAATATTCAAATTATCCTGTTTAAATGTTTTATTGGTTCAGTCTGAACATTTTGAACAATAATTATTAAATCAAACAACAATATTGTTAATGATAATTTAAAAGTTAATTTTATTTTTTTCCAAAACGCTATAAATCGAAATAAACCTCAAACAAATAGTACCAATTTCAGCATATGCATGGAAAAAACAAATTATTAATACCAATTTCAACATATGCATGAAAAAAACGAATTATTAAAAATGATCAATATATGATAACGATATTCAAAAAAGGGATGGGCACCCCTCCAGCACATGCACACACACACACAGGCTACATAACATGTGAGCAAAGCGGAGCAGCATGACGCTTAAATATAAGTTAAAAAAAAAAAAAAAAAAAAATAAACATTTCACATTTGTTTTTAATAATATTACATTACTTATTTTTATTATTTCATCTATGTTGAGTAGGCTATGAAAAGGGAACCGCATGAGATGAGTAAGATAGGATCAAAATTCAAAAGCTGCCCAATATCGGAAAATATTTGGAGTGCGTCAGACATGATTTTGACCACTTATTAAGTTTTGTTTTGTAGAAAGCTTGTAAATTTCGTTTCATATAAATTGTATCTTCATTTTAATAAATGTTTCATCGACAAATTGACTGGATTAAAACATTAGAAGTAAATATCAGACAATATAATCAGGACACAGAGGCGCGCAGGTGAACCGGAGCGCGTCTCATAATATGAACCGAAACACCGCGATGCTTGCCTCACACAGGCCTGAGAACTAAGCTACAGAAAGCTTTAAATATCTACTTTTAAACAAAACAATTAAAAACTAAAATAAATTGGCAACTCTCTGCGTATGTAGGCTAATTCGAAGTATGCGTTTCTCTATGCGCGTTCACTGCGAAGATGGCGAGTAAGCATCATCAACTTTATCTTTGTTGCTGACACTGAGACCCCGTTTACACCTGGTATTAAAATGCGATCTGTATCCAGATAAGTTATCCGGATAATAAGTACCGATTGCATTTACACCTGGCCACATAAATGTGTTTTTGCAAAACGGATACTAAATCCGATCTTCGCCTCCTGCGTTATATGCAGATTTATTGGATTGCACGCCACCAAAAGCAACAGATCTGAGCGGCATTTTATTGATCATCAGCTAATTTCCAAAATCAGAGACATCAATAAGAGAGAGTGGCAACAGGCCTGCTAAGATAATTTCGTTTCTTTACTTGAAGATGTGTTAACTGCGTCTGTGACTTACTTTCACTTTTATTTGCGATGTTTGCACGTTGAATAGACGCTCAGCTGCTCATCTGCGGTGATGCGTGTCGCGTGTCGCATCTGACTAGGCTATAACATGACATATAGCCTATATAACACGCTCTCACTCGTTTATTTTTTAGCATTTTTGGGAGGAGTAAAATATACATATGTGGTTTCAACAACCAGATTGCGTTTACACCTAGTAAAGATCCGGACACAATGCGAGCCAGACT
The DNA here is from genome assembly GCF_016745375.1 of Pimephales promelas. Next base: position 417,744 of record NW_024121193.1, on the reverse strand, counting down.
ACCTCCAGATGTGGTCAGGCAGATTCGATCACGATCCGATCACAACGCGTTTACACCTTGCATTAACATGCGTTTTTTTATTATCCGGATAACTTATCTGGATACAGATCGCATTTTAATACCAGGTGTAAACGGGGTCTGACAGAAAACACTAGTTTATTAATAAACAATTCAAATGTTTCATGCATCATTACTTTTGCCGGTTCTTTGTGGCAAGCTTTATGCATACGTTGAGATGCGGGATATGCAATTAAAAACGCTCATATGGTTTCTCTCCCATTTAATTAAATCAATATATGTGATTACTGATAATACAAATGGCTTAAATGATCTACTACTAGTCGACTAGAAAACTAGGACTCATTTTGAGGAATGAATGAACATAATAAACCTCTGTTCAGAGTGCCGCCATGCTGGATTGTGTAGAGCGCTCATTGAATTTGAGGATTTATCGTGTTTAGGCTAAAAACAGGGCTGGCGCTTATCGTGGTTTGGAAAGAAACTGTATCTTGCAGTACATTTTAAACAAGGAAATATAGCGATTCGGCATGAAACGTTGATAGAGCAGTGAAAGGGTTCTGTCCGCAGCAGAATGACACGACAAACTCATTTTTTTAAAAAATGTCGTTTAACGCGTTTTGGAAAAGAGCTCTTCAAATAAAAACAGGTTTAGAAAGGACTTGAACTCAGCTTTAATATGGTCTCAAAACCTGTAGTCAAATTTCACATCACTGAAGCATGTTGAAATAAAATGTATTTGTTTAAGCAACAAATTGCAAATTAACATGCTAATATATCATAAACACGATATGTTACAGGCAAGCTTAGACAAGATTTAGTTGATTAGTTTTGGATAGACCATAAAGTTTTTAATGTAATAAAAAGACACATCAAAAAGCATTTGTTTGCCCATTTCTCCTTATAATAAAGATGAACTGAACTGAAAAAAAAATCGACGTTGAAAACGTGATGTTTATGAAAATTAAAAGTAAATTTTAAATTTAAGTAATTTTTAGTTCCCTGTAAGCTATGATGGTGATGGCAAGAGAGTGGTGGATAAAAAAACAACGGTATGTCGCATCTGCTATATGACAATAGGGCACACCAGCGGGAATACTTCAAACGTCAACTCATTTACGACATCACCCCAGTGTGTCAGTATCCGGAACAAGCCAAAAACAATCAGAAACATACACGACACAAACTATCCCCGCAGCATTTAGACAGGCATTTCCAACTGATTCAAACAGGGCAAAAGTCATCACCGCGGCGATTGGTACATTTATAGCCGCAGATATGAGACCTTACTGTGTAGTGGAAAACGCGGGTTTTAAGAACATGCTTAATGTAATTGAGCCCCGTTACACCATTCCTTCATGAGCCCATTTCAGCCAGACTGTAATTCCTGCTTTGTACCAAAAAACAAAAGCCCAAATAGAAAACCAATTGGCCAACGCAACCGCAGTTGCTCTGACAACAGACGCCTGGACGTCAAGGGCTACACAAAGCTTCCTGACTGTAACGGCTCATTACATTACCGCTGAATGGGAATTGAAAATTCACGTTCTTCAGACACGCCCCCTTGAGACTCACACGAGTGAGGATTTGGCCAAAGGGATAACAGAAGCAGTGGAAGTGTGGAAGTTGGAGAGAGCTAATCTAACTATTCCTGTTACTACTGACAATGCCAGAAATATAGTTAATGCTGTTGTTGGAGCTGCTGGACTTGGCCCACAAATAGGGTGCTTTGCCCATGTCATTATTCTAGCATCTCAGAAAGCAATGGCAGTGCAGCAGATCTCTCGCCTCCTAGCAAAGATCAGAAAGATTGTGACCTTTTTTCACAGAAGCACAACAGCAGCCCATGCGTTGAAGACAAAACAGGAGTTGCTGCAGCTTCCTGTTCACAAACTCATCCAAGATATACCAACTAGATGGAATTCAAGTTATGTTATGATTGAAAGATATATTGAGCAGCAGGCTGCAGTGTATTCTGCAATGACAGACAAAGCTGTTAAGAAAAATGTTAAAGACATCATGATTTTGTCTGAAAACGACATGCGACTGGCAGAGAATGTTATCACAGTTTTGAAACCCTTGAAAACTGTGACAACCCTTATGTGCACTGAGTCCTCTCCATCTGCATCCATGGTCCTTCCTATGAAAATGATGATCCTGAAATCCATGTCACTGTCTGATGATGACAGCCCAGCAGTGAGGAATGTCAAAAAGCCATCAAAAATGACCTGCAGCAGCGATACACGGTACCTGATCTTCAAGATTACCTACACAAGAGCACAGCTTTGGATCCACGATTTAAATCACTGCAACACTTGGATGCTACCACTCACACCACTCGTATTGAACAAATGGTACTATTTATAGTTTGCTGCTTACTATATTTTCTATTAATTATTTGCATAACTTTAGTTTTAAGGGATTTTTTAATAACATTTTCATATCAATACTTTGACACCGAATACATCCAGATGTTGTTTTCATTATAATCTGTTTTGTAATGTTGTATCCCATGTCCCTGTGTATAACATTGCAATTGTGTGTGTGATTTAGAACCTTTTGTAGTAAATCCCATGCTATGGGTTATATGATGAGCATGTATCTAAGATTATTCTTGTTTATATTTCTCAAGGAGCAAGCTACAGGCACCACAGAGCCAGCAACCTCCACAGAGATAGTGGACTTGGAGCCCTCAACATCACCCCCACGAGAAAAGAAATCAGCCATGCCTGAGTTTTTTGGAGGAATGTTCATGACCCATCATCATGATTCAAGCCCCAAATTTGTGGCCAAAATGGCAGAGGAGGAGATGAAATTGTACATGGCAGTGGACTCTATTCCCCTGGATGCAGATCCACTAAAATGGTGGAAAAACCATGAGCACTTATACCCTCATTTTGCCATGTTGGCACAGCGTTACTTGGCTGTGCCTGGAACCTCTGTGCCTAGCGAGAGGGTATTTTCCACAGCTGGGACATTGTTACATCAAGCAGATCTGTGCTGTCCACAAAAAATGTGGACACTCTCATCTTTCTGAGAAAAAAAAAAAAAAAACATAAAAGAGTTATAGAGTTCCATATAAAAACAAAATTGTTATATTCTTTGTATTTGTTAATAACTACTACATTTTCATTTTTTTTTATAAGGAGCTGTTTTTGTTTTATACAGTTTGCTGCTAAGAAAACACCATAGAAGTTTGGTAAAGTATTGCTCCATCATTGTTTAATGTAAACAAAAAAATTCATACTTAAGTTTTATTGAATAAAACATTTTAAAAAATCAAGGAAATTTATCTGGCAATTTTTTTCTTTTTGCTGTACCGAACCGTACCGAACCGAACCGTGACACCACCGTACCGAACCGAACCGTGAATTTTGTCAACCGTTACACCCCTAATATATATATATATATATATATACGTCTTTGTGAAAGCCTCATTATGCAGGTTATTGTTTTGTCAGGTGTGAATCAGGGCATTATTCAGGATCCTCACAATCATCCACACCCCACATATTGCCTTTCTAAATACAATGTATCATACAAAATTTAAATCAATCTATTGTTTTGAGTAAATGACATTAGTCAAATTAGTCAAGTGTCTTGTGGACATATATTTGTCTTAGTCTTTTTTTGTGGCCTTATTTCATAAACTTTTTTAGTTTCAGGTTTTTTTGTTTTTTGTTTTTAGAAGTTAAATGTAAGTTAGTTTTTTTGTTGTAAAAAGTTTTAGTTTTTTCAATAACCATGCATAAACAATATTCTCTCAAAAATACAAACATGTACATGCATATTGTTCACATATTAGGGTAGCCCTGTTTGTGATAAATAGAGTTTATTTATACCTTTCCCATTAATATGTTTATAAGCAACTGAAAAAAGCACACGTCAGTGCATGTCAAAACATCTCAAGGACCCCAAAACACCTTAGACCCCAGAGGGTTAATAAGAATGACCTGCCATCGTTTTATGACGAACCTAAGGCCCTGTTTACACCTGGAATTAAGATATGTTTTCACGTCACTAAATATAGATGTAAAAGGGGTCTAAAACATTTTGAGCTTGTCCACTTTCGACCACTTCCAGAGGTAGTCGAAAACACACTTTTGACAGGATTATTTTCATAATATGTTTTTCTGTCTTAATAAATATCTTGACTGTCTCTTAACTATGTCTGAGTTGCTTGCAGCTTAGTGTAGCTTCCCCAACACTGGTAACTCATGCGTAAGGCACTATAGAAAAAGTCATCATAGGTCTCCGTGATCATGAATTTGACAAGCTGGTCTGAATAATTTAGCACAAGGACATCCAATACCTGATAAATGTGACCCTGTGCAAATGGAAGCCAGATAGCACCTGATGAAAAATTCATAAATGAGCTGATGACCTGAGGATGTTCATAGAGCTCTCCTACCTACACAACAGCACAAAGAGCATGAGGAGGCTCATGCCACTGTTTGTGCTAATACATTGGAACCCGCTTCAAAGACACAAAATCAAATATATAGTGCAATATATTATTCACAATTTCTGAGGCTTATACCGCAGTGTCTGTCAAAGGCGAGATGTGTTGCACAGTATGAGACCGTGTACCACATATGGTTACTGTATGGGGAAATTGTAAGTGCAAGTGGTTTGTTGGGATGAAACTTTAACCTCCAAATAAATGCACCCAACCAAGATGAATGAAATGTTTGGCTATTGGAAATCATTCATTTCAAAAAGGAAGTACAGAAACTCAATGAGACCATATGTGTATGTGGAATTCCAGATTTGGATCTGATTCAAGCTTTAGTTGTGGTTTAGTTATGAATTTTGGTCAGATTGTATGCGACATCCAGACCAGATTGGCTATATAAAAATGAAAGCTTGCAAGATTTTTTTTTTTTTTTTTTTTACAAAAAAATCGTAAGTTCTGTCAGGATGATTCAATTGTTCCATCATTTATTACCTTCTCATCTAAGATCGGTACTTACACATGTCTGAGTTCGCAGATACTAACCCTAACCCTAAACCTAACCCTAACCCAACATTCATTTGCTCACGGTCAGCCACTATTCAGATTCGGATGACGAATTTGTGTCTTCCCATCTAAGACTATGTCTTCCCATCTAAGATCTAACATCATCCAAAGTAAGGACATAAACTTGGCTACATTACTGCTTCCTTCGACTGGAAAATGGTTGAGTGTGGTGACGTGGCAGTAATTCTCAAAACAGCAGCAAAAAAATCTTGGCTTGTGCTATTTGTAGCTCTCATGGACACTTGACTTCATTCTGCTCTAAAGCATTTGCTAGCCAAGGTCTGCCCTCAGTCAGTAGGTCTGAAAATTTAAAGGAGCATTTCACCCATTTCAACATTAATTTTTATTGAAAGCGGATCATATATGTAGTCGAAATGTAAAATAATTTTTTTGAATTTGGGCCCTCTTGACAGAGAAAAGACAGAAATTAACCGAGGGGCACATTTGTATGTAAGACAACAACTCCGACAATGTACCGCATTGCACAGCTCCGCAAGCCACATCCACTAATCCGGAACAGTGCAAACAGAGAAATCACTCTTCCGTCTACAAGGCTAACGTCAGCTGTCACCAGAGTTTGAAATTTATTTCACACAAAATGTCTAGTCAGTTGGCTGTGGCGAGCAGGACGATAGAGGGTCGTAAGAAGGTACGTAATGAAAGACACCTGTGAGGGGCGCGCCGGTCTCGCGTCTCTCACGGAGTAGCGAAAGCATAAAATTAGGAGCGACGACGGCAGATCGAGAGAGAAACAGCCCTGATTTTATGTTGCTTTGTTTCTGTTGTGTGTAATGTTACAGCAGTCGTCAATGAGTGGCTGCTGGCTTATACTTTGTTTTGTATTTGTTCATTTTAATAATAAAATGTTTAATGTTCGCTGGTTCCTGCCTCCTCCTTCCCACAACAACAAACCCCATTAACGTTACATTGGCAAACTCATTAGTCAATTACTCCTCGTTTGTATTCATTTATATATGGTGAATTACTGCATATGATACCTGGATGTTAAGTCAGGCGAAACTATCACAACACAAACGTCCGTGTGCTCGTCTGATTCAGAGATTTCCTCCTGGAGAAATTGCCATCATTGAAATTCTCTGCAACAGACGGACTCTATCTGTGTTTGTAATTCACAGCAAGAGCACAAGACAAGCACCAGCAGCTGGGGTCCCTCCCCCTTGAATAATAATGAGCTAATGTTTGTAGTTTCTACACTTTCTAATGAAATGTGACTTCCTGCTTATTATTACGCAAAATGACGATATTTACGTGATAATAAGCAGGAAGTAAAATACCTAAATCCATATTTCTCCCATCTTAGGGGAAAATAAGGTAATAAACCATGACCATTCAAAAATATGACTGGGTTTCTAAAGATACAAAGCTTAATGCAAATGGGTGAAGTGTCCCTTTAAATGTAATACTAAATGTACATTGTTGTTAAATATAGTTTAATAATAATGCTACATTATAAATTGAAGGCTAAATAAACCCTGTAATCGGTGATCGGTATCGGGTGATAAAGCTTTCAGTAATCGGTGATCAGCCCCAAAAATTCTGATCGGAGCACCCCTAATTGAAGCCTTCCCGAGGGTTGCAGGTCTGTACCAGCGTGGGCAGACTGATTTTGGGAGCATATTACTGCCAAATTTAAAAACCTGAGCAAATTTACAATTAGGGAAAGAACAAGCAGACTCGTTAAAATTGATCGATAAACACTGTTGAAATCTACAACAGAATGACTTCTGTCGTCGTCGTGGGGGAGTCTTAAGAGAAGACAATGTATCACGAATTTACACCTGTGTATTTATTTGCAGGCAACATGTCCAGCATATAATCTTAGCAGCTTGTGCTTGGTTATTGGGAACAGCTTAGACCTTGACATACAACTTTCCTATAGAATATAAAATAAAATAAATAAAAGACAGAACATCTGAGTCTTTAAATGTAGCTTTAGACTTAGACTAAAATCAGCAAAAAAAAAAAAAAAAAAAAAATGCTATAGCAAAAATAATGTTTTGAGTCAGACAGCCATCAGTTTTTCTAATACAAGGACCACTGAAAGTAAAGTGCACAGTCAGCAACAACAAAAAAAAAAAAAAAAAAAACAACAACAACAACAACAAAAAAAAACTAACAACTCCCATATCTTTATATATCTACAAGTCCTTTAAAAAAATGCATATTGTGATAAAGTTCATTATTTTCCATAATGTAATGATACAAATTAAACTTTTATATATTTTAGATTCATTGCACACCAACTGAAATATTTCAGGTGTTTTATTGTTTTAATACTGATGATTTTGGCATACAGCTCATGAAAACCGAAAATTCCTGTCTCAAAAAAATAGCATATCATGAAAAGGTTCTCTAAACAAGCTATTAACCTAATCATCTGAATCAACCAATTAACTCTAAACACCAGCAAATGATTCCTGAGGCTTTTAAAAACTCCCAGCCTGTTTCATTACTCAAAACCGCAATCATGGGTAAGACTGCTGATCTGACTACTGTCCAGAAGGCCATCATTGAAACCCTCAAGCAAGTGGGTAAGACACAGAAAGAAATTTCTGAACAAATAGGCTGTTCCCAGAGTGCTGTATCAAGGCACCTCAGTGGGAAGTCTGTGGGAAGGAAAAAGTTTGGCAAAAAATGCTGCAAAACGAGAAGAGGTGACCGGACCCTGAGGAAGATTGTGGAGAAGGACCGATTCCAGACCTTGGGGGACCTGCGGAAGCAGTGGACTGAGTCTGGAGTAGAAAGATCCAGAGCCACCATGCACAGGCGTGTGCAGGAAATGGGCTACAGGTGCTGCATTCCCCAGGTCAAGCCACTTTTGAAGCAGAAACAGCGGCAGAAGTGCCTGAACTGGGCTACAGAGAAGCAGCACTGGACTGTTGCTCAGAGGTTGCATGTCATTCGGAAATCAAGGTGCCAGAGTCTGGAGGAAGACTGGGAGAAAGGAAATGCCAAAGTCCAGTGTCAAGTACCCACAGTCAGTGATGGTCTGGGGTGCCATGTCAGCTACTGGTGTTGGTCCACTGTGTTTTATCAAGGGCATGGTCAATGCAGCTAGCTATCAGGAGATTTTGGAGCACTTTATGCTTCCATCTGCTGAAAAGCTTTATGGAGATGAAGATTTCATTTTTCAGCACAACCTGGCACCTGCTCATAGTGCCAAAACCACTGGTAAATGGTTTACTCACCATGGTATTACTGTGCTCAATTGGCCTGCCAACTCTCCTGACCTGAACCCCATAGAGAATCTGTGGGATATTGTGAAGAGAAAGTTGAGAGATGCAAGACCCAACACTCTGAATGAGCTTAAGGCCGCTATCGAAGCATCCTGGGCCTCCATAACACCTCAGCAATGCCACAGGCTGATTTCTTCCATGCCACACCGCACTGAAGCAGTCATTTCTGCAAAAGGATTCCCGACCAAGTATTGAGTGCATAACTGAACATAATTAAGGTTGACCTTTTTTTGCAATTAAAAACACTTATTTTATTGGTCGGATGAAATATCGGCCCCTTGGAATTATAAGGTTCTATCTGCGTTCTGAACAGTTTTGAGATATTGAGCTTCAAAGTTTTTGCATTCCATATAGGAAAATGTGTATGGGGAACAAGTTTCTTTCAAACATAAACATAACAGGGACCCTAAATGTACAAAACACATCACATAATGTAAATAAATTGTCACAGAATAAGAATATGTGAATAACTCAATTTTGACAAAAATGTCAGATAGAACCTTATAATTCCAAGAGGACGATATGCTAATTTTTTGAGATAGGAATTTTGGGTTTTCATGAGCTGTATGAAAAAAAAATCATCAGTATTAAAGCAATAAAAGACCTGAAATATTTCAGTTGATGTGCAGTGAATCTAAAATATAGGAAAGTTTAATTTGTATCATTACATTATGGAAAATAATGAACTTTAATTAATTCAAAATGAAAATAAATTAAAAAATAAAATAAAATAAAAAACACTCGGCTGTGCCGGTCGTTGTTATATTATTAATTTACTACAAGTATGCTGCTAGCACAGCCAAACTTTTCCTGTTGGTTCTTTGCAATGTTAATAAAAAAAATATTGTATGTTAATTCTTTATGGGTAATTACTTTTTACTTTTAAAGCAAAGTAATTATAGTCACACACACACACACACACACACACACACACACACACACACACAACACACTCACATAATCGATTTAGCATCGAATCACAACCCTCTGAATCGTAATCGAATCGAATTGTGAGGTGCCTAGAGATTCCCACCCCTATTGGCCATGATATCAAACAGATTTGAAAATATTGCAGTATCTGTAACTGCTTGAGACAGGTTCAGATCACGTCACTAATATATTTGACAAGCATTGCCGATCACAACGAGCAACGATTTGTCCGAAATCTGAAGAATTTGTAGCTCAGACCTTGGAAATCGAACACTAAAATCCAGCCCAAAGTCGTATTGTGTGAGCTTGCCTTAAGCTGCATATAAAATTTGGCACACCACAGAGTCATTGTGTCATGGGAATGTTGCAATCATACAAAAGAGCAACATAACCCTTTGTTGCTCATGATTTATCTTCACAAGGGCAAAGATAAATAAAAAAAGAATTTAAATTCAACATGTGGATAGATTGCATTATGGCTGGAATATGCAGCTGGAACATGAATCCATTGAGACAACTTGGTATGGCGGTGACATGACACGATTTCATCTGTGTTGTTTTCAACATTTATTGGCTGTTTCCTCTTCCCCTGGCTTCCCATGTACTTGCAATCATCCTGCTCTTAGAGACATATTTGTCCAAGCAAGGAATCAAATTAGAATCTGTTTTGACAGTATCTTTTTATGTACTTATGGTGAATGTGTTTGTCTTTCATTTGGAAACCCTGCCTGCTGGGATCAAAGCATGGTTATAACTGATTTTAATCAGCACTTCAAATGGCATGGCAAAACTCTTTGTAAAAAGATTAGATACAAAGACAGCGACTAAGGGAGCTTATTTCAAAGGTTGCACAAAGAGAAAACACCCCCCCCACACACACACACACACACACAATTTTACATTGGTTTTGTAGTTTACAATCATAAGTAGCAGGTTGGCACATGATGTAGCTGCACTAGTTAGAACTACTTGGAATTAATTCAATATTAAATTATTAATAGAATTAATTGCTTTTTTCACCCCCACCACACTTTATGTTTTATGGGGGTTTTGTATACCTTACTATGGAAGTCAAGGGTCACTAAAACTGTCTGTTACTGTTGTAACACTTTACAATACGGTTCATTAGTTAACATTAGTTGACGGCATAAGGCAGTTAATACATCTTCTACCCATAACCTTTAAGTGGCATATGAACCATTGTAACTATCTTACATCTTTCTCTTGACCATGCCACACCACACACATAGTCACATTGAAAAGAGAATTGCCCCAGATCCCCTGTAACTCTTAAGAATATGGAGAAATAATGGATATGGAGATAATATATGGCAAATAAAGTTAAACTTAGAAGAACAGAGTTTTCTTCTCTTTTCCTGAAAGCATGTAGTATAAATAAAATGTCCAAGCTTGGCATATTTGATATGAGTGAAACTAACAATCCATATGTGTGATACACTCTAAAAATGCTGGGTTGTTTTAACCCAACATTGGGTCAAATATGGACAAACCTAACACAGTCTCATACCAAAAAGTCATATAACTGACCATACGTCAACGTCCGCCTTTTTAGGGCCCCCTTAAACGTCGGTAGATGGCGATCCCGGGCCGTCATACAACTGACGCTTTACCTTTAACGTCAGTTAGGTGACGGGTTAGGTTTAGGGTTAGGTTTAGGTCTGGGGTAGAGTTAGGATCCCATAACCTCATCTACTGACGTTTAAGGGGGCCCTAAAAAGCATATTGACGTATGGTCAAAAGACGTCTCAAAACATCAGTTATATGACGTCTTGGGATGAGACCGGGTTGACAAACCCAAAAATTGGGTTAAAAATGTAATTAAAACATTTAACCCAATGACTGGGTTTGTCCATATTTGACTCAAAGTTGGGTTAAAACAACCCAACAATGTTTAGAGTGTACCTCTGTATCATTCTCGTTGAGGCCTTGAAGCCTCAAGATTGAAACAGTCACAACATGGATTTTATCATGGGGTTATGGATGATGCATCTCTTTCTTCATGACCTGATCTCAAGCCACATGCTTAATTGCCCTGTCAGTTCTGAGTTTTGTCTCTCCATTCACACTTATATTTAAAAAAGCTAACAGGAGCTGGAAACATTTCCAGACAGAATACACTATGATTACAAAGTGTGTTGTCTGTCCTCCTGTGCAGGTGGTCTGCTATCTCAATGCCTCCACATCACTCAACTACTCTCCTCTGAATCACGCTATAATAAAAATGTAATCTTCTATCAGGGAAAAAAGCCAATATAAGGGTTTGATGATTTAAATCTAATCAAAATCATGCAATTATTCATTAGCACCTTGATGCTCTTAATGTGGATGCCTCTTTCATGCACTGCTTCAAGAAAAGAATCATGCAGTTCAACACTTTCTCTCATCTCTGTTGTAGTTAAATGCAGGCATGCCAAACATAATCCCTTGGCTCTAGGAAAAAAGTGATCTGCCGTGCCTTCAGTATAACATTTATTCCAAAGTTCAATGTGGTTCTGTTCTGTGGGAATTCATTCACAGTTCTGTCAGTACACGGCAGCAGAAGGAACCCATATTCCCCAGCTGCTCTTTTATTCTGTGTGAGGGACTGAATGAGACACTCTAATGTTTATTGTATTAAAAAGCTCCAACTTGAAAGATACTTTCAAAGAAATAAAAGTAAGATCTCTGTATTTTTCCACACTTATTGTTCCATTTCTTCCCTATAGTCACCTTTCATTTTTTTATATAGACTTTGATAAAACATTTAGTATTGCTGGGAGTGATACAGATGAAGGCTTTTCTAAACACATATTTTACTTTAGAGAGCCAGAGTGGTTTATTTATATTGTAGTGGAAAATGACATTGGCCCAGTTAGGCCTATCCTCCCAGGCCACCCAAGAGAACCACGGGCAGTAAAAGAGGGTAGGCATTGACATATTAATCGAAGCGACTGAGTCAATGCTGCTAAACATCTCTAATATATTTTATTTACTTGCATTTTGCATTTTCTTTATTTGACAGTTGCTCACAGGCATGAAGTCAGAAGTGAAAGAGGGATGAGATGATTCTTCTGCAAATTGTTGACACCGATTCGGATCAACCTGCTTTGGATAACATTACAGTAACAAAAAGCGGCTGTTTACACCTGATGATCAGATGGCTATCCGATCGTGAAAAGACCAGATGTAAATGCTCTTCAAACGCATTTGAGACGGATTTGAATCCGATAGCTCAAACCACTTCAGGAGGTGTTCTGGGCAGCATTCCAGACGAAACTGGACATGTGTAAATGCATCTGGTTGTTGAAACCACATATGTAAAATTTACTCCAAAAATGCTAAAAAAAAAATAAATAAATAAACGTATGAGAGCATGTTATTTGTCATGTTACTGTACCTGCACGCTAGTACTGCAACACACATTACGCAGATCAGCAGCTGAGCATTTATTCATCAAGCCAATGCGGCACAAACTATCGCAAATCAAAGTGAAAGTATGTCGCAAATGCTTTACACACAATCATCATCATCAAAAGTAAAGAAATGAAATGATCTTAACAGGGCTGTTGGCACTCTCACTTACTGCTGTCTTTAATTTTGAAATTAAAATGGAATCATTTTGAGAAATCAGACACCTATCCGTTCTGAGAAAACGCATGAAGTGGCCAGGTTTAAACAGCCCCATACAGACATGTTTCCAAATGCACATTGAGCTTGTTTTTTTTTTTTTTTTTTAAATCAAGGTCACATACGTACATGAAAATAAATCAGAGCAGCAGGATTTTGAAATTCCTTTGTCTCTAATGTTATTGTACACATTGAGCAGCACTTAGGAATACTTCTCACTCTGAGTGCCGTTTTGAGAGCTGGGACCCATTTCCACCGAATGAGTCGTTTAAGTGCCATGTAACTTTATTTGTGCCTTTTTTAGATTACATAAATCTTCTTCCGTGAGTCCCAGTTGGTACTGTTAATTCCTAATTAAGTGCAAAGGAGCCAGAGGCTGGTGAGTGATTGGAAAGTATGCTTTTTTTTCTCCTCCTTATACCCATAAATATTAAAGTTAAAAAGAAGCACTGTGATAACAGTTTACAGCTGAAAAAAACAAACAAAACAAACAAAAAAAAAAAAAACATAATAGTCCTGGAAATATGCAACTGTGAGCTCACCTTGATTGATTAAGGTGTGCAAATTCATTTCACTTTGCAATAAGATTAACTAAACCAGAAGCTTGAGGACAGTGCTATGCATGTAATCCCATCTACAGTTCACTGCAGTACACAGAGCAGGCAAATATGCAGCACTGTGTTTACCTTGATACTTTTTCTGTAAATGGATTAAACTGAGGCCAAATACATTTTATTTTATAAGTGTTTCATCTTGCCACACGTATGGTACCATGATATTGCACTGTGATCCATTTGCCATACTTGTTCTTATACAGTGTATTCACTGACCTGCACAACCTGAATAAAATGGTCAACGGCAAATAACAAATATCCTGCACTTGAGCTATAGAACAGATACTCTTATGAAATATTCAATTAGTTAAAGTACTCATTTTGGATTTCTGCCACAGAAGTAATTAATGTATTCAGGTATGTAATTTGTTCTCTTTTTTTTAATCTATAAAATTTTACATCGACAAAACAAGACTTCTTCCATACTTGCTCAGACTCAATCACTGAATCACTGAGTTCTTACTTCGAAAATCATGGCAATCGGATAGGCCCATTTGCAGAATAAATCATTTCGGTCACTATGTAAACCAGTTCAGTGGATTTTCTAAAAAGAAAAGCCTCAAAATAATGATTCAGCACAAATCAGTCATCACAATTTTCGAGCGTTTATTAATTTATTTAGTTCAAAATAATGAAGAACATTATTTATTTATTTATTTTTATTAAGACACCATGCATTTAAATATAGCTAAGCAAAAGTTTCAAAAATTTCTGAAAAGCCGAGATGTTTGAAAAATGTACTTAGGTACAGATACAATAAGAAGAAGAAGAAGAAAAAAAAAAGAAAACCTTGTTACTGCCCACCATTGATTAAATATGACCTAAAGAACAGGCCAGTAAGGTCTGAATGAAGCTGGCACACACTCAGCACAAAATATTTAAGAAGCTGGGTATTGCTACATAGGTCTTGTAAGGCAATCATAATGTAATCATATTATTAATTGTGTAGTTTAGTTTCTTATCTACTAATACTCTTTTTAATAATAATAATCATAAAAAAAACAATTCTTACATGATTTTCAGGGTTTTGCGACAACAACAAAAATCACAGAACAAATGTGTATATGTTATTCAGTACAATTAAACAATTGGCTAAGGATGTTGTAGCAATGCATTGCATTTGAAGAAAAATCAGTACAATTAAACAATTGGCTAAGGATCTAAATGTTGTAGCAATGCATTGCATTTGAAGAAAATACAGAAGATAAATAAAAAGGCAATCAGCATTGACGTTTACAATTCCCGACAGTCTATCTGTCAACACAAGACAGTGAGAACGAGAAGATGTCCATATTCTGGGTAAAGCAAGGCTCAGCTTATCTGAGCACTACAGAGCAGAGCTGATGCTAGCACAGTCTGACAGAGTGATAGATACTGCAGAGTGAAAAGCTGATAGATTTTCTGTTGATCCCATACCACTGTTTGTTGCAGCTGGGCCTCTTCTTCCAGCCTACACTGAAATATGACTAAAAATATTGAAGACTTTGGGGAAATGGCTCCCACAGACAAAAAGCATTTTATTCCTGAGCACCACTAAACGATACCCATTACAAACTTCAAAGTGTGCTCGATGAGCAATGTTTTACATGCCTGCCCAACCCCCTACAAAAAAAAAAAAAAAAGAAAAAAAAAACACAACAACTAATATCTCTGAATTGACTTTGGCAGAACTTATGAAGACAATTGATATAAAAATGGACAACAAAAAACAACAATAACATGATTTATGATATTGACTACTTTTTTTTTTTTTTTTTTTTCAGGCATTATAAGTTGTCTTCTGAAATGTGATTATTCCTTATAAACACACCAGAAGCACCAAACACAGATAATTTAAAGTGCATTTGAGAGCCGCTGACCCATTTAACCATGCTAGATGAGGTGTTGGGTGGGTTCAAGAATTTGTTTTAAAGAACAGCCATGTGTGCTGCAGAGAGAGGCTGCTCCACATCCACAGGACTGGCTGTGCTACTTAGCAGACTGCAACCTCAGCACAAGAAGTTAAGAGAAACAGTTTCCCGTTAATCAGTCCAGACAAGATAGGTAACCTCAAAATCCATCTGCTCATGCACCTGCTGGCACTCTCAGCTCCTGGCACATGTCTGTTCCTTACACTTCAATTGCTCTGGCATGGACTTTCTAAAGGGATGTGCCTAAACATCTGGCATCAAGACATAATCAAGAGGACCAGGATGTCACCCATGCCTGACTGTAGATAAGCTGTGTGATGAAGGTTTGGGACACCTTTAAGCAATTCAGCATCAATTTAGACAATTTTAAATGAATTAATGTACAAAGAACACACAAAAAAAAAGATTACTTGGAAAATTGGAAATAGGGTGATAACAAAAGGTAGGTTTGGATCTCACGCTCTGCCCCGCAGCGCAGGTATAAATACGGAATTGGATGAATGCACCATTTGTTTTTCGCTGTGGAACAGAGCGGAGCATGGGGTCAGCAGTGGTCCAGCAATAGTGGCGACGGGACACCTCTCGTAGAGAAGACTCTCAATGAACAGGTTCCACTCCAGGGCATAAGTATGCCTCGTTAGAGGGTGCTCTGATAGATGTTTGTGGTAGATCACCCAGAACCTCCACATTCCCTCCTTCAGGGAATGAGGTTCACATATGTAACCGAGATGTTCCCTTTCAGTCGCTCACATTCGACTTAGTCGACTGATTGGGATCCCAATTAAAATCCCACTAGAGCTGCTACCTTCCAGTGCCTAGACAAAGCCTCCTATCCCCCTGCAATATTGAGGCGGAGATGGGACAGAGCTTAGGCCAGGGAAGTCACTGCTGTTCCTCAAGACCCACTCAGTCAGACTTGGACAACACAGGGAAAACGTCAGAGGAAAGGAATATGTTGCGGAAGCCACATATGGGGTGTTGGCGGCACAGTGGATAAGACACATAACTTTGTTGTGAGAGACCCAGGTTCGAATCCACTGTGAGACATCAATGTGTCCCTGAGCAAGACACTTGACATGTGTGTCTCGACCTCTGACACACATAGCAATTGGACTGGGCGTTTTTACCAAGCTGTACAAAATATGGTATGCCACTGAGTTTTTTCCAGCCTATAACAGGGTGGAGACTCACTGGATAATGACGGCAGAGCAGGCTCTGCCAAGGGAAGACATGGGCCGTACCATGAAAGAAAACACATATGGGACCCAGCCTAACACAGGTTAAACCAGTGCAGCACAAATGTTAGGCCTGGCATCGGAATTTCCGCCACGTCCGTTGCCGAAGGGTGTGGAGGAACTCAACATGGTTCGGCTAAAGGGCAACTCTACTGGAGAAAGAATGGGCCACATATCCAGTATATATGAAGGGATTGGCGCAGCAAGCCGACACTTCGAACTGGGCTTACAGTGAAACTGACTTCATGTGAAGGGAGCCCACGAAAGCAAGCAACCGGCTCAACACATAGCCTATTTTTCTAGTGAACGTGTTTGGTGTCGCCCAGCCCGCAGTTTTAAAAACACCTGTCAGTCTGCCCTGTGTCAAAGCCCAGGAAGTATCTACACTCTCTCTTTGGAGAGGCTCACTACCCAGGTGGGCGCGGTGCACCTTGGGTAAACACACCAAGATGATGGCAGCCACTATCCAAGAGGACAACCTCTGCTTGGAAACAGCCTTCCCTTTTACCAGTCTCCCTAACAAATAAGAGCTGGTCTGAGGTCCTGAGGCTTTATGTTCTGTCGAGCTATAACTGTAATGAGTGGAAGGGAAAGAGAAAAGCCAGGGCTGGGTTTGCCTCTTCTGGGGCAGCACTTGCAGGCTCACCACCTGGTCCCATTTAAGGGAGAGGTGGGAACCTAGGGCACATACCCAGGCCGGGGTTTCAGGACACCGTGAGAGAATTCCAGACACGATTTGGCGACCGAAAATGTGTGCAGATCCCCTATTCTCCTGATAGAGGACAAGCAAGCAGGAGAACTGTTCTCTTAAAAAAAGATTTTTAATTCAGCTGCCTGCAGTGGCTCATAGGGATGACCCATCTTAGAGGAAAGAAAGTACAGAAGTGATCGAACACCTTCAAGTCTCCTCTCGTAGAGAAGACTCTCAATGAACAGGTTCCACTCCAGGGCATAAGCATGCCTAGTTAGAGGGTGCTCTGAAAGAGCACAATCTAACGGTGTCTATAACATGTTTGTGGTAGATCACCCAGAACCTCCACATCCCGTCCTTCAGGACCTGACATGCAGTTTCTAGAGGTCTGGACATAGGTGCCATCATGCTCCGTCCCTGAGAATGTACTCAGAGGAATGAGTCAGGAAGGGGCTGTTGAGAGGAGTAAGGCTATGTTTACACAGAAACGATTCTGAAGAGAAAACGCAAAAGTGGCGTTAGGTCATCACTTTTTATTCTGCGTTTAGACGAGCGTTTTGTGTGGGAAATCCATGTGCAAATGGTGACGCAAAAGTGTGTGAAATTCAATGTAGTATGCACTTCAGGTGGCTAGGAGTGCATACTACAACAACACCAAGTCCATGCGCCTGCGTACAACCTTCACTTTCAAGCAGACTTTTGCGTTTTTACCATTTACACGGGAGCGTGGCGGTGGAGCGTTTTTAAGATTTCCACTCTGGAGGGTGATTTCACTTTTTTGGGTTTTTAAGCCCCCAAAACACCGTCACCGTGTAAACGAAAGGCTCATCCGATAAAATATTTTTACGTTTTCCCCCGCGAGCATTCTCATGTAAACAGGGCCTACACATTCAGGGGAATTAGGTTGAGCCAATACAGGGTAACTAGCACAACCTGCTCCTTCTCCTCCCTGACTTAGCACAGTGCTGTACAAGAACAGGAATTGTACAACACACGGACTCTGGGTCAAACATGTATGGTCGAATCATTTCGGTCGCCATTTTACAACATTGGAAGTTTTCAAAACAATTTCCATGTGCATCAACGGGTGAGTTCAAACTCATTATAATATGCACAACTGTTATCCACTCACAGCAGTGGGCGTTTACTTCCAAGTCTTCAGTGCCAGACGCCCATAAAAACTGACCGTTTTTCAGGTAGGCTCACAACTTGGGTTCAAAATAGCCTATTACTTATTCAGTCAAGTTGACCTCAGACAATAATATAATAAAATTTAAAAAGCCAGTTCATGACCCCTTTAAAATCTGGGATATGAGCATAATCGTTTTTTTTTTTTTTTTTTTTGCATGGCCGTGAGCCACCGGGTTATTGCTAATATCCCGGTTTTGAACAGGTTATTGTCTGCATGTAAACCTAGTTATTGAAGCACTCACTTCTTTGCCCTCCAACCAACCGTCAACAAACGGTGAAGTGATGCTGTAGCTCAGAAGCTTGCGATCACTGCTGAACTCACGCTTTAGAACCACCAGCACTGGGAGAGTCTTCCAGAAAAACAACGACACACTCACTCGTTGAAAATTTCAACACTCTTTGATCGACACTGATCGGCTTATTCTGAGTGACAAATGGTGCATGCATCCACTTCCGCATATATACCCGCACTGCGGGGCGGAGTGTGAGATGCAAAGCTCACACTCCAATGTGCATTGGCTCGTTTTATCAATACTTGAAGATGACTGGCTCCGTAAGCGTGATCCCAATCAGTGGACACATCGACTACGTCGAACATGAGCAACTGAAAGGAGAACATTGATTTTAAGGAAATATCCTTGCTTTTTTTCACTACAAGAGGCAATATCATTGGCATGTTTTTGAGTTAGACTCTTTTATACATAAAATATACTTGAAAAGTCTATTTTAAAATTGAAAAGTCTATTTTGAACTTAACTACAGTCACTAGCTCTTGAATACAACATGTTCATGAGTTCAGACAGATCCATTCACAGTATGCTACAAATGTCAAATGATTTTTGACAAAAAGAGTGGAAATTGCAGTCGTCATGTTAATGTATTCGGATGTATACCTGACTCTGTACTGATGGATCTGCAGTTCGAATTGATTTGAGCTGTTGAGAAGGGTTCGGAGATGTTCACGCTGCTGATATGAGATGAAATGATCAAAAGCCAGTTACTCAACACATTCTTTTTTATATACAAAAAAGCAGCCAGATACACAAGGCGCTTCGCCACTGTAGCAAATGATACGCATGCAGGCACAAGCCGCAGTGCAATTTGATATTTTTCATGGAATTCATTTGAATAAGAAAATCCATTTTATGCCAAAGAATATTCACTGTTTGAAGGGCTGCACTCAGTGGTTGAGCTCTATGTATGTTAAAAAGAACACTTTCCTCTTTTATAAAAAAAATGATATGATATTTGTAATCCAAAAATATGTGTGACAGCATTAATTCATTTGAATACAAATTGAACTGGAACACACTGGGTTTGACTGTAGGCAGAACTGAAAGCTTTTGACAGCTGTATGCAAAATACTTGGGAAGTCTGACGAAATGGACAAAGTTGGATAAGAACAGTGAGTGAGAGGTACAGAATCTGTCTGAGTGAGTGAAGGGAGAAACTGATAGATTTGGGTTACTTGTGTGTGTCTGGGGATGTTTTGAGTATGTGTTCAGAGAGTAGCCTTCCTTGGTTAGAGTCAATGTCATCACAAAGCTGACAAATGGTGCATAATACATTATATCTAGTATCATTTCTTATAGTTTTTGAAAGGGATAGTTACCACAAATGTAAAATGGTGTCATTATTTATTCAGTATCATGTCATTCCAAACCCATAGGACTTTCATTCATCTACAAAAGGCAAATGAAAATAATTAAATATTCACTCATCCTTCTGGTCCATGCAATGAAAGTCCAACTGGACATCATAAAATAATCCATGCTAATCAAGCAATTTAATGCAAGTCTTCTTATAAACAGATTTACATGTATGCATTTAGCAGACACTTTTATCCAAAGCAACATCAGATTTAATTTAGGCTTTTATTTACATATAAACATTGATAAAAGCACATAGGCTGAATCCGAAATTGCCCCCTAGACCCTCAATGACTATTACCTCTATTAGCCCACATACAGTTTACTTGAAGGAGTGAATGAAAAAACGACTGAGCGAATTGACTGTACATCATTGCCGTTGACTGTACATCGGCTGTAAACTTGTTATTGTGGTGAAATGTGGGTAGTGGATAGAATGGGTGCACTCAATAATGTCCACTATGGTTTTAGACACCACTAAAAATGACTGTTCCTTCAAATAATGTCCTATTTATAGGGGGTGATTTCGGATACTGCCACAGATTTCATCAAGAATACTTAACCGTACTTGCTTGATGTGTGAGAACAAACCTTGATGGTTCTTGCAGAAGCTCAAACAGGCTTGTGTGGCACGCAAGAACAACCCTAATTGGTTCTCACTTAGTCCATCAAGCTCGTTTTAGCATCCATTTAGCATAATTGATCTCTGTGTGTACATATCATGGTGGCACGGTGGCTCAGTGGGTAGCACTTTTGCCTCACAGCAAGGTCCCTGGTTTGAGCCACAGCTGAATGAGGAGACCTTTCTGTTTGGAGGTGCTCTGGTTTCCCCCATACCGTCAAAAGACATAAATGTAAAATAGACATGCCAAATTGGTGTGTGTGAGTCTCTCCCGAGCCATATAATGGCGAGGGTTGAGGAAAGACCTGTCAACCTGAAATGTTTTTTCAGGAGCGAGCTTTTGCAGAGAGGATCGCACTGAAGTTCAAGGGAAATTCTTTTAATTTAAACCTTATTTTCTACTTTATTTGTGTGCTAGTCTTAATAATTATACATTTACTGCACATTAGTTGCATTCTGCAACTAATTTGCCCATGCATGTTAATAAGAATTTACCAACACGTTTTGACCATTGTGGATCATCTAAAGCAAGCTCTGCTAAAATTAAATCCAGCTGCCTGGTTGCCTATTAATTATTATTAAAGTTAATTAATTTGTTTAGGGCTGCCAATTCTCATGCAATGAGCGTGAGACTCATGCAATTGATCCAATTCTCGCGCTCTCACGCCACACCCACGATTTCTCACACTGTTCTCAAGTGTCAAGCTGGTCGGCAAAATACCTGAAAGATAAGTTTATCTATAGATCCACCAGTTGAGATGCTTGTGATCGACTAGTTTTACCACAAATTAGTTAAAATATCCTCTAATCTAGAGCGATCGTGCATGCGAGACAGATGTTGAGCTCCTAACGGCGCGGATGCAAAACCAAGACTGGAGCCAAAGCACATTCCTCTCTGCACTCTAATGCTACATTCACACCGGACGCGAATAGCACGTCAAATTCACGTCTAGTTTGACGCTTGACCACTTTGTGTTAATTCGCGCATCAAGAACGAAACTGACGCACGTAAAATCAAAAGTTTTAAGAGAAATTTTCATAAGTCTGGCGGGTCAAAATCAAAACCCGTTGGCGGCCATCTTTTTTATGTTGATTGAGCATTCATCGTGAGACTCACCGCAATGTATTTGTTCTGGAGAGCTAGAACAGCGGCGTGGGGATCATTGTCACCATATTTGTGTCCACCGGACCCTTCGGAGAGTTTCAACATTTGCTCGCTCCAGGAGCTGCGCCTGGATGACGGCCGCTGTCAGCGGTACTTACACTTTTTCTCTGTTTGCATTCACTCATTTTACAAAGTCTTATTGAATATTGTCAATTCAACTGAAAAAATTGAGAGAACCTCACATAAGCTGACTTCATAAATTTATGTTGATTTTCCTATGTTTTCAGTTTTGCATAACTACATGTCAAATAATGATCTTTTATAATTTTGTTGCTAACACTTATGTCCTATAGAATACCTATAGAATAATCAAGTCAGTTAAAGTTGGTTTGTAGTACTAACTGACTTTAATTACTTGAATGAACAAAGCCTTCTTTTCCATTTTCCTTTGTGTATGCATACAAATTTTTCATCTCTCACACGAGTGAATTGGTCTTCCTATGTCAGTAATGACACAACTGGTGGGCTATCACTGCTTAGGTTCATTTAAATCGAATAATACGCAACTGCAGCATGCAGCATGCTTTGTGAAATTAGAAGTGAGCTATCATTATGTCACCGGTGCAGGCCAGGGTGGGCACCAGATGACCGGTCGCACCCTTAACTTGCAGTTAGGTGACGCCTTGGGGGTGAGAATGGGCTGCTTAAAACACATGGTGGTCATGGTTTAGCAGTACCTTTGTCTTTCTTTTTTTTTGTTTTGAAGTAACGTTACATGTCTGTAGTATTATTGTTCCTAAATTTCATCAATGGTCATTTAGCTGCTGTGTTTTCTGATGCTGTTCTAAACGTATCCCATTATCGATACAGATTTTTAATGGTAAGATTAGACTGTAGTCATTTATTAGACCGTAGTCATTTATCTTGTCAGTGTGCTTGTTTTAACAAGACAAATAATCGACTTTCACTTATAACACAATACAGTCACATACCATTGCAATATCCATATGAAGACGTTGTTCTGCAGGTTTGTCGTCATCTTTATCAACTCGCTCACTCTGGCTCGAACATGTAAGGCTTGATGGACAAGTCTTCCATTGTTGACATTTTGTTAACGTGTGAATAAAAATGTTCTTTGAAGCTATAGTGTATAATCGTATATCTTTAATCAAACTAAAAGAACAGGGTGGATTTGAACCGACCGTGAACTCAGCGACCTGCGAGTGGGCGGATTATGACACATTTCCTTTTTATTTAAAGGGGCCACTTCAAAACGAGTTGCTCACAGACGGAAATCAGAAAAGGGGTAGAAAAGGGACCTGTGGAGCTATAATAATGAGGAATTCAGACCCAAGCATTGTAGTTATGCTTTACATAGACCACAAATGTATGATTTATATGTAAAAATGAATGATTTAAAATCCTGATATGTACCCTTTAAAACTCTGATCGTAGAACAACTCTCTGTGGGCAAGTTCTTTCGTATCAACTGGAAGGGTGGTCAAAATAGCCGTATTCCTCGAGACTCAGGCAGAGAGAGAATGGAGGTAGGTTGCTCACCAGCGTAACAGTCTTTTCGGGGCTCAGGCAGAGAGAGAATCTTGCTACCACCACTGCTTCAGCAATGCATTCTCCACACTCGTGTTCACTACAATCCACACAGGGAAACGCATGTCAATAAATACTATCAAATACTGTGAAACACTTCACTCACATAGGGTAAGGCTTCAGCGCGGCCTTTTATCCATCGTCGAGATAATCCTGATCATGACAATGGGGAAATGTAGGCCACTCACTGCAACGACAACTTCCCTTAAGCAGTCAGCAGTTGGGTAGTCGCTGTTAAGTGCTAGTCAAAGAATACCATGGGTATGCTAATAAAACAAAATATAATAAGGGGGAAAAACAACAACAATGGATAAGCTACGAGGACAGAAGCTATTATGGACTGTAATTATATTTAATTTAAAGGAGCTAAACGCAAGTCTCTGAGTTTTTGCAGAACTACGCCCCCTCTGGCGACAAGCGAAACTGCAACCAGAGCTGTGCGCGTTCATGGAGGAACACACACACACATACGCACGTTTGCACGAGCTGTTCATAACTAAGGAGCATCAGCCGCACACTGTGCGGCACACATCTTTTGTTACAGTCATAATGAGGTAATACAGTAATAAATCTGCAAGTCATTTAAAATATATGAAAGGAAAGGCATTCGAGTAAATTACACACTTGTGTGAGAGGAGGAAACGGGGGTAGTAGAAAACTTCGGTTTTTGTTTCCATCTATCTCCCTGTGCTTACTGTATCCACTTATGATTGAATTATTATGGAAACACGTTCAGTTATCACTTTGTATAGGCTATGACCAGTTTGAGCCCTAGAGACGACCGGAGATCTCTCCGTTTGTTGAAAGGTTCCCGATGTTGACTCTCGTCTTATTCCGATGCATGGCACTGGACAGACAGAAGTTTTATTTTCTGTCTCACGTGGAGTTTGCGTTGGGGTTTGTAATGAGCTACAAGCCGGTCTCTTTCCGCGCCATATACAGATTTAATGAAGTGCACGTCACCGAAAGCAACAGATATGAGCTGGATTTTATTAATCATCGGCTAATTTCAAAATGCTAATTTTCAAAAATTCAAAATCGGCTAATTTCTGGATTTTATTAATCATCGGCTAATTTCATGACGCATGACGTCACGCCCAGTCTCAGATTCGAGCCCGAATCCCTCTTATATATTTCACTGTACAGGGTTATAGAGGCGATCGCAGTGATCAAAGAAGGGCTCATTCAGCCCATCAGGCGATTGTTTAAGCATGTATGGGTTAGAAAACGGCTATTTTTAACATGAAAAGTTGCGCAATGCACCTTTAAAACAAATTTAGAACATAAAAGTGCTCACGAAATATTCAGCATTTTTAGCTTTTCTAAAAAAAGGCCTCGATAAAGCTGATCCTGCACTGTGTGTAAGTGATGAAAGCCCCCCTGCTTCTATATCTCTCTGTAGGTAACTGATGAAACATTGGGCTGCGTGATTGTAGTCTGTCTTGGGGGGGGAAATTGGTACGTTTATTTTTTAAAGGAGCATTCTTTACATTTAGATGCAAGACACCTGAAAGACATCTTGATGGCTAATTAACTGAATGTCTATGCCATTTAAATTATGAAAAAGAGATTTCAGCATTAAAACTCTCCAGCTGTGATCACCCCGCAACACAAATCCAGGGCTAGAAGTTCTCCGCAGACATGGTTAGGTAATAACAATGTTCGGCGCACCCGTGGAACCAGCCCCAAGCAAAGTCCCTGTGGGTGGCTACTGTAAAAATCATCAGGATTGTTTGAAAAACAGCTGGTGTTTCACAGTTTGACACCACTAGCTCCTGCCTCCTCCCGTCCTTTTCTCTTTCACAAACCATAAGCAAACTAACTTTTTTTCTAAGACCAAAAGTATTTTCCAGCTGAAATGAAAGGTTTTTGGTTGCCTTTTTGTTTCATTATGAAAGTTCATTATATTTACATGGTTCATTCTGTTGCATGTTCTTTCTGTTTTTTTTTGTTTGTTTTTTTCAAAGTAAACCATACAACTTGGTGGATTGCAAGTAAAAAAGACACAGAGAAATTGTCTGCCTTCAACAATGGTAAATGGCAGACTGTAATTCACTTGGTAGAATCAGTAACATTACATAGATAGACTATAGACAAAATGCATTAGCATTGTACGCTTTCATTCCCAAGACAGCATCACCTCTCCAGAGTCACATGTCTTGACACACATGTCTAGGTCGCACGTGTTGTCTTTGTGCTCAGTGACGAATGTTCTGAATGGCTGCTGAGGTGTAGTTAAGATAAACAGACCATTGAATTCTCCTGTTGATGGAGAACACAGCTGTGCAAACCTCCAAGCCAGTCACACTTTTAAAAGACAAAACTCTGCACATCGCAGTGCATCCCTTCTTCTTATGTAAAGTTTCCAAGAAGAAATTGCCTTAGCCGCGAGATACCCTGAAATGGATAGTTCAACCAGAATTTAAAATTATCTCATCATTTAGTCACCCTCATGTCATTCTGAACCTGCATTACTTGTTTTCTTCTGTGGAACATGTAAAATAAATCAGTGGGGTATAAAACAACCTTTATTTTCCTTGTATGGATGGAGGCATTTTTCAAAAGACAGAAGGAAAAAAAGTCATAAAGGTTTAAAAATACATGAGAGTGAGTAAATAATGAGCTAACTATCCCTTCAAAGGGTAAAATATTTTGTGGTCCAAAAAGAAAAAGTCTTTCACATAAGTGGATAACTTAATTGTTCTCAAAATAATTGGTAATATTTATCAACTGTATGAACCTGTTGTATTGTGGTTGGCCATGAATCATATTCAAATTTGGTTTTACCTGTTGACAGTAAAGCTGGGATTCCGTCGTTCCAGGAGACATGCAAGCCACCAAACTGAGTATGGCACCAGAGCTTATCATTCATCTGTGTAACAAGAAGTTGCTGTGACAGGCCCTTCACTTTAGTGGGGCTCTCTGCTACTCCACAAGCACTTCATTCAGATAATGAAGTTGGCAGTGCTGGGCCTCGTTTCATGGATGTGCAGCTCATTAGTGTCAAAACTTGTAATAGTCTTCTGTCTCTTTGAAATGGTAGACGAGGATTAATACCCTGCACCATTACAGCAAGAATAGGCCTTGGCACTTTTTGGTGGCCCTATGAGAAAGCTAATAATCTGATTGGGTATTGACATGTTTCTGGATGGATTCATGGATTCAAAGGTGTCACTAAAGTACCAGTGGAAATCTATTTGAACTAAAAATGGGCTATCTTGCTCTCTCTCTCTCTCTCTCTCTCTCTCTCTCTCTCTCTCTCTCTCTCTCTCTCTCTCTTTTTTATTATTTGTCTTTCATCTAATGTTCTGCTTGACTTCCTGCCGTTGTTCATCTGTGAGATTGAACCTCTGAAACGCTCTGCTGACTCTCCACATAGCCGTCATGGATAAAGGTTTGCAGATGGGAAAACAAAGAAATGAAAAGAAAAGGAAGGAAGGAAGAAGGAAGTTCATTACCGAGGTGATAATGCTGAAAAGCAAATGATTGGCAGCAATGGTCTGAAACTGCAGGCAGTGTTGTCCTTTACACTGTCATGGGCTGGATACGATCTGTTCGGCTCAACATTAATAAAACATGCAGTCAGCATTCCTGTTTTATGTTCTGCAAAGAATAAGCTAGCAATATTTAGAACAAAATAACAAATAAAAACAACATAAAAATGCTATGAGAATCAACATATTTAGATGATTCAATTTGGGACATTTTAATTTCTGTAGGAATAATCACACTTCATTCATTGTGGCGAAATCATATAACTATTTTTCTCATAGGATTAATGGAATCTTCCTCAAAAATATTATATTATTTTGAATCCATTGGGAACCAGTATTGATTGAATCTACGAAGAGTGTGCAAGCTTTGGGGGCGTTGTTGGACTGGATTCTATTATTTAATTGTGTCTGTTATTATTCAGCCATTCAACGGTATTTGTCAAAATACATAAGAGTATATACAATTGGATTTAGTATTTTATATTAATTACAGTTTTTCTCGATTGTGATAGTTTTTCACATTTTCTGAAAGCATGCCACATCCACATATTCTCATAACTACACACAAATCAAAAAGCACACACACAATGGCCAAAACCCATCAATGAAATGGAAATGGAATGGAAAATGAACCTTAGATTCAAAACAATGTTCTTCTCAAAATGTTTTTTTTTTTAAATGACACTTAGACCATCATATGAATAGAGATTTATCAGCTCAACACGGATTTGTTGTTCACTGCCTTTTTGTTGTTCAATGTTACACTTACTACACAGTACCTAAATGCATTGTAAAATATTTGAGAATATTGTTTTTATACTCAGACAAATACACAGTAACAAATACATTTTTTTTCCACAAAAACAATGTACACAGTGTACAAAGTTGCACATACAGTGGTCTACATACAAAACAAAAGAAGAATTTACTGTATGCAGTTACAGTAAAAAAAAAATAAATAAAATAAAAACTATCACCTACATTCTCTCTTCTGTTTCAGGCTTTTATGCTAAAGCCCTGGTTGCTAATTCTAAAAGTGTCTGACAGGTGTTTGCTCATGTGAAGAGTCAGTGTGCATATTTGTATGGCAGTGTGTTCCTTGTGAAAACAATAGACTTTTGCATGAAAATTGTGCCAAATGCAGATCATTTTGTGTAGTGTTTTGAAAAAAGTGTGTTTTAGAGCTGCAATTTGAGTGTAAAGCAGGAATTGTGCTTGTAGTTTAGCAGAATTGGTTCAGGGGGTTGGGGCACTAGTTACAGTACATAGTGTGGTGGTCATTGTGTCTCAAGTACCAGTATTTGTGTGTAAACAATTGAAGAAAACTGTAATGACATCAAAAACAAACCATTAAAAATCAGATGACAGCTGGTATCTGTCTACCCGGAGGCTTATTTCCTCAGATAAAAATAAATTAGCAAATGTTTCCATTTGTTCTGCTTAATAATTGGATGGTGCTTTGTTTTCTTCATGTTGATTAATAAAAGGTATTCATTTACATAGACTAAAATAAGTGAAAAAAGGAAATGAAAATGGACATGACAAATGTGATACAAGCTAAATTTAGCATTACATATGTGTCTTATGGAACTGATCGTGCTACACATCTCCTTTGGGACTGTATGCTTGGTTGGCTCATATACCCATTCAGTAAATTGTAATTGATTTTCTGGAGTGAATGCTTGAACAGAGGCACCTGCTGATCCAGATGTCTATGTTTTTGACAGAAACATAACACTCGAATAACATGATTGGGAGGGTCTATTATTGTGGGCAGTGGTGGACTAATGGTAAAATATCTAGGCTCCAATGTTGTGACGTGGATAGTCACAACTAAGATAATACCACCAGAAATCTCTGCAAACACAAAACCTCACACAGCAAGGCAATCACGAAAACACTCTACATCCCAGCTGGTGTGGATGGAGTTCATATTTTTTTGCAGTTTGATACACTGTACCTGCTGGCTGTAGTTTTTGAGGCTATCAGAAAAAGCCCCGTACTTATTTTATTCTTTGGAATGGATGTCAGTGACCCCTCTTAACTAATTGAAGAAAATGAAGCCTTCCACAATCAGGAGAACAAGACATACTGTATCCCTGTGTAGCATCGAACATTTTCATTTAATTTGTGTCCATCCAAAGAGCTTTCCCTGTCAAAATCAATAAATCCATTGAAAACCGCATGTCTTTTGTTGAATCAAAGTAAGACGTGATTGTATAACGGAAATCAAAAAAAATTGATCGGGTGTAACTGTAATATACTTAGAATATTAGACACTAAGCATTAGAAAAGCACTGGTGTACAACAATCTTGCCCACTAAAATAAAAATACATAAAAAGGAGAGAAGGAGGCAAAGGGAGGAAGTTTAGAGAATTCTGAGAGGAGTTGTTTGAGACCAGAGGCCAGAAAGTGGTAATGAAACCATCATTCAGGGGTCATTTGTTCTATTTCGCCAGTTCTTTGCTTCTCCTGACACAAACTAACACTAGCCCCAGATACCCGCCTTCATCGTTACTCCAGGTTTATCCAGTCCGTTCTCATCCCAAGGCGTCATATACTGACGCTTTTGCCAATGCGTAGACATCCAATGCACATGGCACCCTTTAACGTGAATATGAGACGCAGATAAATATGGGGCCTCCTAGTGGTCTAACCCTAACTAGAGCCCTGCACGGGCCTCAAATCTAGGCCCTAGCCCGGCCCGTGTCCGACAGCTCATCAGAATGATCAGCCCAAAACCAACCCGAGCCCGTTATTTAAAAAAAACAAAACAAAAAAAAACACCTTACACAGCCTGCCCTGTTGCAGCAGTCATTTAAATATTATCATTAAATACATTAGATATGTTTTGTCCTCAATGGCAAAGTAGTTACCGTTTAGATTATTTTCATTTCTTTATAAAGTTAATTAAGACGAATGTTTCTTTTTATTTATTTTTGTATGACGACCAAGCACCCGACAGCGAGTTAAACATGTTTGATCCATTTATAGCCTCTCAAATCAACACTTTACTTGGCTACAATAAAATCCATAGATATAAAACTTAAACATATTCACACAGACAGTTAACGTTAGTTTAAACGTTTGTTAAACGTTAATTGTCATTTTTGAAAAGCTGAGGCAAACTGCTCTGCTGCTCGCAACAGCGCTCGTAAATGCATTTACAATACAATACAATACAGAGAATGCAATCTAAACAAATCAAATAAATTACATTAAAAACAAACATGCAGGTTATCTTACCTCAAAAATCAAGTCTTCACTACAAAACATGGCCATTCGTATTTCCAAAAGTTTCTAACAGACTCATGAAACTAAAGTCCAATCAAACAAAACACAACAAGACAACCTCCTAAACAATCTCTTACAGAGCATCGTGCAGAAAAAGCACCATCCACAGTGGAAAGTTTTAATCCAGCCGTACTTTTTCATCAAGTCACGCTCACTACTGCTACTGGCGGGACACTAAACACAGAACGAACCGGTCGCGCGGATCACGTTGCCGGGAAACCTGTGCACGTGTGCGTGCCGTGAGCAGACTGTCAGTCATATATGTCAGTATGATAGGTTATAAAACGTCTTTCTATGTTTGCTTTTCAATAGTCATCTTCTCATATTTTATTTTAAGTAATATCTAAAATAGGTTATAAAAAAAGATGAGCCTAAAACAGGCCCGAGGCCCGGCCCGTGTGTGAACTATTACGTTAAAATTGGCCCGAAGCCCGGCCCGAGGAGTGTAAATAAGTCGGGGCCCGTCGGGCTCGGGCTGAAATGCAGGCCCCTAACCCTAACCCTACCCTAGACCTAAAGCTACCCATACTCTGTGCATGTTATATTGACGCTAAAGGGTTCCATGTGCATTGGATGTCTACGCATTGGCAAAAGTGTCAGTATATGATGCCTTGGGATGAGAATGCGTTGGTTTATCCTGTCACTGGTGAATATTTTCTCAAAAGCTCTAATTCTGCCTTGTTGTATTAGATCAGTGCTAACAATACTTTCAGCACTTCTTGATTAATTGATTGATTGATTGATTGATTGATTGATTGATTGATTAAGTTTTGAAATGCTTATCATGGTGACAAGATAATTAAAGTTAATCTACAGTATTTAATATAAAGTATGGCTCAATACAATCCACTTTCTTGTCATTGAATTCTAAAACATGAGTTGATTTGTTTAGAGCCTAATAATATTCAATAACCAGCAAGGGTGTATTTATTTTATTTAATTGATTGTTTTTAGACTAATAAAATAAAAATTGTCCAGCTGCCAAAAATAAAATTTTGCACCTTATCCAGCCTGCCATAGTAAAAAGAAATCTGAACCATTTTAAAAATAGAATTCAGTTCAAACTACCAAATCAGCTGATATAGTATTGAATCATTAACAATATATTCAGTTGCTTTCTATCTGTCATGATTCCTTTCTTGTGTTCTCCTAGTCTTGTGTGGACTTTCGTTATTTCCTGTTCTGTGCCATGTTTTGTAGTCCTTTGTAGTTTTCTTGTTTATTAGTCTCTCCAGGTGTTTCTAATTAGCCCTGCCCCCCCCCCCTTTTTTAATCTTGTTTAGCTTGTTGCCTGTGTTACAGTAAACGTCTGTGCTTCAGTTTTTGTCCTGAGTTACATGTTCCATTGTTTTCCCCAGATAACTTGCTTTATTAAAGTTGTGCTTGCATGTGGATTCTCTCTATGCTTTGTTCCTCATCATTACAGAATCTTCTGTCATTAGAGATGTTTTGATATCAAAATTATTTGAGACACAATGACCATGCACAAGCCCCCTGAACCAATTGTGCTAAATACAATTCTCTGCATTTGGCACATTTTAAATGCAGAAATTCTCTTGTTTTCATAAGGAAAACACTGCCATTCAAATATGCACACTGACTCTTCACATAGGCAAACACCTGTCACACTGGATTTAGCATAAACAAATGAAACAGAAGTCACGTCACCAGAAGTCAAATCACGTCACCGTATTCACAGCGGAACCAGTCCAATACTTCGAGCAATCCGCCATTATTATTTCTCCCTCCGATTTTGTAGTCCGAGCTCAATGATGCAGAAGTTACGAGAGGGCAAGTCAAAATGTTCGGTTGTTGGATGTGACCTGAAGCACATCAAGGATTTCCACTTCAACAACCTACGCCAGTATAAAGGAGGGTTTGCCGATTGACTTCGTCTGAATGAGAGGTAAATTCCTTCTATCTTTGGAGACGACGAACAGAGCATTTCGATAAGCTGTAAATATTGTTAATAAAAATAAAGCACTTTACTTTCTTAAAACACATGGTGGTCATGGTTTAGCAGTACCGGCTTTATCTTTCTTTGTTTTTGTTTTGAAGTAACGTTACACGTCTGCAGTATTATTGTTCTTGAGTTTCATCAATGGTCATTTAGCTGCTGTGTGATGCTTTTCTAAACGTATCATATTGTCAATACAGATTTTTTTTTTTGTGGTAAGATTAGACCATAGTCATTTATCTTGTCAGTGTGCTTGTTTTAACAAAAGAGAAATAGTCGACTTTCACTAATAACACAAAACAGTTAACTTACATACCAATACATCCATATGAAGAGGTTGTTCTGCAGGTTTGTCGTCATCTTTATCAACTCGCTCGCTCTGGCTCGAATATGTAAGGCTTGAAGGACAAGTCTTCTGTTGTTGACATTTTATTAACGTGTGAATAAAAATGTTCTTTGAAGGTAACGTATATAATCGTATATCTCTAATCAAACTACAATAATGGCCGAACGGGGGGAGTTGAACCGACCGTGAACTCATCAACCTGGAGAGCGGGCGGGGTATGACGCATCTCCTTTTTATTTAAAGGGGCCACTTTGAAACGGGTCGCTCAAAGACGCACATCAGAAAAGGGCTAGAAAGGGGGCTTGTGGAGCTATAATAATGAGGAATTCAGACCCAAGCATTGCAGTTATGTTTTATATAGACCACAATGGTATGATTTATATGTAAAAATGAATGATTTAAAAGCATGATATCTACCCTTTAAGAAAATAACTGTCATTTTTACACGTCTGTTCGTTTTTTTTCAATTGCTTACACACTAAAATTAAAACTTTCCCACTATTAGCAAAACCTTACACTCAAGGAGCAAAACACCAGCCTAGATTTGCACAATTGTAAGCACGTTGTCACCTTCACCCTTTTTGCAAAACATTATACATATATACACTCACCGGCCACTTTATTAGGTACCCCATGCTAGTAACGGGTTGGACCCCCTTTTGCCTTCAGAACTGCCTCAATTCTTCGTGGCATAGATTCAACAAGGTGCTGGAAGCATTCCTCAGGAAGTTTGGTCCATATTGACATGATGGCATCACACAGTTGCCGCAGATTTGTCGGCTGCACATCCATGATGCGAATCTCCCGTTCCACCACATCCCAAAGATGCTCTATTGGATTGAGATCTGGTGACTGTGGAGGCCATTTGAGTACAGCGAACTCATTGTCATGTTCAAGAAACCAGTCTGAGATGATTCCAGCTTTATGACATGGCGCATTATCCTGCTGAAAGTAGCCATCAGAAGTTGGGTACATTGTGGTCATAAAGGGTCAGCAACAATACTCAGGTAGGCTGTGGCGTTGCAACGATGCTCAATTGGTACCAAGGGGCCCAAAGAGTGCCAAGAAAATATTCCCCACACCATGACACCACCACCACCAGCCTGAACCGTTGATACAAGGCAGGACGGATCCATGCTTTCATGTTGTAGACGCCAAATTCTGACCCTACCATCCGAATGTCGCAGCAGAAATCGAGACTCATCAGACCAGGCAACGTTTTTCCAATCTTCTATTGTCCAATTTCGATGAGCTTGTGCAAATTGTAGCCTCAGTTTCCTGTTCTTAGCTGAAAGGAGTGGCACCCGGTGTGGTCTTCTGCTGCTGTAGCCCATCTGCCTCAAAGTTCGACGTACTGTGCGTTCAGAGATGCTCTTCTGCCCACCTTGGTTGTAACGGGTGGTTATTTGAGTCACTGTTGCCCTTCTATCAGCTCGAACCAGTCTGGCCATTCTCCTCTGACCTCTGGCATCAACAAGGCATTTCCGCCCACAGAACTGCCGCTCACTGGATGTTTTTTCTTTTTCGGACCATTCTCTGTAAATCCCAGTAGATTAGCAGTTTCTGAAATACTCAGACCAGCCCTTCTGGCACCAACAATCATGCCACGTTCAAAGTCACTCAAATCAGCTTTCTTCCCCATACTGATGCTCGGTTTGAACTGCAGGAGATTGTCTTGACCATGTCTACATGCCTAAATGCACTGAGTTGCCGCCATGTGATTGGCTGCTTAGAAATTAAGTGTTAACGAGCAGTTGGACAGGTGTACCTAATAAAGTGGCCGGTGAGTGTATATATATATATATATATATATATATATATATAGATAGATAGTATAGCATATTCTATATAGTGATTTGTAAAACTCTACACACATTTTCACACCTTAGACACAGAAAAGGATTGTGAGGTTACTTCCTTGTCATTACAAAGCCCCAGTTTGCCATTGACCACACTAATTAATGAATTGGATGTGCACATCCACCAGATGTGGAAGCACACATGTGCTAATTTGAAAACGCAACACTCAGGTGTGCTATAAAAGGCAGCAGGTGAGTCCACCTGTCAACAAAAATGGAAGGATCTAGAAGAAGAAGAGTGAGAATACGTAAGGGGGGGGGGCTCAAAGAGGAGATGAAGGAGGTAGAGGAAGAGGAGAAGGAGGTAGAGGAGGAGGCCCAGGTAGAAGAAGAAGAGAAGGGAATAGAGGAGGAGGAGAAGGAGGTAGAGGAAGAGGTAGAGAAGGACTTGAAGGGTTGATAGAACCTGAACAAAGAAGACAAGGACTAAATTTGACTCAAGAAATCCGTGCAAGACTTATTGCCCATGTTATCAACCATGGATTGACACTGATGGAAGCTGGACAAAGAGATCAACCAAATCTCAGGAAAAAAATCACAAATCACACTCTTAGAAGAAAAGGTTCTATATAGAACCTTAAAAGGTTCTATCAGTGCTACGTATTTGGAACCCCTAAAATGTTCTATACACTCTTAAAAAGGGTTCCTCTGGGTTCTATATAGAACCCTGGGGTTCCATACTTGGCCAATAGAACCTTTTACCAAAAAAATGGTTCTATATAGAACCATTTTGTAGTTCCATATATGAAGCGGGGTATGGAACCATTTCTGGTTCTAAATAGAACAATTTCTTCTAAGAGTATTCTTGTTGCTTTTACATTAGTTTTTTATTCAGAGTCAAACTGTATGTACTTCATGCAGTAATTTTTATTTGTCTACAGATTTTATTTTTGTCATTGATTTCATTGTTGGTTAATTACTGTAACAGATTATCGTAAGATATACTGTAAATAAATACTTGAAATATAAGGCTGCAGAAATCACTATTTTTTAAATCTAAATTATCCCATACATAACAATGTCTGGCCAAAAATCTAGCACATGATATTTCCTAAAAATAGCTTTTATACAAATGTGTTTTTTTTATTTATCACAGCAGTGTGAAACTGGCTGCAATAGTGTCTGATCAATGAGTACTGTGTTGGTTAAATGAAAACTGATAGCATTTTTACATATATGTGTATATCTTTTGACTGAAGTGTGTATGTTTTGACAAAGGTGTGTCATTTTGCAAACAATCGAGTAATTATACCAATTAAGTGTGGTGTTTGGATAATTGTGATTATATTTTGTAAAAAAGTTTTTTTACAAAATTGGTTTTCAAAATCCGGTTTTCAAAATTGTGTGTAAACAATTTTTAAAAAAACTGTAAAAAATTGCACTGTAAACATCAGTTACAGCTTTTACTTCTTTTTAACTTGGCAAATAACCAGGGTATAAGCGGGATAAGCCACAGCAAGCCATGCAGGATTTTAATGCACGATGTAGAGGTTCGGATGGTTCTTCGCCTCTTCGTCGTGCATTAAAATCCTTTAATGCATGGCTAGCTGTGGATTATCCCTTCCGTAGTAAACCCTTTATTGTCACTTACTCACAAGTACCAGTGGAATTGGCCATCAACCTGTCCATACAAACATATACGATTTTACAAGGGGGTAGACGGGACAGGAAATTGAGGAAAAAAAATACAGCATGACATGAGGAGAGGTGAGGAGAAAAAGGCAACCCCCAGACTATGCTTCTGTAAGGAGTACAGTGTGGGAAAAAGGGGAAAAAAAACCTCCTCAGCAACATTAGCACACAATCAGCACACTCTACAACATGAACAAAAACTTGCAACAGGGGTGGGATTGGGGGATGGAGGTAGCCCAGTGCAGGCAAGCAGCCATCCGGTCCTGCAGCGATTTCAGTGCTGCTCATAGACCCGCCTGTCAGACTGGGGGGTTCAAAGCAGCGAAGGTGAGAGATGGGGTGTTCGCTATGCCTGGTATCATTATCTAAGTGCCTCAGTCTGCATGATTGTCATAGCGATACACAGTAAGTAGCCATGGAGACAACCTTGATCAGGTCCCAGACAGAGTCAACAATCACCAGGTGTCTGGGGAGTCGGGGAAAGAACGCAGGAATCGCTCTCTGCAGTGCTCTTCCGGGGGAGTTGTTCTTCCAACAGCGGCCTTGGCCTAGGCCAGTGCTGGTTGAGGGTGGCCGGAAACAGATAAGATTGGGATTTTTTGATCTTGGGGTGAGTAGCCACATTCCAATTTGCACAGCTATTCTGCATTTTGGTATCTGAAATGATCAATTTGCCTTTGCAAAGCTGTGAGCTTCTCCATGATGTTATCCATATTGTGGTTCATAGACCAAGTCTGATTGCTGGCAGCTCTACCCACAATTTCAATCATGACGGGCAGCCTTGTGAGCCTTTGGACAGCTTTCACAGTCTTAATTCCTTGATAAACCTGGGCAATGTGTAATCCAATCAGCAGAAGACTTGTTATCATGGTTCCGAATGAGTAGATATCTACAACATCCCCCACGGAAAGAGCCACCAGACATATGACCCACCACCTCTCCCACGCGTCCATCGTATAGCCAGCAGCGAATTTTCCTGGAAGGCAGTCAGGTTCCCCCGGACCCAAGTTTCTCGTTGAGAAGATGGTGTCATTGGAATGGTGCGATTGGAAAGCAGTACTGAGAGAGTCTTTCAAAATACAAGAAAGTAGACTAGACGTGACGAGAGGAGCAAAGCAGGGTAGGCAAGGGGAGCAAGAGGGAGAGAAAATGTGACCGCCTTCGTTGAGCAAAGTAAGAAAAATTCTGGTACTACTCAACCTCAATGCTGAATTTGACACTCTCGATCACAAAATACTTTTTGACAGGCTGGAAAACTGGGTCTGGCTTTCTGGGATAGTCCTAAAATGGTTCAGGTCATACTTAGGATGGAGAGGTTATTATGTGAGTATGATGTTCATAAGTCTGAGTGGATATCCATGTCTTGCGGAGTCCTTTACGGCCCAGTTCTTGCACAACTCCTGTTCAACCTGTACATGCTCCCTCTGAGCCAAATAATGAGAAAGAACCAAATTGCTTACCATAGCTATGCAGGCGACACACAGCTGTACTATCGCCTAAAGACTACAGCCCCATTGACTCCCTGTGCCAATGCATTGATGAAGTTATACAGAAACCAAAACGTTCTTCAGGTAAACAAAGACAAAACTGAAGTCACTGCATTTGGAAACAAAGATGAAGTTCTCAAGGTGAACACATACCTTGACGCTGGGGGTCAAATAACTAAAAATCAAGTCAAAAATCAAATCTTGGTGTGATGCCAGATGAGTTTATCTATGTATTATCTTTTTACTCTTTTAACTCCTTTTATAAATGTATCACTTCATGAACACCCCGGAAAAGTGTGGGTCACTTTTATAATGGATAGATGCACTTTTATGGACTTCAAAAGATAAACGGAAGCCATTCACTAACATTATAAAGCTTGGAAAAGCCAGTACATTTCAAAAATTACTCAGATTGTATTCGTCTGAAAGAAGAATGTCATATACACCTGGAATGACTTGAGGGTGACATGGGCTAATTTTAATTTTTGGGTTAACAACCTTTAAGTGAGCAGTGATGTCCATGAGAAATTAATGAATCATTTCAAAGTCTTATAGTAAGTTTACTGAACATGGATCTGCAACAAAGTAAGGATCTCCTGTAATATATAAAATAACCGCTTAAAGACAGCAAATCTCTTGGTCCCAATGGAGCAGTGCTGTCTTTTTAAAGCATCATCATCTTAATTATCAAAAGCCCCCAGAATGGAAATGTGCAAGCATTACTATTATATTTCTGTAGCTCGGGGATACAGACATGATTATCTATTTTACTCATAAGGTGACCTCCTTCAATTAAAGAAGAAGTTCGGAAGGACATAAAATCAATGGAGGACCAGAACCAATTAAAAAACAGCTAATTGCAGATGCATTTTAAGTGGATTGACTAAGTAGCCGTCAATAACAACATCTCCTGCCAAGGAAATTATGCTGTGTTCACGCCATGATGTAATTATCATAAATAAAGTTACAGTATATATGCTTTTAAATCGCTCTCGCAGTACTATGATGTCATAAGCCTGTACAATCATAAGATCTGCACAATGCTGCTTCAAGTCGAACACACCTTAAATCTGCAGTGAAAATCAAGG
Source organism: Pimephales promelas (assembly GCF_016745375.1). The sequence continues at coordinate 379,109 of NW_024121193.1, read as the reverse complement.
TGGTACAAGTAGCTCTCAAAAAATGACACATTGTAATTACGTGCACATGAAGGCTTTTACAGTATTTACAGCTCGTAAAAGTTTTGATTACAAATTGGTAAGTATTATAATGTATTGCAACTTGTTCTAATTATTTATCAGTTGATACAACATATTATAAGGTTGTTTATAAGGCATTATGAATGTATTATAATGCATAATAAGAATACCCTTATAAGAATACCCATTATAAACACAGGTACAGCTTGTTACAGCTAGTGAAGGGGGAGAGAGGACCAGGCCTGGACCTTATGTTAAGTTTTCTTTATGCATGTATGACAGTTGTCCGTGAGGCCGTGCCGCTTTACTTTCAATTTGTTCTTATTTTTCTTCATGTGAAAAAAAAAATCTAATATATCTACTTCCATCAATCACAATTCAAAACGTCTCAGTTATGTATGTAACCCTCGTTCCCTGAGTACAGGGAACGGAGACATGTCATCAGGGAGTTCCCTGATGAATTGGGATCACGCTAGGGAGCCTATTGACTTCGAGAGATTTAAAAACAAGCCAATAAATATTGGCATGGAAGATTTGTATTCCGCGAGCTGCCTACCAGTGCGGGTATAAAAGGCGGAAGTAAACATTGCATGATGCTTTTTGCTGAGGAGCCGAACAGAGTCCAGTCCTCTGCGAAGGTACAGCAACATGGTGAAGGTCAATACGTCTCCGTTCTCTGTACTCAGGGAATGAGGGTTACATACGGAACCGAGACGTTCCCTTCCGTCCTGGGAACTCCAACATGTCGTCAGGGAATGCCATGTTGCTGGCCCCTTCCAGTGCTCAGCTAAGCTACCCTGCAGCATTTTATTGACAAATTGCAGGAGCTAGCTAGTGAGTCACACTGCTGTTCCGCAAGACCCGCTCAGTGGAAATTGGATAACACTGGGAAGCGTGTCCTAACCCGTCAAAGGGAAGGGAATGCTGCAGAAGCCAGCTGCCTGATGAAGTCCTGGAATACACATATTTACTAGCCCAGGGGGATAGTGAAACATATGGCGGTCCCTGAGGTAGTCCCAATCCAAGGAAGTGGGAGCGTACACAACAGGGACGACTGAACAAGTTTGTCAAGGGGAAGACACGGCTGAACTGCATGTGGCATTATGGGTCACCGAATAGACCACTGGACAAAACACCCAGTCTACACACAACTCCCTTCAAGGTAGTAGACATGGCGCCGGCGGTCCTCCACGCCTGGCACCGAAGGGGCGATGGAGGAACTCAGAAGGCTCACCAACTTTGGGTGCCAATGGAGCAGAAAGACGCACGTATCCGGCCGAGGCACGAAGTGGCGTAGCAAGCCTACACAACCCATTCCCTCGCACCACTTGCCGCAGCGAATACTCGGGAGGAAACAAGTTCTACATGGAGGCTATAGAATCTAGCGAACGTGTTTGGTGTTGCCCAGCCCACAGCTTAACAAATGTCTGTCAGTGAGGCGCCTTGAGCCAATGCCCAGAAGGCGGCAACACCTCTAGTAGAGTGAGCATGAAATCTGGGAGGACAAGGCTCACCCGTAGCTTTATACGCTCGGGTGATAGCATCCACTAACCAGTGAGCTAACCTCTGCTTGGAGACAGCCTTCCCCCTCTGCTGGCCCCCGTAACAGACAAAGAGCTTTGCGTTCTGTCCTTGGGCACATATCAGAGCCGGGGTCTCAATATCACAAGAGAAAGGCCCGGCCTAAACTCTAGCCACTATTCGTTGACCGAAAGAGCCTGCAGATCCCCGACCCTCTTAAAAGGGGCCAATGTCAACAGGAACGCTGTCTAAATGGACAGGATATTTAGCTCCACTGTCAGCAAAGGCTCAAATGGAGGACTTTGAAGATCTCTCAGTACCAGAGCTAGGTCCCAAGAGGGTACAGAGTGCAAAACACGAGGTGGATTTAACCTCCTAGCACTCTTAAGGAATCTGATGATCAGGTCATGGACTTACCTTCTACTAAATCATGATGTATGACTATTACGGCAACATACACTTTGAGGGTGGAGGGAGACAGCCTATGCTCCAACCTATCTTGTAAGAAGGAGAGCACGACTCTGAGCGTCCACTGACCGCATATGGGTTAAGTGGTCGACCCTGAACCTGGGAGGTCGGCTTGCAAACTGAATTGCATAGCCGAACCTAATGGTGTGGATGAGCCATCGGGACGGACCCAGAAGCGCTAGCCAGGCTTCCAGGTAACGACCCAATAGACCCACACGAACAACCAGTGTACCCGCGGAGGGGCAGCAAGATGGAAGACAGCGACCCGGCTCCGATGGCAATGTAGCCACTGGGAGCGGGGTCTGGGCGTGGAGCTCGCCACGACCTGCTTCCACCGGGGGGCAGACGACAGGGAAGGTCTGTGGGCTTTCCGCTGCTGGTTGCCCCATGGTGAGGGGAGTGGAAGAGACAAGGCAAGAGGCCCTGCCTCCTCATGAGCTGGCCTCTACCCTTCTGGGCCCGGCCGTCAGCAGGAGCGATGCAATCGAGTAAGCGTCGCTGCTATCTGCAGACTGGGAAGAGGGGAACGGGAGTGATACTGCTCGGAGACAGCACCCAGTGCCATTCGGACCCTCTTGGGTGTAGGAGACTGTGTGCCCATCAGTCTCGACCGGGGATGATCAAAAGCAGGAGGAAACTGTTCTACTGTAGACATTTTGGGTACCGGGTGGTCAGCAGTGGAACAGCCAAAAATTTCTCTGCCCGGCCTTCCCCTGGGGGAAGGAGGTTTGCTGAGGCACTCCACTGTAGAGCAGAATCCTGGACCTCCTTCAGGTCACCCGTGTCAGGAGCGCTTCCCTCCCTGCCTCTTAAGGGAAGGGGCCGGGGGCGTTGGAGCGGGCTGGTCCGTCCTCCTACAACCAGACTTCCGCCCCTCAGGGTTGGATTGATGCACTGGAGGGGGAGCTGGTGCTGGAGGATGGCCTTGGCGATGGGGCGTGTCCGGAGGCTCAACGGAGACAGTTGATGGGCCCGCAGCAGCCCGTCCGCTGTGCAGGACATGCCATATCATCTCCAGCTGATCCTGGGTGACTCGCCCGACATTGCCCGACCCAGCGAACGTGCAGCAACTTTTGGCAATCCGTAGGGTGAGGACTGTCGCCACACGCAGCTCCTGCAGCAAAGCTGGGTCGGGACCACCCGCCTGCAAGCCATGGAGTGCTCCAGCCTGATGGACTTGCAGCAGCACCATGGCATGCAGGGCAGAGGCGGTGTCTCCGCATGCCATGTATGCATCCCCAATCAGACCAGAGGAAAACCTACATGCATGGGAGGGGAGTGAAAGGACACCCCACAAAGTGGAAGTGGTCTCCAGACACAGCTGCATCGCGACCGACGGCTCCACTAGGGGGGATTCTCTCGTATCCGTGTGCCGCTCTGCCATCAAGGGTGGTGAGGAAGGAGGAGCGAGGTTGCCTAGAGGCGCCCGGTGGAGGGTTCCACACAAGCCCGGCATTCACAGCCGCCCGTTTGAGCATAGCAGCCATCTCAGGGTCCGGCTCAGGCGGAGCCACCACACCCGAAGGGGGTAGTCCCGCCAAGTCATCACCAGATGATGACCGCTCTCCCTCCGATGCCGCGATCAACATCTGATCCTCATGCGGCGCCCCGAAGGAAGCAACCGGAACCGCCCGAGGGGGCTCCAACCACTCTACCGGAAGCGCCAATGGCAACGAGCTACTAGAGGCGTGAGAAGCCTTTCACCAGTCGGGACATTCTTTTTTTGTGAAATTCCTTTTACATTCTCCAACATTAATCAGGTAATATTCTGTCTTATCCAGGCACTTTGTAATCTAATATCTACTGTGGTATCTCTAAATTTATGTCAACGGGCACTCCCCAGACTATACCGATGATTTTAACATAATTTACCTTGTGTGCTTGCCTGATATTACCATCTTTTACCATCATTTATTTATTTATTTATTTATTTTTTGCATCTTTTCAAATAAAGACTGTGGTGTTCATAACCCTTAACAAAGGTGAACAGCCTGTAATAAAGCAGATAAGGACCTGAGCGGCACAAGTCCACAGTCTAGCTAGGAGGGAGGTAGCAATGAACAGTCTTGTTTACCACTCAGGGCTGTCATCATTCCCAACTTGGCCTACATATGTGAAACATCCTAAGACGTATACAGGATAGAATGAGGACACTGCAATTAGAAACAGGCAACAAATAGAGCTCATTGAAAAGGTGCATTAAAAACCTTACAGTGAAGGGAAGGGCTGGAGGGAGTGCAAGCTAAATACAACTAACACATCCCTCACCTTAGTGACCCTCATATTTCACCTGCTGATTACACTAAATATGAAAGTATGGAAGTTGCCAGATATACAGCATGTCTGGGATTTTACTACAGTTGCAAAGCAATTCCAGTGAGGTAATGATCACGATGAGCAAATCAGATCAGAAGACTCAGGGCATGAGGGACTGAGAGAGAAAGAAAGAGGAGAAAGAAATCAAAGCAGGTATAGAATTGAAAGGAGATATAAATGAGATGGGATTACTTTATCGAGCTTGGCAGGGGAAGAGCCTTTTGTGCACTGGGCTTCATGAGATCTGTGTGCCTTAAAGCCTCACTTGGGATACAAAGCTCCAGCACTTCAGGGACTTTCTACTTTACTTTGCATCCCTGAGAAATGCCCCCCTGCTCATCCCAGGAAGATAAAAAGGTGAAGCTTATGGTGGTTGGAGATTTTAAAAACACCAGAGATTTACAACAATTGTGTATTCTTCCAGGGTTCACCATGTAGTGTTCTCTGATGTGGTTTTAATGTTCCCTATCGAGGGAACTCAACACTGCGTCGATAAAATCGACTCTTTGGGGACGCTCCCTAAGCGTGCGCCTCTGAAGTATGAATGAAACTAATCCAATCCTGATTGGTGTTGCGTCGTGACGTAACATGTGACGGCATACCCGGAAGTATAAAAGTGACGCTGTCACAACACACACTAGCTTTCGCTCTTCAGCAAGCGCTTTATGTTGAAACTGTTTGTCTTATTTGGTGTTGTTTGTCTTATTATTGAAAAGAATGGCCAGTGAGCAGTTCAAGAAGTGTGTGCATCCCTGCCCTCGTTACATCACGGGTGGGGACGCACACTCTCTTTGTGTGAATTGTTTGGGAGTGCAGCACGCACGGGCAGCTCTCGAGGGGGCTGCTTGTGAAATGTGTGAGGCTATGCCTATTAGAGTGCTGCGCTCCCGGCTGGCGTGCTTTGACGAGCACGGTCAGGCTCGCGTTCCCCAGGGTTCCGGTCCCGCATTTGTCGAGGCGATGCGGCGACTGAGATCCTGGGGTTCGCAGCGGGATCTGGCGGAGGAGAGTGAGAATGCTGAGGCATTTTCTCGCTCTCCATCGGCTGATCCCGCGGCCTCTGAGAGTGGTGTGGGAGCCCGCGCTGCGGTTTCTCCTGCCCGCGATCAGGTCCCGATGCTTGAGCTGTCTGCTTCTGAGGAAGTGGACGTGCTCAGCATTGATGCGGACGACCGTGATCTCAGCGCGCCATCACGCGGCCTGAATTATGAGGAGCTGGTGGAGGTTGTGACGCGCGCTGTGGCCAGATTAAACATCAGCTGGCCACAACATGAGCAGGAAACGCAAGTCACAAGTAAAATGGACGAGCGTTACCTGCAGCGCAGGTCACAGCCTCACCGCCGGGGTCTGCCGTTTTTCCCCGATCTCCATAAAGAGATCGCGAGGTCGTGGGAAAGACCGCATTCGTCCCGTATTTCGAGTCCCAGTATAATAGATTACAGCAATGTTGTGGGGGCTCGAGATATGGGATATGGGAAGATGCCGAAGGTGGAGGAGGCTTTAGCGAGCTATCTCTCTCCCGAATCGGCGTCTTCCCTAAAGACCCCGGTGTTGCCTAGTAAGCCCTGCAGGGAAACATCTGCATTAGTGGGCAGGGCTTACATGGCGGCGGGTCGGGCTGGTTCATGTCTGCACTCGATGGCGATTTTGCAGGCATACCAGGCCGACCTCCTGAAAGATTTGGATGAGGGGGAGGGGCCTACTCCTGAGGACATCGCGGAGTTGAGGAAGGCCGCAGATTTGTCTCTCCGGGCCACTAGGGAAGCAGCCAGCGCTATTGGCCGCTCTATGGCGGCCATGGTGGCCACGGAGAGGCATCTGTGGCTGAACTTATCTGGAATTAAAGAAAAGGATAGGTCCTTCCTGCTGGATGCGCCGCTTTCGGCTTCTGGCCTGTTCGGCGACGCCGTTAATTCGGTTGTCGACAGGTTTCAGGAGTCGAGGAAACAATCTGCGGCGTTCCAGCAGTACCTCCCCCGGAAAGCGAAGGCCAAATCTAGTAGGGTGGGGCAAAGCGATCAGCCCCAGCCATCAGCCAGCTCCTCCCATAGGGCAGAGCAGAAGGAGAGCGTTTCCTCTAGAGCCCCCCTCCGGGGTCTTGGCAACAGAGGAAACGCTCCCAAAAACCGAAGTCCTCCGGCCAGAGGGGCGACCTGAGGGACGTCATTCAGGCTAGGAGGACTTCGGAAAAGAGGTCCTAGCCACGGCAGGACTTCAGAGGGCTGCCCCCTCCGCAGTGAGACAACCGAGGTTGTTCTCGCAGCGGGGCCCTCTAGGAAAAGATGCAGGTCCGCCGTTAACAGCGTTTCGGGCCGCATCAATTTCCAGCGAAAAGACGATTTTAAAACATCGGTTATGGTCGCAGGGACCGAATCGACTACAGCCTGCCAATATTCAGCTTCAGGTAGTCGAAGAGAATACCCTGAAGACACCAGAGGCCAGCCTCGAGAGGCTGGTACCCTTAGTAGATTTTGTAGAGGGATGGTATCATCTTCCCAACATATCTCCATGGGTCCTGCAGATAATACGAGTTGGGTACAGACTGCAGTTCGCGCACCGCCCCCCCAAGTTTTCTGGGGTGGTGCTCACTGCGGTGGTCCCAGAGCAGGCTCAGGTGCTGGAACAAGAAGTACAGACTCTGCTGTCGAAAGGAGCCATAGAACGTGTTCTTCCGGTAGACAGGGAGTCCGGGTTTTACAGCCGGTACTTTATAGTTCCAAAGAAGGATGGGGGGTTAAGGCCAATTTTGGATCTCAGGGTGTTGAACCGGTCTCTGAGAAGATTCAAATTCAGAATGTTGACCATTCCAACAATCGTGAGTCAAATCAGGTCCGAGGACTGGTTTGTCACGATAGATCTGAAAGACGCCTATTTTCACATCTCCATCCTTCCATGTCACAGGAGGTACCTGAGGTTCGCTTTCGGGGGCGAAGCATACCAATATCGGGTTCTTCCGTTCGGCCTAGCACTCTCTCCCCGCACATTTACCAAGTGTATGGACGTGGCCCTTGCTCCATTGAGACTTCAGGGGATTCGGGTATTGAATTATCTCGACGACTGGCTTATTCTGGCCCAGTCTCGGGAGATGGCAGTTCGGCATCGAGATGTCGTTCTTGGCCATATTCAAAAATTGGGGTTAAGACTCAATTTGAAGAAGAGTGTGCTAGTACCGTCCCAGGGCACGACCTTTTTGGGAGTCGTGTGGAACTCGGTTACAATGCAGGCACGTATGTCTCCCGCACGTATCGAGTCAATTCTGGCGATGGTATCCAGGGTGAAGCTAGGCCAGGCCGTCACTGTGAAACACTTTCAAAGGATGCTGGGCCTCATGGCAGCGGCATCCAACATTATTCCTCTGGGCCTCCTTCACATGAGGCCCCTCCAGTGGTGGTTGAAGACCAAGGGGTTCTCACCCAAAGGGAATCCGTTCCGTATGATCAGAGTAACGCGCAAGTGCCTTCAGTCTCTGCAAATATGGAAGAAGCCTTGGTTCCTATCCCAAGGGCCAGTGTTGGGGGTGTCATGTCGCCGGGAAACCGTTTCGACAGACGCCTCCCTTACTGGCTGGGGCGCGGTCATGGACGGCCGCTTTGCCAGGGGTCTGTGGCAGGACCATCATCGCACTTGGCACATAAATTGCCTGGAAATGATGGCTGTGTTCAGGGCTTTGAGGAGCTTCCTCCCAGACCTCAAGGGTCGCCACGTCCTAATACGGACGGACAATACGTCAGTGGTGGCCTATCTGAACCGACAAGGGGGACTCAGATCGCGCCCTCTGTGCAGACTGGCGCATCAGATTATCGTTTGGTCCCAGGGGAAGATATTGTCAATAAGGGCAATGTATATCCCAGGGGTTCAGAATCGGGGAGCAGACATCCTGTCGAGGCAGGGGCTGAGGCCCGGGGAATGGAGACTTCATCCGGAGGTGGTGAAGTCGATATGGGAGAGGTTCGGACCGATGGAAGTGGATCTGTTTGCGTCTCGAGAGACGTCCCACTGTCCACTTTGGTTCTCCCTCTCACATCCAGCCCCGCTGGGGTTGGATGCCATGGTACAGGCTTGGCCGAAGCTTCGCCTGTATGCTTTTCCCCCGATCGCTCTGCTCCCAGGGGTCCTGGAGAGGGTCCGTCAAGAGGGCATCAGTCTACTTCTGGTTGCCCCGAGATGGCCGACACGAGTATGGTTCTCGGATATAATATCACTCCTCATAGCTCCGCCGTGGCCGATTCCTCTGAGGAGGGATCTATTGTCTCAGGCGGAGGGCACAATCTTCCACCCTCGCCCAGAGTTGTGGAAGCTGTGGGTCTGGCCTCTGAGGGGGTTCAGTACCTGAATGCTGGCTTATCAGCTGAGGTGGTGGAAACCATACTTAGCTCTAGGGCCCCATCTACCAGGAGATTATATGGCCTCAAGTGGAAGGTGTTTCACACTTGGTGTGGAGAACGAAGGTTGGATCCAGTAAACTGCCCAGTGGCTTCAGTTCTGGAATTCCTTCAGGATCGTTTCTCTGCGGGTCTCTCCCCGTCCACTCTTAAGGTGTACGTGGCTGCCGTTTCGGCTTTCCACGCGCCAGTAGATGGTGGACCTCTGGGGAGGCACCAATTGGTCATTAGGTTTCTCCGTGGTGCTTGGAGGATGAGGCCGGCGACCAGGTCCAGGGTTCCTGCCTGGGACCTGGCGATAGTTCTGGAAGGGTTGTCCCTCGCTCCCTTCGAACCTTTAGAGTCGGCTTCGCCTAAGGACTTAACGCTAAAAATGGTCTTTCTCTTAGCGGTTACCTCTCTTAAGAGGGTGGGAGATCTCCAGGCCCTGGCGGTAACGCCAGCTTGCTTGGAGTTTGCCCCTGGCAAAGTAAAGGCCTTTTTGCACCCGAGTCCGGGCTACGTGCCTAAAGTTCCTTCGAGTACGGCTCGCTCTGTAGTCCTTCAGGCATTCCATCCTCCACCTCATGTGTCGGCGGAAGAAGAGAGGCTTCACTTGCTCTGCCCCGTCAGAGCTTTGAGTGTATACCTGGAAAAGTCTGCTTCTTGGAGAAGATCTGACCAGTTGTTAGTATGCTTTGGGTCACCTAAGAGGGGGCTCCCGGCGACCAAACAAACTATAAGTAACTGGATTGTCCAGGCTATTACTGAGGCTTACAAGGTGCGCGGGGTTCCTTCACCTTTGGCCTTGAGGGCTCACTCGACTAGAGGCATGGCTTCCTCTAGGGCCCTTCTGTCGGGAGTACCTCTGCAGGAGATTTGTGAGGCAGCCGGCTGGGCTACCCCGCATACTTTCATCAGGTTTTATAGTCTCAACCTTCCCAGTACGCCCGGTGCACACGTACTCGGCCCTTGCTGAGGGCCTAATCAGTTTCACTCTGGGGCGGGTCTGTTCGGTGCGTGGCCTAGTGGGTACTCATTCCCCAAAGAGTCGATTTTATCGACGCAGTGTTGAGTTCCCTCGATAGGGAACGTCTCGGGTTATGACTATAACCCTTGTTCCCTGAGAAGGGAACGAGACACTGCGTCGTGTTACCACGCCCCTTTTTTAGACCCTTGAGCGTCTTGCTTCATCGCGAGGCTAGTGTGTGTTGTGACAGCGTCACTTTTATACTTCCGGGTATGCCGTCACATGTTACGTCACGACGCAACACCAATCAGGATTGGATTAGTTTCATTCATACTTCAGAGGCGCACGCTTAGGGAGCGTCCCCAAAGAGTCGATTTTATCGACGCAGTGTCTCGTTCCCTTCTCAGGGAACAAGGGTTATAGTCATAACCCGAGACGTTTTGCCTCCTTCAGGACACACAGGACTGTCTGCAGCCTGAAAGCATGTTTTGCTATATGTTGCAGACCAAGACATGAGACATAAGAGTGTGTACAGAGGTTAAAACATAATTACTGCTTTTGATTATCATTTAAGCAAATTATATGTAACACTGAAAATAAAATCCATTATAACTGTGTTGCAGAGGGTTTTAACCTTTAGAGACTGCTGCACAGTGTTATTGTTAACAAAACTAAAACAACATTTTTTGTTAACTGAAATAAAAATAAAAACTGAAACTAAAATACATCATGAAAAAGCTCTAAAATAAATATGGCCACAAATTATTGTAGTTTTAGTTCTTGGTACATTTCAACAAGACTGCTAGACTGTGCAGATTTGTATTTATTTACCATTTAGTACCAGTTAGTCCCTAAACAACAACAACAACAATAAACTAAAAAATAGCTGAAAAAAATCTAAAAAGGCTATATATGTCATAAGAAAAGATTTTAGATGATTTAGAGAGAAGTGTGTTTGAGGGTGCGATTAAGAGCATTTAAGACAATTCACGGCTAATAATAAATCTGATGGGCTGATTTAAGAGTCTTTTCACATTGGGAACCTAGCTGAAGTAGTCATCCACTTTGGGCTTTTCAAAAATATTTCTTCATGAATATAATAATGACTTAAAATTGAAATGGCTAGTGAACTGATGACTGAGCTGGAAATGTTCTAAATGGCTTTTCAAAGCCATATTTTATACTGTGCTGACATTTTGGAAAAGAAAGGGAAACAGAGTAAGGCTGAATAAATATCCTAGAATGTTATGAAAGAAAGAGTCTGTTAATCTACCAAAAAAAAAAAAAAACAGTCATTTCTACTACAGATGAATGGGCTCTATGCACGGAGGTATTTCCGGGGAAGGTGTAAGGATGCTCGATAACTTCCGCCAATCGTAGAGTCCAATGCAATACCGAGAATTTATATAGAATTTTATACTCCATGGTTATACTAAAGAAACGTTAGTCACAAAAACAGATAAAACAGACACCCCTCGTTGTGTTTATGCTTCTTTTTAAAATTATGCATATGTTTCAAAGAAACGAAAACATACATATGTTTTCATTCATATGCTGGTTTCCCTCTGGGAGACCAGCGTTGTCCGAGCCAGATCCAGAGATGGCAGCTATGCTAAAAAAGGCCGCAAACGCTGTAGGGCTCATGTGGAACTAGGGCTGAAACATTTTGGCTAAAATCATTATAGCGATTAATCAAACAAGTTACCTCGATTGTGATTATTGAATGATTATTTAAAAAAATGTCTTTCTCATATGTCACTGGCAAGGCTTATACTGTAAATATGTATGTATTTTTTCAGTCTCTCTCTTTTTTTCGTGTGTTCCTTTGGTACAAGCAGCTCCTATTGCTGAGTTGACAGTATTTGAGGGATCAGAGAGTGCTTTCACACACAACCCGCAAAGACACGTGACATGTCTCAGCAGTGTCTATAGTTTGTTTATGAGCTGCGATTTCTCTCTCTCTCGAGAAACCACTATTGTGCTTTTTTTTCTCTCTGATTCGATCATAAACTAGTACATTATGTACTGTTTCACGCTGGCGAATGATCCTGGCTTAAGCGCCATCAGTACAACAGGGCATTTATTACGGCTTTTGTTCACACAGCGCGTGTTTCAGGACTGAACATGGCAAAGTAAGGCTAATATGTCCCCAACCTGGCACCAATCGCAGGTCGTGTTTGCGTTCACACAGAAGGTGTTTGTTCTGGCAATTTCCCGGGATCAACGCGCTGTGTGAAAGGGGTTCATGTTGCTTCAATGTCGCAGACTGGATGGTAATTATGTTTTAAGGGGAAAGCACATTAACACACAGTGGGTGGAAATATTAATAGGATTCAAAAACCGAAATAACCGACATGGTCAGTTATAGGCTCTGAATTTCGGTTTCGATTATTTTTCGATGAATCATCCAGTCCTATGTGTCTCGAACCATCTTGGTTGGATGATTGGTTTGTCTGAGCGGGGAAGTGCATGAGGAGTTGACTAGGGCATGGATGGCTTGTGCCCTTTCTGCCGCCTGAGTAGCTCCTCACCCCTTACTACACATGTTGGAGGAGCGGTGAAGGGTTACAAGGCTATCCCTTCAGTGGTGCGCTTTGTTTGTTTGTTGCAATGCAGCTGTGTCCAGTGACTGCTACCTCATGGGAGGGGATCCTCATCTCCCCTCTAAGGCCTGTAAGTTCTCATCCAACAAATTTAGTGATCATCTAAACAAATTTAGTGATTTCATCACACTTAAATTTTGAGCAGAAATGCTCCTGAAACTCAGTGAAGTTTATCGCACTAGGGTGTTGAACAGAAATTGAGCAGAAATTCTCTGTGATCTTCACATGTAGTGCTGAGCAGTGCTCCTGTCTTTTGGCACCTGTCGCTTGCACCTTCTGTGCCAGGTCAGGAGTGGCCCTTTTTGACCCAACCAGACCATGCTCCCCTTGACAGTTCCTGACTTCCCCTGAACACATTTTCAGGGACGGTGCACGATGGAACCCGCATTGTGTCCCCTGGAGGTCCCGGGCCGGTCGCACAATGGACGCGGGGGTTCAGATGGCTATTGCAGGAACATCTAGTAGTTACCATCACTTCTGCGAGCACCCCCTAGAAAGAGGTAGTGTGCTTACGCATTAAGGCCAATTTATACTTCTGCGTCGATGGTACGCCGTAGTGTACGGCGTTGGCTACGCACGTAGGCTACGCCGTTGTGAGCATTTATACTTCTGCGTTCAGGTCTTGGATGCCCTGCAGTACTGCTCCGAAACGCAAGTTGGCGGCGGAGGGTTTTAATGTTCCACTGTGTTTAGATTCCTCACGGCTAGGTTACTACAAGCAATAGCGACTGAAATCGCATTCTCACCCCAAGGCGTCACCTTTGACCATGCTTCAATATTTGACGTTTTAGGCGCCCTTTAGCGTCACTTACTTGACGCGATCCTACGGCGTCATCTAACTGACGCTAAAGAAAGGCGTCTGCTAAAGGACGCGGTTAGGTTTAGGTGTGGGGTGGGGGTAGGGTACACGCGATCCTAGGGCGTCATCTAAGTGACGCTAAAGGGCGCCTAAAGCGTCAGATATTGAAGCATGTCCAAATGCTTCCCAAGGCGTCAGTTAGGTGACGCCTTGGGAGTGAGAATGGGCTGCGACTGAAAGAGAGCTGATCATGTTGGAGTTGGAGCTTATTGAGGTGGAAAAACAGTTCACTTTAGTGAAATTACTAAAACTGAAAGGCAGAAATGAGAGAAGATGTCGGAGGAGATGGTACGTGTGGAAATCATAGACAGTGGTGGAAATGCGTGAGAAGGTACGTGTGGAAATGCATAGGAGGAAATGTGATGCTACCAAGCCGACCAATCACCGATCTTGCGGTCCGCGTCGTCGCGACGTGTAGTTACATTTTTGAGGAGGTGCGCGTCAGGCGACGGCGAAGGGTACGCGGTATGGGACGCGTCTGTGCGTATGCTACGCCGTACCTACTGCGCGCACCCTACGCAGAAGTATAAATTGGCCTTTAGAAGTGGAACCTATTCATAGTGAGTCTTCTCCCCGTGAGGTGACCCTGAAAGCTTTCAATCATTTCAGTGTTCTCTTTCCTGCAAGTTGGGTGGAGTAGGCTCTCCCTCCACCTTCAAAATGATGTTGCCGCTGTAACTTGGCAGATATTGTGATGCAGAAGCATGGGAAGCACATACTGATTGTCAGGACTTGTAAACAGTAAGGAACCTGTGTTACAATTACATTAATTTAGCTGATGCTTTTTTCCAAAGTGATCTACAATTGCTACATGTGTCAGAGGTCGCATGCCTCTGGAGCAACTAAGTGGGTTAAGTGTCTTGCTCAGGGACACATTGGTGTCTCGCAGTGGATTCAAACCCGTGTTTCTCACACCAAAGCTATGTGTCCTATCCACTTCGCCATCACTACCCCAGAGCAGTTTTAGGCTGGGTCCATATGTTGTGGTCCCTATGTTGATCCCATTGTGTTCTCTTCCATGATACGGCTCCCTACGATGAGCCTGTGTCTTCCTTTGGCAGAGTCTGCTCTGCCGTCACTGTCCGGTGAGTCATAGGTGGAGTCATTGAAGGTGAGTCATAGGAGCCAGTGACATTCCATATGTCAGAAATTATTTTGATTGTAAGGTCATGTTAAAAGTCTACATAATTTGTGTATCATCCACATATTAATTCATGCCTAAAATTGAAATGCAAAAACAGTGACATAAGAATGTTCTGGATAATAATAGTTCTGAAATAGTAATGAAAGCATGTTGCCATTTCACAAATCCATATAAATCTGAATTTAAGTATTGCTGTTATAGGACATGAAAAAGAAGGAAATCAGTGTTACATTGTTTTCTGTCAGGGCTGCATTTGTCCTTTCTTCTTTGACCAAGTCCACCAGAATCCATTTGTCCAGTGTTTGCAGATGCAAGATTGCAGTCTTAAAACAGATCAAAGTAGGGGTTCCATTGAAAAGCAAAGCCACTTCACAGCTGAAACATGACAACATTAGCCTGCTTTCCTGCTACAACATGCAGCAAAAAACAACAACAACAACAAAAAAAAACCAACAACAACTACCTAACAGGCCATATCACTTAGGAAGTGCGACGTTCTAGCTAAATCCCCTTTCCTGCTCTGCTATCTGTAACGGTCTGACGGTAATGACGACAGTGGGAATCAATTGGCAAAATCCTGCTCTGCTACCTTGATCTCTTAAACCACCCATATTGGAAATGCAAATATGATGGAGGAGGAGAAAGACAAGACTTTCTGATAGCATTCAAATGCACTCAGAATTATGAGTGACCGGCTGATAAGGATAGACAGCTGTTTGGCCAATAGAAAGTATGCTGATTGATTCATACGATTTGCATGGATTAAGAAAAATCGAATGTTGCTTTGCAGCTTCTTCCATCTCCAATTTCCAACAACAAAGGAACCTTTCAGATCATAAAAAAACAGCACAAATGGGATTCTGAAGCATGCCGGGAATAACTAGCGATTCACCTCAACCACATGCAAAATGAAGAACAGCTTGAGTATATGTATTTGCGAGATGCAGAGGACAGCACCAGAACAAAATAATCTCATCATTTATGTCATTCCAACATCCTCATGTCATTCCAAACATGTATAGCTTTCGATCTTTTGTGATACACAATAGAATATATTCTGAAAAAAAGTGTTTTATATAATGAAAGTTGCACATAATGAAAGTTGACAGACTCCAAAGTTGTATTGGAACTTATTGATTCTCATACTATGGACAAAAACAGGAAGGACCCTGCCAATTTAGAATGTAATTTCAGCCCTGAAGGGCAAAACTATTGACCTTTCCACTGTCTGTCTTTTACAGTTCTGAGATATTCAGCGACCAATGCAGGTTATGCCATCTTATGTCATTCTGATTCAGGTCTGTTCATTGACATGGATAAAATTATAAATTTTTGGAGCTGTCTAATGCATACACTGTAAAAAAAATATTGATGGTTTAACTTAAAAAAGTAAGTAACCAGGTTGCCTTAAAATTTTAAGTTCATTGAACTGGAAAAAGTGAGTTAATACAATGAAGTAGATTAATTTAACCATCAGAAACTCAAAATAATAAGTTATCTCAACTAAATAAATTATTATAAAGTTGATTTGACAAAAGAAAATATGTCGTGATAACAAATCTTGAAAATATTTTTTTACAGTGTAAGTACCTTTACATTTACATCACATCTATTCATTTAGCTGATGAAGTGTCTTGCTCAGGGACACATTGGTGTCTCACAGGTCTCTCACACTAAATGCTAGTGTCTTATCCACTGCGCCATCAATAGAACCATAAGTGGGATGATAAATGTGTAATTTTATCTTATAGGACAGGGTTTTCCCTGGTTAATTTTAATAAGGGCTCTCTGTAATGTACTGAGTTGATGGACTCACAGTTGCTTTTTGCCTTTCTACTTATCCACTCACTGTCAACAAACATTTTCAAAATATATTTTTGTGTGTTCTATGACAGAATTAAATGATGGCAAAATGTTCATTCCTAGGGGAACTATCCCTTTAAGAAGAGGAGAAAGAGAGAGTGAGAGAAACTAAAATCCTTTCACACTTAAGAGAAAAGTTGATGGTCAGTATTATTACGATTATAATGCCCTTGAAGGCAAAATCCCAGAGCAGAACATTTGTCAGTTACAATAGCAAGCCCACATGACTATTCTCTTTAAGGTGAACGTGTTTCTAATCATGTTTTGTATGTGTGTGGTTGTGTGCAATGGCACATCAAAATGTTTATTCAAGCATGCACCTTGGGGCCACGCATTCTTTCACGTGTCTCTACGGCTTTACCACCATTACAGTAAGCTCCCTGAGTTCATTTATCACCATCCTCTCAGTGACAGCACTGTGGCATAGACACATTCCCTTGTGCATTTGTCCTCTTTCTTGTTTGGGAACTCTCCTGCACAATTTTTCTCTAAAGTGCTGTGGCCCAATCCAAGACAGTAAAAGTCTTTACGACCAGCCCTGGTTTTAAGGGCCTTCTTAAATAGATATGTGCATGGCTTCAATTTCCCTTGTGGTTAATAAAGCATCATTCTGTGTTGGGCTGCATTTGAAGTTCTACACTCCATATATATTGAACCACTTGTAAGTAGTAAGAGAAAAGCCTACCTCTATCAATCTCATGTGAAGGTTAGCAGGCTTTATAAGGGACAGGCTTACCCATGTGAGAGTATTTTACCATTCACCTTTGGATTTTATCCAGGCACATATAACTTGTTAGGGATAGAATAAGTTGTATTAGTTGCAAAGTTACTTATAGTCAGTAGATTGTCTGTTGGAGGAGCATCCATATAAAGAGTTGGCAGATATTATGAAGACAGTCTACTGATACTCTAATGAGAGTTAGTTGACATGTAGTTGCAAAGTTACTTATAGTCAACAAGATGTGCAAAAGGGACCATCAAAATAAAGTGTTACCCAATATTCTCTCAAAAATACAAACATGTATGTTGCTCACATAATATGGTAGTCCTGTTTCCATTAAATAGAGTGTAATTTCACCTGTGCCATTAATATGTTTAAAAGCAACTGAAAAAAGCACAAATGTCAGGGCATGTCAAAACATCTCAAGGCCCCCAAAAACACCTTAACACTCCAGAGGGATATTCCAGAAGTCCATTGATAACAAAATCATTTCAGATATTTAATTAAGGAATTACTAAACTGCTCTTCTGTTGAATGGATATTCACATATGCTAAGGATTTCTTTTGGTCCATCCTCCAACATCATATATGTAAGTTTGATTGGATAGAATTATCATACGGTCACTTCTTTGCATATAGTATTTAGGAACAAAGCAAAGACAAACTTCAAGGTTGAAAATTATTACACAAGATGCCTTCAGATCTTGAAAAGTAGTTGGGCGATGCATTATTCAGCAGAAGGTATTTGCAGTCACTCCAGCCTATTTAGAATTTCAGTGGCTCTGTTGTAGGTGATCAAGCATGACCTGTCGCTGTGTTTATGAGGGAATGCATACACGGGAACACTGAGCTGAATTTAAACAGGTTAGAAGTCAATGAACCTCATCTGATTCAGGGACTGAAACAATTTACACAACAGAAGTATTAATATAAATACTTGTCAAGCAGTTTTTAGTTTTCATAAACAAGAAGGTGGCAAGATTGCATTTAGCCTTTTGAGTATGAGTGATGAATTGGGGATTTTTTTTTAAATGTCTGATAAAACTGAAAAAAATAAAATAGCCACCAAGACTTAAAGGTCCCATGACATGAATTATTTTTTTAAAATTAATACGAGTTCCCCTAGCCTGTATATGGTGCCCCAGAGGCTAGAAATTTCAATCGATGCAAACCAAGCTTTGGCTATCTTTCTCTGCCTTTGAGAAAATTAAAGCTCAGACGCGCTGATCTTGAATCTCCTCCAAATGACGTCATACAACTCTGTGGAAATGGAAAACTCAGCTTTCTCTTTGCCCACCCAGAGAATGTGGCTTGACCATGAGAAAATGAGTTAGGAAGTACAAACGCGATTTGAGTTCCCTATCGGTCAGTCACTACAACGTAGGTCATGACTGACCAATAGGAATCTCGCTAGAGAGCCAATTTACTTTGAGTGAATCTAAAACAAGCCAATGCACATTGGCATGCAATCGTTCAAATCCAGTGTCCCTGAGCAAGACACTTAACCCCTAGTTGCTCCAGAGGCGTGCGACCTTTGACATATTGTATCAATTGTATATTTGTTACATATTGTAACAATCTGACATATTCTGACAATTGTAAGTCGTTTTGGATAAAAGTGTCAGCTAAATGAATAAATGTAAATGTAAAAAAATATGCCCGTGCTAACGAGGCTGTGCAGCTGATGCAAATGATTGCTATTGGTCAGTCATGACCTACGTATCCATTCCCTCCCTCAGGGAACGAGGGTTACCATATGTAACCAAGACAGTTTTAATCAATGGATATCATGGCTTGCAAATGAGCCAAGCATAGCAGTTGTTCGGAAGAATAGAAAAGTATTTTTTTTAGTTCCTTCATCCGAGCCTCTGAAGAAACAATGGGTTAATTTTATTTTGTTTGGAAATGCAAACATTTCACCGACAACTGTCAAGCTACCAAGCAACAATTTCTGATGTGTAGCTTAATTGTTCAACTTCAGGCAGGTAATCTTTCTCTCAAAATCATTCAATACTGTTGCATCAGTAAGTCAAGCCAGTGACTAAAATATCAACTTCACATCGTTTCTTTTAGTAGGATTAAAATAATCTTATTTAAATTGTGAACAAATGATACAGAAAGCTTTCAAAGAACAATCTTTCCACTCAACGCAAGTTTATCTGGACAACTCGTTATGAAATCAATGACGCATGTTACACTGCATGCACAACAAAGCTCAATTGCTCAATGCTCATCACGAAATTGTATGTGAATAGATCTAAATACTATAAAACTTCTCACGATTCGTTAATGTCGAAAGCTATAATAGTAAAAAAGGTATAATAGCTATTGTAAAAGTATTCGTTTCACATGTAATACGTATCTATTTCATATGCAAGCATGTCAGCCAATGGACGGTTGAGCGTTCAAATCAGAGGCTAAAATCAGGCTAGGAAAAATGACTTTTATTTATAAATTATGACTATTTTTGATCTAAACAACCAGGGCAGGTAACATTATAAAACAATAAAATAACCCCATGTATGGGACCTTTAAGATATATAACTCACAGCAGGTATGTGCTAAAGGTGAAGTCAGGTCACCACATGTAGTCGCTTGCATAAAATTTGGATTTACACTTTAGAATTGGAAATGGTAAATTAGTCATTATTCACCAAAGGTGCCTGTTGGATGTGATTCTAAAGCTATTATGAAGATTTGCTTTAATACCTTGTGCACAGCACAGTATATAATGAGTTTCATTACCATGATTAGGAATTGAGTGTTATTTAGTTTACTTTTAATAGTTACTCTCTTCACTTTAAACTATTATTTAATTGTTTATATTTGTTAACATCTGGTAGTTACAGTATGCATCACTAATTATACCTTTCTGTATGCCTCCCAACAATCTATACAAATCTTCTTCTGAACTTCGAGAATTCCAAGCAGAAAAAATCCACATGGTTTTTTTGAAAAATATTAAGCAGCACAACTGTAATCACCATTGATATGAAATGTTTCTGAAACACCAAATCAGCATATTAGAATAATTTCTAAAGGATCATGAGACGCTGAAGACGGGAGTAATGATGCTAAAAAATTCAGATTTGCTGTGAATTACATTTTCATGGCAATGAATTACATTTTAAAATATATTCAAAAATATGTAACTTAAAATTGTAATAATTCTATACAGCATTATTGTTGTTATTGTATTTTTCATCCAATAAATTTAGCCAGATTTATGTCTGTTTTGTTGAAACTCTTTTGCCCCATTCACACATTATGGTACTTACAGTACGCGTCTGTTGGAAGGTATGATACCATTTGTCAGTTACCAATTAAACTACAGACATACAAAATATGCCACTTTCTTTTGAGAAGTTATTCTCTATTCAAGGGGCTTGTACACCTGTAGACTCAAGACTTAAAAAAAAAAAAAAAAAAAAAAAAAAAAAAAGATGTGTTTGGCATTTCTGCCCCCCTCACATTCAAGAGTGCTATACCTACTCACCAATATTGGCTTATGTGTTTGACCTATTCTCTGACACCAATGGGATGGGTGCTCAGATTATCCTGATGAGTATTATCAAAGATTCTTTAAAAATAGTACACTCAGCCTTCTGCCCTGGCACTTAGCATGACTAAAATGGATTAGGGTAACATCAGAGGTTGTAGCAGGCTTTTGTCCTTACCAGCACATCAGGCTACACTCCAGACTTCGGCCTTGAGTCCCTGCTCTCCTCACTACACATTCTGCTCTATTTACCAACTAAAATTGCAATGGCTCAGTTTGCCGAAGCACATTAGCACTTAATCTCTACGGCACAGTTCCCAAAAACCCATTTAAGAACCTAAGTTACCCAAGTAGTGTGTAAAAATTCAATACAGTCTCATGAAAGTGCGTATCTGTACCATGATTGTCATTTCTCAAATTAACTAGAGCCTTGGATCACTCATACTGTAGGTGCAATATGTAGCCTATACAACTTAAACAGATCTATCTCCTGCTTTCACATCTTATCATAGACAAAGGAACATTTCAAACATGATGCATTTTGATCACTGCGAGGATATTATACATTGTATAAGAGAATAAAGTAATTCTAGTAAAAAGATATTTGTATTTTTTTTTTTTTTACTCACCAATCTGGTGAGATGACAATTGATAAGGTATAAATGTATGTAGGCATACTTTAATAAGCATAGAGGCTTCACAAGAAAACATGCAAATATATTTTGGGTCATTTTTGGGTCACTTAAGTATTTAGTAATTTTTTACTAACAAACAAACAAACAAATAAATACGTTTACACATGTCATTTAAATTGAATAGATTTGTTTGTTTGTTTGTTTGTTTATTTTTTTGGACCCGACAGCTGCTGTTTTGATGCACTTATTTTTTTACTTAATATTGAGCAGTACACATAGGGAAACGTGCTACTTTATGGTCCTTTATGGTCCTTAAGTCTTTTAAATCACATCACGTCTCAACACATCTTATTCTCCTAACAATGTCCAATACACCACAGGAAAAACCTGACATTTCTGTATAAAAATCACAAACATTTTTCCACTACAGTGTAACTTACATCGTATATTAGTTATTTTTAATATTATATAATTACAAAATCATTTGTAAAAAATATAATTTTAAGGTGGAAATTAAAAAAAAAAGATATTTCTGGATTAAATTGCAAACCACTTTGGCTAAAATGATAAACATTGTATTATATATTATCAAGTAACATTATTTGGAATAATGCACAATACCAATATATCTCTCATCTCAACCATGTTTTAACTGACACTCCTTGGTCACCATCTAAAACTTTATTAATGGTAAAATTGCTTTAATTTTTGCTAATATTTTAGTTTTAATAAAAATCAACCTCTGGGACACAAAAGTGCCTGTAGTTAAAGAAACCCCTATGAGAGAAGAGAAACAATACATTTCTGAAATGTAATCAAATTTATGTAAAGGAAATATAGGTATAACTGCTCCTAGCATTGGTGAATGTCTTCATCCTGCCCTATGTTGGTTTATTGTGACATCTGGATTTAAGCATTGATAGTCTTCTTAAGCCTCAGAAGACAAGGCATTTACTTTTTTCTTGCTTTTTTCACAGTTCACTTAACTGCAATACCGGCTCTGGTCCAGCCTATTGCTAAAGGATCAATACTCATGGACGCTGTTACTGTATCAGCTCATCTGACAAATCCAATTCAATTACCTGCTGCTGAAGGAGAAAAACAGATCCATCCAGAGCTTTAAGGACCTGAAGAGCATTTCATTTTCAAGAGAGACCAATAAGAATGTGCTTTCTGCCCCTCTCTTTGGGATTGATTGTTTCACAGCAGGATGACTGAGGAGAAACCTATCTGATAAAAGAACTGGACAGACATGTCATTTGACATGCTTGCGGTCATGTGACCACAGGCAGGCGTCTCTCTCAGGACTTTTTTGTTTGCTTGTTTTATCCCTGTAGAGAAAGATAATACACCACATGCACATTTGATTTGACATTTTATCATCTAGAATTAAAATCTAGATATTATGCTGTATGTAAAAATGGTACTTTTCACACCATTTTCAGCGTAATTGACCAATTCCCAAAGCCCCCTTTAGTTACTGTTGCTATGTCCGACAAGCAACGCTGCTCTCATGCCTCACGCATTGAAAAATATATCGTGGAGGAGAGAGGACACTGGCAATGCACTGACAAACAGGACATACTAGGTTACTTTTGATAAGAAACAAAGTCTCAACTTTAAAATTTGGACATTTTGTTTAAAATAAATTTAAACAACAAATACCGTTGTGTGACTTTGTAATGTGTCTGACAGATTGCTGTAGAGCCTCATTTAAAGCTGCTCGTGAACCGATCATCGCTTCCTTCTATAATACACATGAATGAACTTAGGAAGGAATGTTGGTTTAACCACGGAAAGATGTCAGCAGACTCAGTTTTTCAAGTTCAAATCCTCCAACGTTAATCTACTAACTCTCCTGACTGCTTTGTCAGACAAAAATTGCAGATTCGGCGGATGGCGGATTATGATTGGTCAGATCACCTGTCAATTAAACTTCCTGCGAAGGGTCAGTTGCACAGGCTGTTTATTCAAACCCCTGAAATTAAGTCATGTTAAGAAGGTACCAATAACATGAGAGGAAGAACTAACTACAAGTGAAAACAAAACACTCTCTGATTGTTCATTTTAAATGTGAATTAGATTAACTTTGCCTGTCAAAGTGGGCAGATCTTAGTTAGTAAACTGCAATGACAAGATTCATAAAGCATATTTTCTAAAAATCTGTTAAAAAAAATCTGTTTGGCTATGCAAAACTACAAAACTCAAGTTGTATTGTTTTCAGCAAAGAGATAAACAGATGTTGGCTGTTATGTAACTGTTAAGATATTTTTGAGTTGAATCCGTCATCACTACTAATTAAAAAGCCTCAGTAAATCCGGAGCTGTCAGAAGCAATGCATTTCAAAGTACAGAAAGGTGAGTGTGAATTAGGTCACCCCTCATGAGAAACAGGCTAAATAACATATAGGTTTTGACATCTGCTGGCGGAGTCACAGCAGGATGCACCTCTTCTGTGACACCCACAGAGTGACCTCTTCCCCCACTGACAATCCACTAACTCTCTTCACTCTCTCTGATGCAGGCGTGTGATCGCAATGACAGCTCATCTAACATGGACAGTCAGAATGAACATTTTGGCTCTTTTCACACAAACAACATGCCAGCTCTTTTTCACGATTAGAAGTACGGTTATCTTAGCAACCAGCTTCAAGTGTTTTAGGGTTAATCGAACATGTTTCTGCACTTGAAGACCTTTTAGCAACCCATTTAGGAATGAGAGATAAATTTATCTGAAATAATTTGTCAAATCATAAAGTACACTTTTTTATCTTTTATGTATAAAAATTAAAGAGCCAATATTATTATATTTTAAATGTTTGTCCTAGAACATGTTTAGATATATAAAAGGTCAAAAAACACTTTCATTTTCTCAAAATTATACATTGCATATCACCACATTTGTCAATGATTCTCATACAACTCATGCGAGTAGTCTTTCTAAATCCCTCCTTACCTCGAGCCTACACTGCTCTAATTAGACAGATCACCCAGTCTGTTGTGATTGGTCTACCACTTTAAGCTAAACGCGCATTACCATAACTGAACTTCAGCTCAGGAGGCTTCCTCAGTCCTCAGCGATTATACACACTGTAAAGACAGTAACAAGCTTGCTTGACACAAAATAAGCTGTAAGTATGCAATATTGTTACGACCAGCTCGTTTCAAGCCACAACATAAAAGAGGGATCAGGCAGAAACTTTTTTTTAAAAGTTTTATCGAATAAAACATAGCAGTTGACTATCCTTTGTGTTTCCTTGAGTGGCCTGCATGGTCTGGCCGCGCGTGCGTGAGCGGAGGCTCGTGTGTTCCGCGAGGTGTCCCGTGGAAGTCTTCGAGGTAACATTACGAAATTTGGCTAAATTTATCTCCTCTCCTGTGAGATGAATTAGGTTGGACTTGATGAAAACGAAACTTTTAAACAAATAAAAGAAAGAAAAGATTTCCCGAGGGGAAATCAGATCAGAGACTACATGGCTAAGGCAGACGTAGAGACAAGCGGAGTAAGAGAGAGGCAGAGCGGACAAAGCCAACCTTTTCATGTCGGCTCAGCCAATCGGAGAGTGGGAGAGTCGCACGCGGGAGCTTTCGTTTTATTGCTCTTTGTCTAAAAAGGCGCACCCTATGGGAGGGATGAGTTACTAGTCTAAACAGTTTGATCTTCAATGATGGTAAAACATATTAAAAATACACTTTACTTTATATTTGTATGCATATTTGGGTGGTTCACACCAGGCGTGTCCTACAAGGGGTTGAGTCACTTGGCAGAGTCCTTACAAGTATCATAGAATTATGTCGAAATGCTATAAAGCAGTTTGTGGTTCTTGCTCGTTCTCGCTTCTCACGAGACTGGTTTTCCACCTGGGGGGAGTGGGGAAAGTCACCATTCTCTCCAGAACATGTTAGCAAATCATTCAAATGATTTCTAAATGGTTTGATTAAGTTTAAATAGTTGCCAAGTGCCCCTTTAATTGGCCAGTGCCCTGATCGTTGCAAAGAAAGTGTTACAGAGCAGCCAGTGCATAAACCAATTGTGCTAGAGTATAATATCTGGCTTACACAAACCAGTGACTCAACCTTCACCATTTGTATTGACAACCTTGTTTCTAAGTCATGCCCCAGTCTTAGAATCAGTTCCAACTCAGCAGGCCCTTGAACTGAATATCTCTCAGACAATTTGTGAAATCACTGTGTAGTTTACATATTCTGTAACATCTATGGCATATTTGACAACACAAACAAAGCTTTTGTAACCAGTATGTCTTAAATAAAATTGCCGCCTCTACCGTTTCATTTCTAGTAAGTGGCTTGCACCCAAAATTAAGATGTGATGCACTATCTCTCTTTCTCTCTCTCTCTCTCTCTCTCTCTCTCTCTCTCTCTCTCTCTCTCTCTCTCTCTCTCTCTCTCTCACACACACACACACTCACACAATGACGGCTATACTTCTGATTGCTTTCTCACACACAAATGGACTTTTTTTTCCCACTATGTATTCTTTCCTTGCGTACACTATACAAACACTTGGAAACACATCAGTTGATTTGAGCATGCTTGTATTGACATACTGACAGCCATACAATCACACACACAGACACACACACGCACACACACACACACACACACAAGGCACAGCTGCTTCGGTAAAATAATGTAAACAGAACACAAAAGCAGCCTGCTTCCATCCCACCTCCCACCCAACCACCCACACACAAACACACAAACACAGCAATGTCGCATATTAGCCTGAGTGGCTGGCAGCAGCCAAGGGTGAATCATGGTCTTGCCTGCAGCTGAGGATTATGGGGGAGAGATGCCAGCATTCTTGCACTGCACAGAGGCAGGAGGGCGGACACAATCCCAGCAGGCCTAGAGGCTCCTTCCACACATTCAACACACCCACTCCACAAGTCCTGGAAATACAAACATACAACTTAGTGACAAACAAAAAAGGGACAGCATAAATTAAATCTTCACTGATACACAAACTCAACAGCGTAGGACAAATATCAGTGCACACATACGGGAGAGGAGTTGTGAATAGCAGTGAAGCAACACAACCAAATACTTTATACATAGAAAGACAGTGCACTTATATTATTATGAATAGAAGACACTGCAACATACAATAAGTCCCGCCTTCTAAATAAAAGGGCCAATTGGTAAAGTCATAGCGTCACTTTAGAAGCTTTCCATTTCCACTGTCAGTGTGATCCAGGGCTAACAATGTGCCAGACGGGGCCAATACCCAATACCCAAAAGCTCACAACACAAATACAGAGATGGGCTGCAAATAACACGGTCCACAAGTGAAATGTTTCCAGGGGAACCAAAATAAGTGACGAACCCGGTTGGGACGTGCTGGCTTACAGCTTAAAATTCTACTTTGTGTATTTATTTATTTTGCAAAACATACAGAGATCACATTTTTTATGACATACAACTTGTAATTTATATTTCACCAGTTGCACTGTACAAATTGTTTCATGTTATAAATAATAGTATAAAGAAAAGTTTCATACGAAATGTTAGGTAATGAGTCCAAAGTTTTAAAGAGGCTACATGCGTTTTCCTGAAATTTTAACGCGACTGATACTTGTAGCCAAAAAAACAGAACTGCTCTTACTTTCTGCTCACTCTCGCAGCGCGTGCTCATACGTGCACAGTTCACAAGTCATCTGCTGCAA
Organism: Pimephales promelas; assembly: GCF_016745375.1. Next base: position 352,424 of record NW_024121193.1, on the reverse strand, counting down.
GGAGGTCAACATTATGTTTACAGAGGTAAAATAACAGTCAAATAGATATATTGTTTGAGATAAGTGTTCTGCTTGTGAGTGTAGGCTACTTGCTGACTAGCAGTGGTGGCAGAGTGATCTGAAACGTTTAAAGCCTGGAACACACCAAGCCGACGCCGACGAACCAGCGCTGATGAAAGCCGACTGTGTTGTCGCCTCTCGTCCGCTCTCGTTGGGGTTAAAATCTGCACTTGAACACACCGAGAGAACTACAGGCGACTGTCAGCTATAATGTGTGTTCTGCTGCACCTGCTTGTAATGAGCCAACTGTCTATTTCTGCAGAAATATTAGTCTAAATTTGTCATTCAAAAAGGAAAACCGACACTGCCAGCTGCAGATACACATACCGTAAACAAAGCAGCGCGTGCTTACCGTTTTGAATATATATCCAGCTAAACGCTTTCTTTATTCCACTCCGCTCATGTTAATATTGAAATATTCGCCAAGGAACACTCAGGTAAGATGACGTAACAGCCTTCTATATTTACCGTTTTGACTTCTTTGCTTGCTTTTATTCTCATGCACTGACTCTTTCACTAAGCTGAACAGCAAATCAGACTTATCTCTTTCCCCGACGGCCCGACGTTGATTAAAAATGTCGAATCGGGCGAAACAAAGCTGACGAGGACTCATTCCAACCGTTGGCTTGGTGTGTTCCGGGCTTAACATGAATGCGTTTGACGTCACATCCGCAGACAGCGTGGGAAAAGTCCGACCCGAAATAAAATAGGAAAAATAGGATACAGGCTTAATAGGTGCACCCACTGTGAGCGGACACGCTGTCAGTATGCTCATCAGGAGATGTTTGAGTCATAAATGGTAAAATAAAAAGGGTATTGTTACATTTATTTTGGTGGAAAAGCTGCATATAGCCTCTTTAAAGTTTATTTAAAGCATATTTTAAAATCTTTTTTGTAAAGTAAAACTAAAAATAAAAATGTATTTGCAACAGTTATGTTATTTCTGTCGTAAGAACAGCTATTTAGCTGATGGATACCATGCTGCATTGTCATGGGAATATCCCAGGTGAAAATAGTTAGGAATTACGTTGTCTTTTGTTGCACGCTTCATCAAGTGTGTTCCACACGGCTACATAATGGCACACTGGTGGCCTGCTCACTCCAAAGTCCCACTTTAAGGCCACGTTTACACAAAGCCGGGTATTTAGCGAAACGAATATTTTCCCCCTCTCCGTTTTAAAAAATAACATCATTCACACACCCGCATAAATACGCCATCGATTGCCATCTTAACTATGCCAAACCTATTGGCGGCAGTGTAGGGAGAAGGATAAAGCCATGCAAGCTAATCAGAATCCTCAGAATCGACAAGAGAGAACCTAAAGCGCCGTTTCTCCCAGTTCACACGACAACACAACCGGCGTTTTCAGAAATCTCCACTTTGGCCGGAGTTTTTAGAAATAATCTTTTTCTGTGATAAAAACTTCGTGTAAAAAATTTTCGTGTAAACGAGAGGCCAATCCGCAGGGAAATATCTGCATTTTCCCTTCGTGTAAATGGGGCCTACCCAGCAAACATGCCAGTGCGGGCCCACTGTGGGTAAGTGTGGGTTTTCTGTGGGACAGTGTGGGCAAGGGCAAACCCTTTGGGGCCCCATGTGGGCTTGCTGAGGGCAAGCCCACAGTGGGCTTTCCCACAGAAACCCCTCAAGGGCCCCTAGTGGGTTAGCCCATGTGGGGCCCATAGCAGTTTTGCCCAATTGGGCCCCCATGAGGGTTTACTGTGGGCAACCCACTGTGGGTTTGCCCACAGAAAACCCACAAGGGCCCCCAGTGGGTAAGCCCATGCAGGGCCCATAGCAGATTTGCCCATTTGGGCCCCCATGAGGGTTTACTGTGGGCAACCCACTGTGGGTTTGCCCACAGAAAACCCACACGGGCCCCCAGTGCGAAAGCCCATGCGGGGCCCATAGCAGATTTGCCCATTTGGGGCCCCATGAGGGTTTACTGTGGGCAACCCACTGTGGGTTTGCCCACAGAAAACCCACACGGGCCCCCAGTGGGTTAGCCCATGCGGGGCCCATAGCAGTTTTGCCCATTTGGGCCCCCATGAGGGTTTACTGTGGGCAACCCACTGTGGGTTTGCCCACAGAAAACCCACACGGGCCCCCAGTGGGTTAGCCCATGCGGGGCCCATAGCAGTTTTGCCCATTTGGGCCCCCATGAGGGTTTACTGTGGGCAACCCACTGTGGGTTTGCCCACAGAAAATCCACACAGGCTCGCAGTGGGTTAGCCTATGCGGGGCCCATAGCAGTTTTGCCCATTTGGGCCCCCATGAGGGTTTACTGTGGGCAACCCACTGTGGGTTTGCCCACAGAAAACCCACATGGGGCCCCAGGCAGTTAGCCCATGCGAAGTTAAGTTGTTTAACAGTCAAAAGTTTTAACATTAGAAGGTTTAATATTAGAAGCTTAATCAAACTATTTAACGATCCTGTGAAATGTCAGTCCATAATTAACTAAAACTGCATATAATGGATTATGAGCATTTGCATTTAAAAACAAATTTTTGACTTATAAGGAATTATTAAAAAAATATAGATGTAACTATATATTGTAATGCAGTAGGTCTTAATGAGTCTTTATGAATATATTTATACAATAGTAATATTGCTCATAAATAAGTATAAATGGTGCTATAATTCATTATAAGTATGGACTGCACAGAAAGTGTTACCATATTTATTAAATAAAATTAACTTATTTGTCACAATAAAAACAATAGCCTACAATGGTTTACTGATTTGTTTTGGTATTAATCAGTGATACATATTTATCATAATAAAATTATATATTATTGATACTAATAAATAGGCCTACATCACTGATGTAACGACTGAGCCCAATCAGACACAAACGAAACTGCGACGTCACTGGGCGTAATTTCATTACCAACTTTCATAAAGCATTTTAGTGCTTTCATATTCTAATGAAAAAAATAATATTACATGGGTCATAGAACTACACAATGATTTTTAAATTCATGATATAAAATGAATGATATTTTAAATTGTTACATGTTATAATTCTAGATGTTTAAATGCTGCGTGCCTTTTGAATTGTTTCAACGCGCGTGCGAGTCGCATTCAAAGTTGTCCGATTCAAAGACAGGAGCGCACGCGAGCAGATGGAAACCATGGAAACGAGGAAACCTCTTCAACTGACAAACAGCAAAGAACAGCGTCTCTCTGTTTTTCCACTGCTTTCAGGTAAGTTTAGTTAACAAAATCACACAAATAATACATACAAACGTTCCTAACACCTTTCTTACGTATAATTGATACGCTTCTGTTGAATATTTACTTTGTAGAAAGGGTTTTGAGTCTTCGAAAAAGTCCGTTAGCATCTCAACTGTTTTCAGAATAGGTAACGTTAAGTTAACGTTAGCTCTTGTTTTACATAAGTTTGGGGTTTTAACCACATCTTTGTGTTGATAACAGTTTTTGATAGTTTTGTTTTGCTGGTAATTTGTCAATGGGTTATTGGAAATTAGCTAATTGCTAGCTAGCCTGAAAGAATTCTCACGGTAACGTACTGTTGATCAGTGACGTCACTTACAAAGATTGATAATAAAAGTGATTTCAGAAGGGACTGAAAAAAAACCTCCACAACAAAGGGGTAATTATTGTTTCATGATAATATTTCATATGCATTTATTGCACAATATATTACGTTAAGATTTTATATTCTTTTTCTCTTTTCTGCATTGGATCTCTAGCTTGATTCATTGTAATAAACCCTTTGTTCTATTGCAAATGCTATGTAACATTGTTGGCTCTGTGACACATTGCATGTTATATTCTAGTCTAGAAAATCATCATGATGTCCTGCTACAGCCCTGTCCCAAGACAACCTCCACGGCTATGAACTCGACTAGTAAGCAAAACTTCAAACATACTGTTCAAAAGTTTGGGGTCTGTAGGATTTATGCTTTTTAATGAAGTCTCACACTCATTAACCCCAGTTTTTTTTCAGTGATATTGTCCTTGAGAAGCCTGTAGGCTAAATAATAGCTGGCAAAATAATATAATGTTATAATGGTCATAAGTTATTATAATTAATTGAACTATTATGAAAACAGGATATCATGGTCATTGGTATATTCTCTAGGTGTGTTTTTAATTATGTTGGCCAATGAGACACCATACTGTCCAGCGCTAAGGTATTTATTTATTTTCCTGTATTTTTTTAATGATAAACACTAAAGTTCTTTTAACTTTTAAATGCTGAATTCAGGGGGTCAGCAACTTTAGGCACGCAAGTTATTTTTCACAGATATCTGGCCAGTTTACTCATGGCTCATATTCTTAGCCTTTAAATGTTTGAATTTAAATCCACAATGCAATATCAGGGGGTAAAGATATCATTAGAGTTTCTAAAGTTACTATGCTCTTGTTACCAGATGAGATATCATTTGACCCTGTGATTCTTCAGGACCAGATCTTGATGCCATCCACACCCAGTACATGACAAAGGTGAGTTTCACAATAGCTGCCACTACCACAAACCAAGAGACCAAACACAACAGGCCTTCATCCATATGAACTCACCCATACGTTGAGATAGTAACCAAAACCCGGTATTAACCCTTTGATGCACAACATGGGTCTAAATAGACCCGACTGAGTTTTCATTTTCTATATCTTTGCAAGAAATTAATTTCATCACTCAATATTCCAGGTATTCCTCAATTAACTTGTTTTTGATCATCACAAAGCCTTATTTTTATTTTTCATTTCTTACTTTTTGAATAAAAATGGTTTTTTTATAGCAACCCTTCTAATGCGCAACATGGGTCTAAAAAGACCCGTATTCATTTCCTATGGTATTTCAGTGATGGCTGAGTATTTTCTTTGCTGAATCTTTAAAATATATGTATTTTATCATTTCTTATTCCAGATATTCATTAAATATCTTGTTTTTGATTTCCACAAATCATTGGGTTTATGTTTCCTTTCTTACTTTATAAACAAACACAGTTTTTGTATTTCTACATCAATTTTACATACATGGGTCTAAAAAGACCCGTATTCATTTCCTATGGTATTTCAGTGATGGCTGAGTGTTTCTTTGCTAAATCCTTAAAATATATGTGTTTTTTTTTATCATTTCCTTTTCCAGGTATTCATTAAATATCTTGTTTTTGATTTCCACAACTCATTATGTTTATGTTTCCTTTCTTACTTTATAAACAAACACAGTTTTTGTATTTATACATCATTTTTACATACATGGGTCTAAAATGACCCATATTCATTGAAATGTTATTTAAGACTGAGTTTTCATGAAATGTTATTTCAGTGATGGCTGAGTGTTTCTTTGCTGAATCTTTAATTTAAAATATGTTTTTTTAATCATTTCTTATTCCAGGTATTCATTAAATATCTTGTTTTTAATTTCCACAAATCATTATGTTAGGGTTTTTTAATTTATTTCCTCATCAATTTTACATACATGGGTCAATTTTTTATTAATCTTAATTTATTTTAACCACAGACATTTTTTATATATACAGTATATATATATTGTAAAAGATAACAACATAATATCTCAATATTAGGCTATGGTTACCTTGACCTTGTAATCCTAGTGAGAAATCCTAGTGAGAAGGAGAAACATGTCCAATTAGCTAGCTATGTTATGTTGACATATTCTAGCTAGCTAATGTTAACTACACAAAAAAAGATTGTTTTTTAAAGCTTATTTACATTTAGTAGGCCTAACAGTTCATAATCATTCATATGCTGAAATGATTCTTATACTGAAATCATTCTATGATTGAAATGATGCCCAGCTGCCAAAGACAGAAAAGTCAGCAACTGGTGTTCCCAGAGCACCAGGCCTGTGTGCAAGGAGCACAAACATGTAGTTGTCATTTGTGAGGCATGTAAGCACTAAGATGGCAATTTGAGATGCCGCTGTACCAGTGTGATTTTATTTTTTCTGTTTTTTTTTTTTATTTGATCACATTCACCACAATTCAATACAGTTACACTACACCACAGTTCAATGTCAGTGTTATCAGTTATCAGTTATCTGTGATATGTGAATGCTATGCGAGACAAAGTGGCAAATAAACATTTCAAGTGTTAAATATGTTGTTAAAATTACTTCTAAGATTATCAATTTAACAAAACGTTGTCTTTATTCTTTTGTTTTATTATGCTTGATAAGTACATTTGATATAGTAACACAAAACCTAGAAAAAAATGAAAAAAAAAATATTTTTGGTAATTGAAAACAATATTTTTTTAATATTTATAAATCATGAAATTTATAGATTATGGAATATTAAATGCTTAAATAAATTGATATCAAAAGATAAAAAGAAAAGAAAAGTCCAGCCATGCATTAAATAACATAGGACATGAATACGGGTCTTTTTAGACCCATGTGTAAAATTGATGTAGAAATACAAAAACTGTGTTTGTTTATAAAGTAAGAAAGGAAACATAAACACAATGATTTGTGGATATCAAAAACAAGATATTTAATGAAGACCTGGAATAACAAATGATAAAATACATATAGATTAAAGATTCAGCAAAGAAAACACTCAGCCATCACTGAAACACCATAGGAAATGAATACGGGTCTTTTTAGACCCATGTTGCGCATTAGAAGGGGTATCCATAGCTTGCGCATCAAAGGGTTAAACATTAAACGGGCCCTGGGGCCAAATTAAAGGACAACTCCGGTCAATTTTAACATTGAGCTAATTTTTTTGTACATTTGGAGTGCTGTCAGTACAGACAAAAATCGGTGTTGCCTACACTGTGTTATCATCTTTTTAAAATTCGCACCCTGCTGACTTCAATGGGGCATGGTCTAAACCTGCTTTTAGCCTCTTAACATCCTTTATTTGTCATTACGAGTGTACAGCCATGTGAGTGGTGTTATTAAGAGTGACCACGGTCAATCTGACTGCAGTAGATATGAAAGAAATTAATAAAAATGATGTTAATTCAGCCAGCGCACATACCTCTATTTGCTTCCTGTTTTCTGTCGAAGCCCACAGTGGTCGATTGTCGATCTCACACGTGAGTTCATTTATATCGTCTCAAACCTACCACTGTGTGGTGTTCTGAGAATATCAGCTCAAATGGATAGTTCATCCGAATCAGATGTTGAACACACAGAGGTTTGAGATGATATTCACTTATGATTGCGCGCGTGAACTCAACAATCGATTACTGTGGGCTTCGCCCGAAAACAGGAAGCAAATAGAGGTATGTGCGCTGGCTGAATTAACATCATTTTTATTAATATCTTTCATATATATTAACCGTGGTCACTCTTAATAACACCACTCACATAGCTGTACACTTGTAAGACAAATCATTACGAGTACAAAAAAAATAATTACAAGCTTTTTTTAAGGAAGACCGCAGTATCGATAAGCCCAGGTGTTATCAGTTCTGTCTTGCAAATTCTGTGAGGATTAGGAGGGGTATTTTAAACAGTCTTCATACAACATGTTTTTCTGGCTGGTGGTTGTTTGTAATTTTAAATTTAAATTTTAATAAGTAGGGAGAAAATAAAAACCTTTATTAAACAATTGTAAATTATTTATAACTGAATCTACAAAGCATACAATAATTAACATCACTTATAAACATTTATGAAACGCATAATCATGTTTAATAAAAAATGAGTTAATCATTCATTTACTAATGACTTGTAAATGACTTGTAACAGAATTGACAAAACATACATAAAATGTTAGTATATCACTTGCTAATCATTTATGAATGTTTTGTAAAAGCTTAGTTCATCATTAACCAACCAAAATGACTTACAACTAAATGTTATTATAAACGCAGCTCTCTCATTGACCTATTCAGTCATTCTCTTAGTTGAGCATTTATAAATAGCACCTGGAACAATCAGAAGACGTTTCCTCATTCAAAGTGCAGGTTGAAAACTTTCTTAGGTTGAAATGGTTCAACAGTACAACCCTTATTTTGTTTTTAACATTTGTATTTCAATTGTTCCTTTCTCACTTAGATGCTGTGACAAAAAGCAGTCAAGCCACTGCATGTGATGTGGAAGCCTCTATGAAGACATGGCTCCATAATCCCTGGGACAGAGATGGGGCAAGGAAGGGCCAGAACTGCAGAAATACCTACTGTTGCCCCTGAGGGGATTGATTTTTAATTTTCAATCCCCTGTTTTCTGTGGTTATTGCTGTTTTAAACTGTATTATCATTAATTATAATTATTATTAAATATAAATAAATTATTTGGGGAAAAAACATGACCCTCGATTTATTGCTGCTAACAAGTCCAATTGTACTGCATATAGTAATATGGGTGTACCTACTCTGTGTGCTCAAATTTTGCAACTGCACCCACAGTGTGCCCACATCCAGCCTGCTATAATTTGTGTGGGCCAGCCCAAAGTCAGCCCACACTTTGGGCTGGCCCACGGTAAGTAGAGTGGGCCCCGATTGGAGCCAGTTGTGGGCCCACAGCAAACCCTTATAGGGGCCCATTTGGGGCCATTGCAGGCAGCCCACTGTGGGCCCACAACTGGCCCCAATGGGGGCCCACTCTACTTACCGTGGGCCTGCCCATAGTCAGCCCACACTTTTGGGCTGTCCCACTGGGGCCCCACCTGGGTCCCGAAGTGTGGGGCCCACACGTGCCCCGCATTTCACGCCGGTATCTGGGCCCACAGTGGGCTGCCCATAATGGCCCCACATGGGCCCCTATAAGGGTTTACCGTGGGCCCACAACTGGCCCCAATGGGGTCCACTCTACTTACTGTGGGCCTGCCCACAGTCAGCCCACACTTGTGGGCTGTCCCACTGGGGCCCCACCTGGGTCCCAAAGTGTGGGGCCCACACGTGCCCCGCATTTCACGCCGGTATCTGGGCCCACAGTGGGCTGCCCGCAATGGCCCCACATGGGCCCCTATAAGGGTTTACCGTGGGCCCACAACTGGCCCCAATGGGGTCCACTCTACTTACTGTGGGCCTGCCCACAGTCAGCCCACACTTGTGGGCTGTCCCACTGGGGCCCCACCTGGGTCCCGAAGTGTGGGGCCCACACGTGCCCCGCATTTCACGCCGGTATCTGGGCCCGCAGTGGGCTGCCCGCAAGGGCCCCATTCGGGCCCCAAAGAAGCTTGTTTGCTGGGTATGGGCTCTGCTGTCTGCCCTTATTTGGTTGCACACGTTTTTTTCTATTTGCATGTTTTTTTTTTCTATTTGCACACGTTTTTTTTTTTTTTTTCTCATTTGTGTTTGCTTCAGTTGCAGCGCGTTGAGCTCTCACAGCCACCGTAGTTAAGCCTCATTCACACTAAACAAGCTTGTGTTTCCTGTCTCCCACAATCTCATGAGTATGAATGGAAGTCACAGAAATGAAAAGTGCAGATGTCATTATACGCAACCATTATCCATGATAATACTTCTAGGTATATCACAGAACAGGTTACTCAACAAACATTGAATAAAAAACTTTCAGTTACATGTATACAGATAACAATATCTAATTTTCCTCAACTTTGGATAGACTGTCACTCTTCCCTCTGAAACCTTTCACAGCCACTGCCTGCACTTTTTTCTTGTTATTTTGTGAGGGGAGCCTCTGCTGGCTCAGTTTAGCTTTTTCGCACCTGCTTGTTTAGATTTTTTATTGTTGTGACATTACCTGACCCCGCCGGCTGCAGTAAAGCCACCGTTTTTCAGGTTTCTGTCGCAGAGTTGCTTTATTGTGTCTTACTGCCTCACCCCCAGGCCAAGGCTGGAATGAGGTCATAAATGTTGTCCACATTCCACCGCATAATGCTGCCCATGTCCCATAAAGACCTGTAATGAAGGTGCCCAGACTTCATCAACTGCCCATAACTCTTCAGACACCAGAATGCATTAAAGTCTAAAAAAATAAAAGCAAATTATGTTCACCAAAGGAAGGGATTATGGGTTTCATCATGAATGCATTTCTGAGATTTTTAGATTGGTTGTGTCAAAAACTAAATCCACTGATTTTACTCTCCACACCACAGTCACAGATTTAAAGTTTCTTTAGTAATTTAGTCTGGTTTCACTAGACAACAGTAGGATTAGTTAGCATAACCTTTGCAAACAAATCAGGCTATTTGCATTTAGTGTAACACACACTCTTGATATTTTAATGTCAGATAAATAGTAACCAAATGAACTAAACTAAGCTAATTAAATGGTGCTAATATATGTCTGTGAGTTCAGCACATCACAAGTTGTACTGTGAGCTAAAAGCTAAAGAGGAGAATCTCACGGGGGAATTGAACAATGGCTCTTTTAAATGCAGCACTGAATGCTGAAGGTGGGAAAAGAAAGAAACCTTCAATTGGTGCCACTGCATTATGAATTTAATTTTAAACAAATAGCCCTGAAACTACAGGGTTTTCCGAAATTTACCTTTTTTGTAACCCTGGTGTACAATTTTTTTTCTAACCCCTCCAATTAGACTCATATTTGTATTATGTGAACACTGATGAATATTATGCAGCTAGCCTGGAGTGAAGCTGTAACAACCTCTGGAAGAGGAAGTAATTATACCTGACATTGCTAGACTAGATTTAAAGACACAAAATAAAAGAGGTTTAAAAACAGACTAATTACTATATATTTAATTAAGGGAGGTCGTTTTATTCAACATCAGCAGGAAATGCATAATGTTTTTTGTCTTGATTGGAATGAAATCTTCAAAAGAGTTTGTAAAATTGTCTTTTCTTTTTAACAAAGGTAATCTAATTACTTCAACCATCCATGGCAGCCTGTTTTATTATTGAAGGGGGAAAAAGATAATGCTAAATGATTTAGTGTGGCCACTCTTTGGTGTTACTTTTAGGATGAATTAAGATGACTTCCATTACTCTGAGCCAATAAAACCTTCTGCACATTGTTTAACCCTTTGCTTTTGACAGTCCTCGTAAATATACTGTACAAGGACTGCTTTGCAAAGACTGTGATTTACACCTGGTGTAACATGGCATAGGATGGCTATTCTGAAGCAGCTCATAAAATGATTCAAATGAGATCCTTTGGGCATCATGAGTAACATTAGCTATGGTAAAAGTAATCTCCAGGACTACACAACAGGATTGTAAGTGAGTTACTGTACATAAAGTAAGTATATGCAGTGGCAGTGCTAAAGGATGAATGTGGGCATTTATATTTTCTTCTTTTATTATGAAGCTATAATTAATGGCGGTAATTAGACTTGTTTTTTTTATGGATCTGAATCTGAACATCTGAATTTTACTGAATGTATGCATTTAAAATACTTTTTTTTTATCCAAAGTGACTTGCATTCAAAGTATACAGTATACACTGATAAGCCAAAACATTATGACCAGTCACAGGTGAATTGAAAATCATTGATCGTCAGTGGAAAAAGGTCACCTGGTCTGATGAGTCGCATTTTCTTTTACATCAAGTGGATGGCCATGTATGCAGTGGTTAAACTGGGATTTGGCAGGTGGGGGAACCCTCAAATTTTGTTTAGGTGCAACAGGGAAAACTGAATCATTTAGGATGGGTTAGAGGACATGCTCCCCCGAGAAAATTTTGATTTCTACATATGTGCAATTTAAGACTTTTGAAGGCCAAAAATAAAAGGATAATAAATAGCTTTAAAACCATGTCAGTGGGCATTCGATTATTTTGTCAATACCTGCTCTCTCCTCATCTACATCTTTCTCTTTCTCTCTGTCTCTTTTTATCCTGCCCTATTTCTTCCCCTCGTAAAGCTGAACTTTGCTTGATAGTCTTTTCATTTTCGTCTGTGTCAGTGAAGAAAATAAACATAAATGATAATTATATGTTTTATGAATAATTATCTTAAACAAGTTAATTTACTCAAGGCTACCAGGTCAGTATTGCCACCTCCTAAGCTTTGGAATTTGAAAAGTAATTTTAAATAATACAAATTGTATGTTTAACACAGTTGGTGGAATTGGCAGACGTTCCCTCATGCGCTGTGCAAACGCATCAAAGCATTCTGTAAGACCCTATAGAACAGTGGCTAGGGAAAACAAATGGCAGGTGAAATATATCAAACCTAAAATACCGTGCATTATGCATCAGTGCATTTCACGTATTTGTAATCGCTCGTGCTCAGTGGGGAGGAGGGGAGTTTGGTCAGTTGGTCAACCCATATCGGGACCAGTGAGATTCGTTGAGATTAATGAATCTATTTATTTTTTCATTTATCTGAGGTGTCGGAAAGCAGTTCCGGAGCCCACTTTAACCCCTGCATGTACTTGTGTGCCATTTACCTGGGGGAGTGATGATACCAGGATGCACTGTGGGACAACTACAAGCCAGTGAAGGGAGTCTAATGCTCTGGGTAATATTGGATGTCATGTGGATATAAATTTGACATGTCATGCACCTATACCTACACATTGTTGCAGACCTGGCTCACCCCTTCATGACAATGGTTTTCCCTGGTGGAACTGGCCTCTTTCAGCATGATAATCCACCCTGCCACACTGCACATATTGTTCAGGAATGGTTTGAGGATCATTATAAAGAGTTCAAGGTGTTGATTTGGCCTCCAAATTCTCAATATCTCAAATAAGCATATTCAACACATTCTCATCCCAAGGCGTCATATACGACACTTTTGCCAAAGCGTAGACATCCAACGCACTTAGCGTCAAATGATACGATTCTGTTATGGTAGGTTTAGGTATGGGGTAGGGTTAGGGTTAGACCACTAGGAGGCGCCTTCTGTACCATTTATATGCATCTCATTTGACGCTAAAGGGTGCCATGTGCGTTGGAAGTTGTATATGATGCCTTGGGATGAGAACGGGCTGGCATATTTGAAGTGTGCTGGATCAACAAGTTTGATCCCTGGGGGCTCCACTTCATAACTTACAGGACTTAAATAATTTGCTTCTAATGTTTTGGCACCAGATATCACAGGATAACTTCAGGGGTCTTTTAGAGTCCATGCCTTGAAGGGTCGGCGCTGTTTTGGCTTCACACAGAGAAACAACGGCATATTAGGCAGATGGTTATAATGATTTGGCTCATCTATGTATACAGTAGCTTACATATTTCCAGGCTCATGTTTCATGGGAATCAGACAAAAACCTTGGCATTATAGACCCATGCACTACAGTTTGATCTATAGTCTCTTTCAAAATGAATGTCTGACCATCTGTGACAATGCTATCTGAAAGTCAAATTTTGCCCAAAATAATATCACCATCACAGTATTAACTGTATGAAGTTTACGTAGTTTTGCAGCTGCACTGCATGATGCAATTAGTGCTTTATGATTACTCAATCATGATTTACAACAATTTTCAATACCTAAATGTATTATTAGGTAATGATGCTCTTATGAAACAGTCCATAATTGAAAGATGTTTTTTTATTTTTATTATGGTTCACGTTCATAATGATTTTGTGAAATAGGTCCAAATTAGAACAATGGAGGACAATGAAAAAGAAAATATAGAGTAAGTAGTCCTTTATATGTTAAGTGATTGACAAAATGCAATTATGAAAAGTAAAGACAAGTACCATACATTCTGTTACTAGTACACTAATTATATGCTCTCAATCATCTATTTTACATAATTGCATTTTAAAGCTCACACGCTTGTGACATTTCAATCTGCTAGAGTTGACTTTTTTGTCAAATGATATTGGGTTTATATACATTTATGATAGGTAAGAATTGAAAATTTGCTTTAAACATCATTCTTGACATCTAAATGAATATGTCATATAAAAGTAAAAACTATTTAGTTATATACTATGTATTGGGCAATTATTCTCTCATAAGGCTCTCATAATCAAGTTTAAAGTAGTGAACTTCCAACCACTTTTAGAGTCACTGCTACAATATTGTAACATCACATCTTGTATAAATTTCTAAGTCCTCCTCAATGTAACTATTCTCAGTATAGGTCGATTTGCAGTATGTTGTACAGGTGTCCAATCCTGCACCTGGAGGCCGGGTCACTACTCTGCAGAGTTCAGCAGTGGGCCTCCAGGATTGAGTTTGGACACCCCCGTACTAGAGTACGGTGAAAAAAAGAGCCTCCCATATAATGCAAATGGGCAGTTTGTTAAGTCAGTCTTTTGTTTTGAACAATGTTTAAACAGATGTTACCTAAGTTTGGCACAGGTTCTTGTTAATGCGACGCATTGGCCCTGATCATGGTGTAGCCACCCCGTAAACATTAGTAATGTTGTTTGTAATGTCCAATCAATAAAATTAGAAAGCACAGCACCGTGAAAAATTAATTAGCAAGCAAGACACAGAAGCACTGATGAATGGTAATAAGGCGTCGGCTTGATTTTGCAAGCCATACATTTCTGTAATCCCATCATGGTCCAAAGCTTTGCAGTGTCACGGAGCACAGAGGTCTTAGCTCTTTTGTTTCAGCCTGAGCTTATTACGAGGAGGCGTCAACTGACTCCCCTTCTCATCTTACTATTGTGACTTTGGACAGAGCTGTACACACTGTCTTCTTTAGCCTTCCCACCTCACAGATGCTGCAAATCACAATTCGCCCATGAAACCATCCCACTCCTCCTCAAGTTAGGTTTTAATTTCATCTAAGGAATCAAAACATTAGCACAGGTGAATGTCAATGGGCACTACAATGCATTATGATAATTGCACCCTGTACTTTTGAATGAACAAATTTACATTACACCCATCTCAGATTTTATTGAAAGATGTGTGGATCACTTATTACTAGATTCCCTTAGTAGAAGCTTTTAATAAAATGCAGACATTCACCTCTGACTTTGGCTGAAATTCTTTTAATACTTTATGTGTCAAGGCAAAGGGGCATCATCTAGCAGAAATGTCCTTGATTTACTGGTGAGGTCAATCACTGCTAAATCAATTAGGGCAAAAAGGTTATGTTACGCCGGGGTTGTAATTAGAGACAAACCAATTGGGATTTCAACAGAATTATGATTATACATCCAATAAGATATTCATCAGGAAGCAAACACAACTTCTGAAATGTCTTGACCTTATAAGTGAGATATCTGTTTGAGGCAAAGCTTTATACGGTGCAGTTTCCAAATGCCAGCAGTGTCCACAGTTTGGTTCACTGTCACAAACAAACTAGCCTTTCACAAACAACCTGTAAACATACTATCTGTCACCTGGGGGAAGAGTATGTGTTCTGCTTCGGAGCATTCATAATGAATCAGGCTGATCAAGGCAATGGGATTGAAGGAGGCTTCGGTTTGCTGCATAGCCTGTAGTTAAACAAACAAGAAATAGTGTTTAAAGTGCCAACCTTTTGTGAGGCAGTCTGTGAGGAACTTGTCCCGCAGGCATATTTGAATTTCTCATGCAGTAATTTGGATGGAAGTGAAAAGAATAAAAGCAATGCCTGGGAGCCTAAGTGATGGGGTTGTGGGGGGAGGCGTAGGAGAACACAAAGTGATGTAATTCTTCACATAAGCGAGTTTTGTTTTGAGCCTTTTGAACAGTCATTTCCAAAATACGTTTTATGTTTTAATCGTTTCCCTTTCATTTCATTTATCTTTCTGCATGCTTGAAGAACAGATAGAAAGGTAAAAAAAGAACATATTGTTTTACATGCTTTTACGCCGCCTTCACACTGGCAGTTGAAATCAGCTCCGTAATACGCAATACGTTCCCAACGGACGTCGTACTACACAGTGAAAAGCGTCGGACGCGGGTAGAACAAAAATGGCGGAGAGATTAAAGTTTGATTCTGTCAGTTCTGTATGATCTCTCTGATTAGGGTTATGCTGCGTGAGGAAAGTTGCTCAGGACGTTGACATGTCGGGTCGGCTAAAAAATGTGATATAGTGGTCAATAGTTCAATGTCTACCTTCAATTTATTGTATTAATTGCCCTTATAAATGTTAGAAAGTCATGAAAATAAAAAATGACATCACAACGTATCGTTATAAAATCAATATTTATTTTATTAAAAGTTAATACTTCAGGTTTGTTTTACCATAGCAACGGTTAACTTCCGCGGGAATTGTCGGATAGGAACCGTCCGTAGCTTTTCGCAAGAGTTCAAATTTTTGAACGCATCCGGATGACCAACGGACACGATTTTCTTCGCACCGCACTCGGTCGGACCCGTTTCGGACCCATTCGCATGCGGTCTGCGAATCTCCACAGGAAATGAATGACTTCCGGTCGTTTCGCAGCCGCATCGGAGCTGATTTCAACTGCCAGTGTGAAGGCGGCGTTAGGTTTTTTAATGTAGTTTTCATGGAAAAATGTGGCAAATTATTTATTTAATTATTATGATTTTTTAATTATTATTATTATTGAAAGAATGATGTCACTTTATAATCTATTGGAATGTGGAGCCTGATTTTGAACATATACTCTAGTTTTCTCCCAAATAAAGAAACTGCTGTTAACTAAAGAATGGCCTTTTAAAAATTGGAGAATGCCAACCCGATCTCACGACCAAGTCGTACGAATTCGACGAATGATTAAAAAGTGGCTAATTCGTAACAATTCATACGACCTCACTCGTACGAATTAATACGATTTTTGCTAAATCGTACATATTTTACGAATTGGCCAATTCGTATGAATTCATACGAATGACCTACCCCTTACCCCGCCCCTAAACTTAACCATCACGTGGGTTTAGACAAATCGTACGAATTAGTACGAGTGAGGTCGTACGAATTAGTACGAATTAGACACTTTTTAATCATGCGTCGAATTCGTACGAATTGGTCGTGAGATAGTGTTGAGAATGCCCTTTGAAAACATCACTCTACATCTCTATGATTCATTCGCTGGAGAAAAATGATGTGCTTGGTGATGACCAGAGTGATCATGAAGAATCATTAACATATCTGTGATGCTTTTACAGCAGCCAAGTAAATTAAGCACATAATTATGAAGCCACAGCAGTACTTTCTCACTCCGCTGTTTCTTTGAATCCAGTGAATGTTAGCATCCAATGTCAAACTTTCTGAAGCCTTCTGCAGTATCAAATGAAGAGGCAAAGGATGTAATATAGTTGTGTATGTGTAGTGTTAGTGTGTGTACACTGCAAAGTAAAATCTGTAGAAAGACAGATAATGTCCTGACAGACTAGTTCCTTTATACTGACATTTCCTTTAACCAAAATAGATAATATAATGCAATAAGCAATTCAAAATAAAAGTAAAACACCTATAAAAAACAACAATAAAAAAAAATAAAAAAAAACATCTTCATATTAATATAACGTCTCCTGCTCGACCTGCTCCAAGTGGATTTTGTATCGGAGCCACAGGGATGGGAGGCGGACCCGCTAACAAGACACATTACATTGGGCTGTATTTTTACAATCTTTTCTTAGTCTGTGTGTGTGTAGGTAGTGTATATAGAATATCCTTGGCTGCTTTTGAGGAGAGTGTGCTATCATAATGGTTAAGAGCAATGTGATCTTGTTAGTATTCGTGTATATTTTATGAAAGTGTGGTTCTGCCACATGTTTATTTACAAACTCATTTCAAATGATTACATAATGTAAAGACTACATTTTAAAACCTTATAGGGATAGTTCACCCAAAAATGAAAATGTTGTGATGTCATGAAGGCTCCCATTGACTTCCATACTGTAGGTTTTTTTTTTTCCCACTATGGAAGTCAATGGGGTTCTTCAAGTGTCTAAGTCTGATTACATACATTATTCAAAATATCAACTTTTGTGTTCAACAGAAGAAAGAAACTCATTAAGGAGTGGAATAACATGTCTTTGAGCAAATGATGAAAAAAAAAAAAAAATTGGGCTGATCCCTTTAAAATGAATAACATTTCAGCAATCATTTAACCATTACTTACACTGTCATTCAAACGTTTTGGATAAGTTAGATTTTTTTTTTTTTTTTTAATTAACTTCAGCTCACCAAGGCTGCACTGATTTGATAAAAAAAATAAATAAAAAAAATGAAGAACTGAAGAGTAATGATGCTGAAAATTCAACTTTGATCACATGAATAAATTACACTTTACTATATATTCAAATAGAAAACAGCTGATTTAAATTGTAAAAATATCACAATGTTTCTGTTTTTTTTTTTTTTTTAATAAAATAAATGCAGCCTTGGTGAGAAGAAGAGATTTATTTTACACACATAAAAAAAAATTCACTGATCTAAAACTTTTGACTGATTTTTTTTTTTTTTTTTACATTTGTTTCTCTGAAAATGATGTAACTAAAAACAATGTCTAAAAAAAAAACTAAATACTATAAAATGAGCATCTTTTTGTGCCACTGTACATCTATTGCTGCTTTATTCTTGTCGCCAGTGCAAATAAACATATTTAAAAATGATGTTATTTGATTGGAGTATCACACAGGGCTTCACAATTCCCATAAGCCACCATTGTGAATCTCTTCTCACTTCAAAATTTTGCCATGTCATTTACCTTTGAATTACATTGATCAATAATTCATTACACATGAATTATTCCTATATATTAGAAACATGGAAATCATCTCATTATTAAATTCATGAGTGTTTCAGCTGTCATGGCTATTATTATCAACAAAATGTGAGCCATATATGTCTGAAAGAATGTAGTTTTGGTAATAGAATGATTGTTTTTGTCCATAAAGTTTTGATAACCGTATTTTACACTGGCAATAAAGTGTGGACATAAATATAAATTCCTACATAAATGTTTATGTAAAATTATAACAAAAAAAGTTTGAACTTGTTATTATCTGTTTTGGCATATTTGCTAAAGGCACACTTGAATTGAATTACACATACATCACCAAAAGACCCATTTCTCTAGGGTATCTGACCACAACAACAAGTTCAGAATATTGATGGGTAATCCATGAGTTTTGATTTAATGAGGGTGAGCTTTTTTTTTGACTGTGATTGGCTGGGACATTTCCACACAGTGCTTAAATGTATCTTTACTTCTAGCGACCATCAAACTATACATCAGACCCTCATTTAAAACCATTGGATACACTTTTACCTCAGGATACCATTTCAGATTAGATTTTTTTTCTACAACAGATGTGAAAACCGACTAGCAGATCAGTAGGGGGAACGCTAGATAAATCTGACATTACAGGAAAACACCTATTTACACTGCTAAGATAAAGTAATCATAATCATTTTGTTGTTACCCCAAGGTCATTTCAACTCTGAAAACCAATTCCTCCGTCACTGTTTGTAATATCCCAAGGCTGCTTTTTAAAACATGAACTAGTCTGTTGGCGCTTATAGCTTGGTAGATATGAGATCTGTTGGCTTAAACCCCATTCTGCTCAAAGGCAGTTTTAGAGCCAGAGAAAATATCCACAAACCTGTCCAAATTCGCTGCTTCAAATGACCTCAGAATGCCTTTATCAACATCTTTCTTTGAGTTTGAGTGAATTATATATCCGTTGGTTTGTGAGCAGGCATGAGACTGTCCTCGAGCAGCCCGTCTCCAGGGAGGAGTCTGTCCATCTGTCATGCACACAGGGAATGACTTGGGGAATATTCACTAAAATTTCTTTTTCTGCTATCTGTCCCTGTGAAAGTATAAAACAATTACAATGTAAAGCTACTATCAATGCAATATTTCCTTCCCGAATTTGCCTCAATTATATCCAACTGCTAGCTACATCATCCAGGTTCTGTCTACAGAAAAGTGTGTTGGTTACTCAAACAAAGCTGGCTACTCTTTTTATCTCTTGTAAATGTATCACTCCCCACCTTCCACTGCTCCACATGTCTCAGAGGACAAATTAGCAAATGAAGAGTTCAGATGCAAAAGCCTCTAAGTGCCATTTGAAATTTTCTTCTAGAATGATCATTTTTATCAAGCTTGTATATTTAAGTTCAGTGATTTCACTTAAATGGCAATGATAATTACCTATTAATTGTTATTTAAGTGAAATTACTGAACTTAAATATACAAGTTTGATAAAAATCATCATTAAAGAAGAAAATTTCAAATGGCATTTAGAGGCTTTTGCATCTGAACTCTTCAAATGTGTCTGACTGTGAATGTCTCCAAACGTATAAGACAAATTCTGTGAGCTAAACTTATTCAAAGAAGATGCTGATCTGATCCATTGCGACCCACATAAAGACTCATTACCCAGCAAATATATTTATCATTAGCGATGCAGAACAATGTTATCCCCAACAGTATTGTGTGTGATTATTTAGAGGTCTTAAGGGTAAACAAATGCATGAGGCTAAGATGTTAATGCCAGTCTGGTTTGCACTGCATAAACAAAATAACATAACTTCATTATAATTCTAAGTATTATAGAAGATAATCAAGTCTCATTTTGCGGTTGCTTATCTTGAGGGGCGAGTAGGGTAATTTTAACAAAAATCTTTCTATCATTTAAATAAGTCAATTATTCATAATCCTAATAATGTTTTCCATAATTAAGTATATGAGTTCATTAGTGCCAGCAGTCCTGCGAGGTGTAATCCTAATGCAGAAAACAGTTGAAATGCAGGAGGACATGCTTTAAAAATGCTTGATTCATGCAAATGTAGATTAAAAAGAATTATTCATTTTTACAGAAACAAACATTTATTGAGAGATTGTTCCTTGATGCCTTTGTATGGTATTAGTATTCCACATGTCTTCCCTTTGGCATGATATGTGTGTGTGTGTGTGTGTGTGTGTGGTGGCCAGCTTTTGCAAGAATACAGATGAAATAAAAGCAAAATAAATTATTTTTAGTCAAAGTTGCAGAGGCGACTTTGATGAAGTTTAATGGTGGGCTTGCCATATTCTGTAGAACTGTGTACATAGCCTCCAGGCACCAAGGCTGATGTTCAGACTTCATAAATCCATTGTAGATGGAAGTCTGAGGTTTTAAGATATTTAAAAGAAGCATGGCCTCCTTCAGAGCTCACATATTGGAGCTCATTTGCAAAGGTCTCTCTGTTCATGCTAATATACAGTAGATGAATCCGTCAAGAATGTGTGTGTGTGTGTGAGAGAGTCTGTATGCATGTGTGCATTTTTCATAAGCATGGCGAAATTATGTCCAGAGACTCCATTCTAGATAAATGACACAGACTTTAATTACAATTAATTGAGTACCCCTCAGATCATTAAAACAAATGAGTTTTACTGAAGCTGACTTTTTTATGAGATCACTAGTAACAGACAGCCCATTCTCACTCCCAAGGCGTCACCTAACTGACGCCTTGGGAAGCATTTGGACATGCTTCAATATCTGACGCTTTAGGCGCCCTTTAGCGTCAGTTAGATGACGCCCTAGGATCACGTGTACCCTACCCCCACCCCACACCTAAACCTAACCGCGTCCTTTAACTGACGCTTTCCTTTAGCGTCAGTTAGATGACGCCTTAGGATCGCGTCATGTAAGTGACGCTAAAGGGCGCCTAAAATGTCAAATATTGAAGCATGGTCAAAGGTGACGCCTTGGGGTGAGAATGCGTTGTAACAGAGTACAGACACAGAAAGAGGGAGAATGTGCGTGTATGTCTGATCATTAGAATCTGTACATGTTAATATATGTATAAGAGTGATGGCGCAGATGCTATTTTTCTATCCCCTGTTTGCATGTATCCTAATAATCTGGGCTCAGTTCCCCAAAAAGTTCTAATCGCTAAGTAGTTCTTAACCTATTCCTTAACCTCTCTCTTAACCTAATGTCACAGTTCCCGAAACGTTCGTACATTAAGTATATCTTCTGTAAGTCACACTTTCGTAAGGTTGGTCTGGACCATTCGTAAGCTCTCTCTTAGTGTTGTTTGAGCTCAAGGCGCTAGTCACTGCCACTGTGCAGCAGTCTTTAGAAACTTACACACATTTTCAAAACTATTTCACCTTTTTTCAAAACTCTAAAACTTCCAAAACTTCACACACAAAATGCAAAATGCCTCACATCTCCTTCAAAAATGTAACTGCATTCAAAATGCCATAAATACGTCAGAATGAAGGAAATGAATAGACACTCATTTGAGCTGTAATGTGTGAATTGCCTTTTGAAATAGTAGTACTGTGATGTTAAGTTGTGTCAGTTTGTGTATGTGGATTGTATCCAAGCAATTGAGAAATGGGTTAGAGTTTTGAAAAATGTGCATTTTGATCATTGGTTGTGAGTTTTGTCTCTAGAGTTTTGAAAAAATGACATCAAGGTTCTGAAAACAGGAACAAAGTGATTGTAAAAAAATGTAAAATAATGTAATTAAAACCCATATATGAGTATATAAGTCTACAATAGTGTACTCTTTTGTACAGCCTTGTAATTCATTGTATTTTGCAAAAATATAATTTTCCATTCAGTGCAAAAGCCGTACACAGGGTTATATAAATACAGAGGTCCCAAAAGTGATCTTGCTAGGGGGTTCGGGGGCATATTAGTTTTCCACTGTAATTGTCAAAGAGCTTTGGCTATGTATATTTGTGTTAAATAGGAATCCATTGCAATAAAGTTATTCTTATTCTGGGCACTGTATGCAATAGGCTACTGCTTTACCTGCTTTCCTCTCCTCTCTTATCTCCCATCTCCTTCTCCCGTTCTTCTTCTCTCAGTCTCTTTATCTTTACCTGTCAACGTGATCTCATGAGAATACGTATGAATGTGTACGTAAAGTGTCGTTCTATCATACGTATATATAATTACGTTTTATATGCGCAGAAACGTATAATACTGACGTATTTACAGTACTAAAACGTAAAATATTTACGTATTGACAGCACAAAAACGTAATTTATTTACGTATGAACAAATCCACCGACGTACACATTGTACGTATCACAATTTATGCATATTAATATCGTAGCATTATGTTTTGACTCTATTGCATCCCACTGTCTTATTAATGAAGTTTTCTCGCATTATTGATATAATACTCATAAATATTAACATTTTGCTCGTTTCGCCTGCATGGTGTTAAACAATACACTATAAAACCTTAAAAAATACATTCTTTAACGTTACTCGTTCAACCATTTTGTAATAGTTTATTTACCTTGAGACACATAAAGCGTTTTCTCCTATAAAACACAACAAAAATTCACAAAAGACATCAATTTTAATAGTTTGATGTAATCCAAATCTTTAGAATCCATAGTTGTTTGCAAGAAACAACTCCTAATTCAGCGATTTCAGCCTCTTATCCAGTCGTGATCTCCATTCTCAGCAGCGACCGTAACGTTACAAGTCAAACCCCGCGCTGGTGATGAATTCAAATTCAAATATTGCGCCCATACGTCATCTTTTACGGCAGCGATATCAAACGTTCATTGGCTCTTCCCTGCTTCGTCACAGTTTGCGACATGAAGGACTGTAGACGGTTGGTTAGTTTAGTTCATTTGAATTTTGAAATGGAGAAGCGCGAACCAACCGAAGCCGGATTAACATTTTCATTAGTAATTTAATTTCTGCTCTGTACTTCATACAAAACTATTACAATACTGCCAGAGAGAAGACTGCGACTGCAACGCTTCATCATGTGAACGGCTTTTGGTATCGGTTTTGACATTTTCGCAATAAATAAATTATTGTGATTATACTTGTCTGTTATTTATGTTTTTCTTCAAAATTGTAGTTTTTTACGTAGTTTTAAGGAATTGTTATGGTAGGTTTAGGGGTAGGAGTAGGTGGCTCAAAATATATTTTAATGCTATATTGTTAATAAAACTGCCCTTTCCCAACACCTGTCTGTTACGTTTTATCCTTTTTTATATTAAGTATAAAATGGGTATGTTTAGGTTTGGGATTAGGGTTACGGGATCTTACATTTATCTATAAAATAGTAAAAAGGGAAATTATCCAGATATCTTTATGATATAGAATATACGTAAATAGTTTACGTTTTGTAGCTGTAAAAACGTAATAATGTTACGTTTAAATGTTGCAGATACGTCTATATTATACGTTTCAGCATCTATCCAAACGTACTAAAAAGTTTTTTTTTTATCTTTGCAAAAACGTAAAATAGCTACGTATTAACAATGAGACCAGGCTGTACCTGTAAACATCCCCTTCCTGAAGCTGAGATTTGATGGATGTTTAGTTTTGCCACTTGCATCCTATCTCGTGAAGCTTCGCATTGGGATTTGCGTGCGGCTCGCGCTTCTGTGAACATCCTGCTTTGATCGTCATCTCAAACATTTTGACATATCACAATTTGATCATTTAATTAATAGTCTAGATTTTACTGATAACTTAAACAATGTTAAAATAAATGTTACTCAAATAATTTGAGGAATGTTTAATTTGCATAGAACGTGTTATTTTTCTTACGCGTGAAGTGGAACTTCACTAATTCAGCACCTTCACTTGGGACAACGCCTTTGTAACGTCGAACGTAAGAGGAGCGAGTTAAGAAGCTTCCTAAGGGACACTTCGGGGAACACACTTAGGAACATATGCAACTTAGGTAAGATATATCTTTTTGAGTCTTCTTAGCGCACTAAGAGTGAGTGTTATCGGGGAACCGGGGCCTGGTTTATAGATCAAATGGAACGAAAAAAAAAAGTATTCGTTAGAGCTTAATCCCAATGAAATTT
Organism: Pimephales promelas; assembly: GCF_016745375.1. The sequence continues at coordinate 327,870 of NW_024121193.1, read as the reverse complement.
CTTGAAAGAGGTGGTGCAGATCTAAAATGAACCATTAAATAGAGAAATAATTACCATGCAAACCTTTGAATCTGACTACTTTGAAAATATGATTCAAAAATACTTTGTGTATAGTGCCGTGTTCACATTTGCATCACACCAATAAACATGGCAGTGAAGGACTGGGTGGTAGGGAGACTATACCTGTCTTCTTGATATTTGAAGGATAAAAAAAGATTGTTGAGAGATAAAAGGTGTGGAAAAATTAAGAAACAACAGCTGATACAATATATTTTTTAGATATGTCGGAGTAGACAATAACATACTGTGGAGCCATGCTCACACTTTTTCTGACAGCAATGCTGACAGTTTCTCATAACGTTGACATCAGTGTGACAAAAAATTAGTGAGACATTAGTGGCATTCACATGTGTCAAACTATAATTTGGAATATATAAGTGATTATTCTTCTAAAATTATCATTTTTATCAAGCTTGTATATTTAAGTTCAGTAATTTCACTTGAATGACAATTAATAGGTATTTCATTGCCATTTTTGAGTGAAATTACTCAACTTAAATAGACAAGCTTGATACAAATTATCATTCTAGAAGAAAATTTCAAATGGCGCTTAGAGGCTTTTGCATATGAACTCTTCAAATGCATTCTGGTATTTCTATTGGATTATGAAGTTTAGAGAAATGAAAGCTTTAGCATACGTTCTGCCAGGAAGACTTAATTACCGCGTCACGCGTTACCTTCAGGTTATCCAATCATGTTCTTATTCTTGTGGTATAAAAGATCGGTACTTACACATGTTTGAGTTCGCATATGCCGACGCGACAACAACCTCCACCCTCCCCACCACCACCAGGTTGGTCCCGTCTACACTTCCCGGGGGGTCGGCTGCGCCCCTGCGTCTTCAGGCAGGCAATGCTGATCCGCTACCCTCGGATTACGATCTATGGACGGGGCCTACGCCAAAGAACTTTGAAAATAATTATTTGCTGGGCTGTCAATAAATGGATGCTTTGTTACATCATTTTATCTCCCGAGTCTTTCTGGTAGAACATAGAAACATTGTAAACACATCTATAGTGTCTTATACGTTTACACTGGAGGATCTGGTCCAGCAGTCTACATCAGAAACAAAAGTAATAGTCTAAATGAATAACAATAACTCTCTGAGATTATTAAATAGATAATACGGTCTTGGACCATTAGTTCTTCCATTAGCAGAACATTAGTTCATGCTCACCATCCTTTATGGTCTTATTGCATAAAAGCTAAAAGGTGAATTGTCTAATTTCAGTAAAACTAACAGGACCAAATGGAATTGGGAGGAAAAAAAAAAGTATTCCACTCAAAGCACTAACTGTGCCAGATAAAAGTGGCACAGAGCCACAATATTGCACTTTTTCAGGGAGTCAACCTCTTTCCAAAATAATCATGACCACTATCATAAAGACAACAGAATACCTATACAGTATATAGATAGGTCATCTGGATTTTCTAAAATCTCCAATGTTAAAAAGGTGTTAAAGCCCCACTTCCTTTAGGGGAGCTAGAAGGATGCCCCTTCGGTTCCCATTTAGGATCTTTCTATAGTTCTCGAAGCTATGAAAGCCCCCCCATTTGAACGAAAACAGACACTATCCAAATGGATAGTGGACGCTATTGCTTCTGTTTATGCGTCTAAAAACCTGCCATGCCCTCTGGGCATTAGGGCTCATTCCACTAGAGGCATAGCCTCATCGTGGGCATGGTCCAGCGGCATTTCCATTCAAGACATATGCGTGGCAGCGGGATGGGCTTCCCCTTCCACCTTTGTCAGATTTTACAATCTGGAAGTACCTGCCCTGCAGTCTAAACTACTAGCAGTCTACTATGCTTCAGCTCTTCTGTTTTGAGCTGCACTATTGAAAGTCGCACTCATAGAACCGGCGTGCCACTTGTTCTTCCCTCGTGCTTATGTACACAATCCCAGCCCACTTGCTGGCCCTTTCATGTTCACGTACATTATTAATTCCCACTTATAAGGGTCCCCCGGGATCCCTCCCCCCCGGGACTCATTGTGGATGCTTAGCGTGCACGGCGTTGACCATGTGTCCCCTAACGTAACCTTGGTTCTCTCTAGATGAGGGAACAAGTATTGCGTTCCCGGCCGTGCTTGCGCTACTAGTGTTCTCGCTTCATTCAATGAAAACCGGAAAACAGCGGGAAACTCGCCTATTTATAGACTCGGGCCACGTCCGAAATTTGAGGAATGGATCAGGTCTGAGCTGGTGTGATTTGAGTGGAGGCGTGGCTAATTTTAAACGGATCTTAACCCTCAGGTGCTCTTTGGTCATTTCTGACCGAAAAAATCGCAGAAAAGGGGTGACACTCTACAACATCTACAACAACCCCCCCCCCCCCTTTTTTTTATAAAAAAAGAAATTATTTTTCTTATGGCTAAATATTTTATAAAGCCTTTTCTTAAACTTAAAGTTTCTGCCTCTCATAACACAAGCAAAGATAAACACCTTGCCAAACGTTTTTGAGTCACCTCTCGTTTAGGGTGGTACAAGGCTGTTGAAATAAGGGTCTATCATTTCTGGCAGATTCAATGGAGGCACTCTACTGATAACAGAGTGCAAAATGATGGACAGAGGAAGTGGGGACAGCCCTTGGTGTGTGAAAAGTCTGAAGCTATATTGTTGGGTTTTTTGGGAGTGTTCAGAGGTGACATTGGGTTATTTTATCATTCTTTAATGTTTCATGGGTTGCCCTCATATTGCTAGTATGTTTTTTGGATTAAAAATAGTCAAAGGCATGTTCCCTAGCCTGATTTTAGCCTCTGTTTTGAACGCTCTGTTTGAGACATGCACACACACAAAAGTGCATGTGGGAACTTAGTTTGTGTATGTGTGTGTGAGTTAGAATAATGGATGCATGTGTGAGTGGATTTCACAACCCTCAGTGTGACATGGCAGAGGCACAAATGAAGGCCGTTTATCTTGTCTCTCCAGAGCCAGTTATTTTTAATTCCCAGCTTATGGGAGAGATAATAAGACATGTTCAATTTATGTCAACTGACAGAGAGCTTCCCCTGTTACGTAACAGACATAGCCCCAAAATATTGCCTGGAAACCTAGAAGCACGCTCTCTACACCTGCACACGCTGGATTTATTGTGCATCAGCCACTCTAACATGCGTGTGTATGATTAGTCTTCTGACCCAATAGCCTGTTGTGCATATTCTCAGCAAAGCTCAGTTCCACCTGTCAGAGGCGCAAATCAAGCGATTCATGAGTGATGAGGTTTAGGCAGAATGTCAGATAGCATTGGTATGAGGGGGAGTGCGTGTAGAGGGACAAACGAAAGATACCAGAATACATGATAATGAACTGTGGGGTGTCGCCATTGCTAACGTGAATGAGGAACAAACGAAAGATAACAGAATATATGATAATGAACTGTGGGGTGTCGCTATTGCTAAGGTGAAGGAGCCAGAGATCTTTATTCAGGCACAATTGCAACCCTATAATTTGGTAAGTAGATGTAAGAGATATTATTGCCTTTGTCTTTCTCTTATTGCTGCTGAGCTTGGCTGTTGCTTTGGGGTCAGGACAAGACCCCTGACAGTGACCATTTTTACAGGTTTCATCATGAAAATGTTATTTAAATATGTGATAATATTTTGTCATCTTATATTCATCTTAAACTTTACAATTACATTTTAGCCAACAGAAAAGGATTTTAGTTAATTGTAAATAAAACAAGTTGTTAAATGTCTTAATTTAAACATCCACTATACTATTCAAAAGTTTGGGGTCAGTAAAATTATTAAACGTCTCGGTTACGCATGTAACCCTAGTTCGCTTTCAGTTGCTCACGTTTAATGTAGTCGATGTGTCGAATGTTTTGGGTCATGAGCCGGTTATCTTTAAGTAATGTTAAAACGAGCCAATATACATTGCTGTGCATGAAATGCATCACACACTATGGAAGTGGATGCACGACACGTACTAGTTGTCTTTCGCTTCAGAGCTGATCGTTTGATGTCTCTGAAGCATGCTATTGTTTACAGCGAGCGAGTGTGTCGGTGTTCTTCTGGAAGACTCTCCCAGTGCTGGTAGGTTCTACAGCGTGAGTGCATCGGTGATTGAGAGCTCAAAAAAACTGCTGTTTTAACAGTAACAATTTTAAATGTTTGTGTGTGTTGATGGCTGGTTAGAGGGTGAAAAAGTGAGTGCTTCACAGTGTTGCAACTGTCATTTCGCTGTGTGCTCCGGCACTGGTGATGGGTCATATTTCCTGAAAGAGCAACAAGGGTGCATTTGCGTTTCCTGTTTTTTTTCAAGATGTCATTCCACCTGTGCGTTTCTGGATGGGGTCGTTCCCTTTTCGTCTCTGACCGTCACAATTATTGCATCACGCTTTTGGGCTAACATCACGCTGAAGCAGCTTTTGTGGCGTTTCATGTTCCCATTGTGGGAATATGAATGTCGGTGTGTTGAGATCGAGACTCGCCCACGTCCGTGTAGCTATAATCCCCATAACAGGAGCACCATCATTGGCTCAGTCTAGTTGATATAGCAAATGCAGGCAAGCTTCGATTCCTGGTAACCCCAATTTCCCAGGCTCCAGCCAGGCCGCAGTATGGAGCTGGCCACAGTAGGAACGTCCAGCCCTCTCCAGGCACTGCAAAGGCAGGTGGTAAGCGACAGCGAAAGAATTCCGGAGCGGGCTGCTCAGGGATGGAGGATGCTTCTCTTGGAGTTGGTCACCGATCCAGTCCTTCCCCCCAGGTGAGGGCCGGATGGAGTCTTTGTGTGTGTGTGTGTGTCTGTTCCACCGCTGGATCCCAAAAAAGTGGAGCAAATGCTGTACCCGCAAATCAAAGAAAGAGCAAATTCCTCTGTTCCTGGGTCCCAAGAGGGCACGTTTGGTGGTGTGCGATCCTGTAAAGCCTTGCACCCCTCAGCCCCCTCCTGTTCGCCAGCACGGCAGCTGGGTGCGATTTGAAGACCCGGTTATCTGTCCTTTCACGCATCCCTGGTCATCTCGTGGAGACAGGTAATTGTTGGGCACCAATTGTTTGTGGTTCCCTGGCTCCAGGCCCGGTTCGTAGAAGCCAAAAATACTTCAGTTTTATAAATATATTGCGGACCCATAATCTACGCTTTGCTGATCCAACTACATTATATACGTATGTTTCTTGCCACTATTGGGCAAACAGGTCTGATCCTTTAGTACTACAATTAGTCTTAAAAATGCGTAATATGTTTTTTTCATCTTCATGTAAAGCAAAATGATTTCCCTCATGTTTTAATATTTTTCCTTGTTATAATGTATGATTTGCAAAAATAAAAACTGCTGCATCTGTGTTGATGAGAGAATCAAAGTGTATGCGCGCTGTGCACCCGCTACATTATGGGCAAGCATGCACGCTTAGGCATTATGAACAACGCGCAACGCCGCGCCACTGACTTTAGACCAGTTTTTTTTTTTTTTCTAGTCAGTGGCGCAATTGTTTTCTGGAAGTGTAAAATAGCACCAGGGAATGTTTGCGCCGAAACATGCCTCCTTTTTTGTGCCGATCCGCCCAGTGAGCGCGAGTTCATTTCCTAGTTTACCGATGTGCGTCTGTAGAAGGAAAAATCCCACTTTGCGCGCGTGCAAAATAGGAATGATACATGCGTTTGTGTGTAAAGTCATTTGCGCCAGGTGCAAGATAGAGCCCATTGTGTCCTTGACAGAGAAAAAGAATATACTGTATATATATATATATATATACAGTATATATATATATATATATATACACTGTAAAAAATGATTTTTTGGTTAAGTAAATACTAGTGAAAAAACCCAATGTAATTTACTTGAAAAAGTTAGTTCAGGCAAGAATTTAAAAAACTAAGTAAATTCCATATCAGTACTTATTTCAAGTGAGTATAAATGAAAGTGTAATATCAACTCAATAAAATTAAGTAAAAATGACTCAACTTTTCTGATACTGGGGTTCCCATCATGCACTGGACCTTGAATAATTAATGAGGTTCATTTTTCACTGGTTTCCAGCTGTATTTACACTGTTTTATCATTGATTTTTGTTTTCAGTTTTAGTAAATTGCCATTTTGTGACATTTCGAGTAACTTTTTTTGCTTAAAACGACACATTCAAACACAAAAACGATCCATCAAATGTTACCACCATTGTGTATTGTCTACCAAGTATTGAGGTGTTTGCGTTCACATAAGGCTTAAAGTCTGACATGATGTATATATAAATTACTTAGATGATCTAAGTAAAGAACATACTATAAATGACTAATAAAATTCAAGATAATTGTTTTAGTGAAGTGTAAGACAAAGACAAAGGAAATCGGTATTAATCAACCTTTTACAAGCCTAGTTAAAATTACTTATTTTTTGTAAAGTTTACTTAATTCCACATTCCAAGTAAATTTAACTTAAAGATTTCTAATTAAAGCTACTGATAAATATGTTTAGGTTTTTACTTGGCAAATCTTTGTAAATTTACTAGCATTTTCTGAGTGAGATCGTTTAGCAAGGTTTTTTCAAGTAAATCCTACTCCAAATTTTTTACAGTGTATATATATAATGTCAGTAAGAGCACAAAAAATTGGAGGAATGGTTATAGAGTTCTAGACTAAAGGTAAATTACAGTATGTCTAATTTGTCTCAGGATCTTTTGATGAGCTATTCAAGAGCTCCTCAGGACCAAAGGCAATCCTTGATCCAGACAGACAGTAGATAAAGCCGAAGCCTTAAAAAGGTTCATAAGCTTAAAATTTGCTTTTTTTATGGAGATGCTATGTCCTTAAAAATAATATAATAATAATAATAATAATAATAATGTTTTGCTAATGTCAAACACTAAGGGTTTGTTAGTGTGTCTCCTGCAATCAGCCAACCAAATAATCAAAACAATGCACTTCAAGGTATTTGTGTGTGTGTGTGTGTGTGTGTGTGTGTGTGTGTGTGTGTGTGTGTGTGTGTGTGTGTGTGTGTGTGTGTGTGTGTGTGTGTGTGCGTGCGTGCGTGCGTGCGTGTGTGTGTGTGTGTGTGTGTGTGTGTGTGTGTGTGTGTGTGTTTAAAGCTAGGGTCTGTTTGTATTATTGAACGAGCCTTTAATTGTAATTATAGGCACACCACTGAGCACCAGAGCGAAAAATTGGAGATTTTTCTTTCCTCTGGAATTGTCATTTGAAGGGTTTAAAAGCAGTATTAATTGCTCATATATTTTTCCAAAGGAAAGGTAAATTAGAAGCATAATACAAGGTGGTGGCTAGGAATAGGGAATGCTTCATCCCCCAGTACTCTGCATGAAGCCTACGCAATGCCACAAACATGTAATTAACAACACACTGATTTCTAACCTTTGATACAACAAATTTGCATTGATGGAGTATTTATGGCACACTGTAGTTAAAATGTACAGAAGTAACTAGAATGTAGTTACATGTGTGAAGTTAACATTTTGGGCTATCATGCAGATGGCCAAATATATTTAAAAAAAATAGTTTGAATTAATTAGGATTTATCAATTTTATACACCACAGCTAAACATCTACACAACGTACACACTTTTTTACATTGAAGAAAATTATCCATTATTTAATGGTTTATTTTTTTTCTCATTGACTAACTCCTCACAATATAAAAGGTAATAAAGGTCTGAATTGTGTGGAAGTGAAATTATCTTCATATTTCGGAGTGTTATAAATCAAGGGTAAATATGTCTGCTGTTCTTTTTGTAAGTTAAATATCCAATCATTGCCGTTTACCTCTAAATATACTGTATATACATGGGAATATACACTGATAAGCCAAAACATTATGACCAGTCACAGTTGAAGAGAATATCATTGATCATCTCCTAACAAGGCCACATATTACTGTCTTGGTAGAATAGCAAACAATCAGTTCTCAAAATCAACATTTTGTATGCAGAGAAATGGGTCTGAGGAAGGTGTGAGAGACTTAGTGTTGGCCGCCCGAGGCTCATAGATGCACAAAGGCAACAAAGACAATCCTGTCTGTACCGAGCCAAAATAAGGTCTACTGTGGCACAAGTCACACTAAATGTGTATGATGGTTATAGGACGAATGTATCACAACACAGAGCATCACACTCTGCTGCATATCAGAGTACCTATGATAACCCCTGTCCACCGTTGAAAGCGCCTACAATGGGCACACAAGTGATGGCGCCAGGATGCAGGGAGTGTGATGCTCTGGGCAATAATCTGCTGGAAAACCCTAGGTCAGGCCGTTCATTTTGATGTAAATTTGACACGTTCCACCTACCTAAACTTGCAGACCTGGCCTCACCCCTTCATGACAATGATGTTCCCTGGTGGAAGTGGCCACTTTCAGTATGATAATGCACCCTGCCACACTGCACACATTGTTCAGGAGTGGTTTAAAGAACATGATAAAGAGTTCAAGGTGTTTACCTGGCTTCCTAATCCCCAAGATCTCAATCCAGTTACGCATTTGTGGGATGTGCTGGACCAAAAAGTTTGGCTGCTCCACCTCACAACCTAATAAATAAATAAATGTTTTCAATATGAAATACATACAAATTCTTGTAAGATCAGGTTGTTAAAATACATCAATAAGCATTAGGTGGTAGGTTTAGGGGACATAATACACAGTTTGCACAGTATAAAACTCACTGTTTCTAAAGTGCTTAGAAACTAGGGATGGGTATCGAAATCCGGAAATTAAGAAAAAATATTTCCTATTAATTATTGCTTAAAGCTGTAGTCCATAGTTTTTCCTCTTGGTTGTCATCTCTGTTTGAAATCGTGGAATTATCAAATTTACGTGGGTTGTGCCTCACCATGGCACAGCACGGGTGAATCCAATGTTTTGAGGAGAATGTGCGGCTGTCAGTCATCGCGCCGTTGTGGATACTGTCATTCGGAATCACAGGTTTCTACTTTTTTGGAAGTATGACCAACATAAGAATTTTCACTGGAAAATGTCATCTGAACAAATAACATTCACTTTTGCACTTTTGTGCATACGATCGCTTTTCATATCACGTCAAACCGTTCAAATTATACTTTGTTCTCATATTGTTAATATTAACAACACCAGCATTGCATGACTACATTTAACGGTTGTAATGGTCCCGGTTGCAGTCTCTTTTTTTTCTGTAGCCACTCCGAAATCAAGTTGTCACTGGTGATTGTCTTTTGAACCTTTCTGGATCCACCATCAAATTGATAAGTTTAATTATATCAAGTGCTATGCGAAAATACTATAATACAATCTCCACACACGCAATAGCCTACTAGCTGAGACACCTTCTTTATGTGTACAGATGTGACGTAATGACGCAAAGACATGCTCGAATTCACCGCGGAAATCCACCAGCACCAACATTATTTTTTGAATGAATGATGTTTATGTATGTAGTTTGCAGTTTGCTTTGGCAGTGCGAAGTTGTGCTTTACTTTCAGTAGATGGATTTAACAGCCAAGTGCAGTCTGGATATTTTTACTCAAGTTTCCCCATCTTAAATGTTTTTTTTTTGTTTTTTTTTGTATTATTATGTTTACATGTTTTGTTTTTCAATAAAACAACTTGCACAGGAAGTGCTATTGTGGCATTACCATCATTTTCTTGTTGGGAACCAATGTTTTCCTTCACGCCTCATCACAGTCAAGTATAGCAGCCTTCCAACAATTACATATAATCATTGGATCGGCATAAAAACAATGTCAACGATCTCCGACGTTGATCTATTTGCTCATTAAAGTCATGCCGAATCAATGTTGTTCACACTATTCAAAATAAATGTAAAATCACCCTTAATGGTTTGCTTATGTAACGGAGGCCAGCTAGTAGTTGCTGTGCGAGTAAACCTCACTCCCCGATCTCAATAGGCGCTCTAGCGACAGACGCTAGGGGCTGCAGTCTTTAGCCTCCTTGTTAGCGCGCCTGACTCTCATGCCGGAGACCCGGGTTCGAGGCCCGCTCGGAGCGGGGCGAGTAGGACCCGGGTGTGAGGGGTTACATTGGTGCCGTGACCCGGATGAGAGTGAGGTTTAGGGGGTGAGTGTAACGGAGGCCAGCTAGTAGTTGCTGTAAGAGTAAACCTCACTCCCCGATCTCAACAGGCGCTCTAGCGACAGACGCTAGGGGCTGCAGTCTTTAGCCTCCTTGTTAGCGCGCCTGACTCTCATGCCGGAGACCCGGGTTCGAGGCCCACTCGGAGCGGGGCGAGTAGGACCCGGGTGTGAGGGGTTACACTTACCTTACATTGAAATTACGTTGATTGCATTTTTGGGTGAAACGACTTTACGTATTCAACATTTTCTCTGCTTGTTTTTAAAATCCCAAATATAGAAAAATCTATGAAAAGGCCAATGTGATCAGTGAAGAACGTGCCAAAGCTGGCCATCAAATTAGATAGGTGGACCAGCCTCGGGCTCGGGCAGGATCACTATCTCACTCTTACAGTGCACTACACAAGCCAGGGCAGTGTAAAACAGAAGGTCATCCACACCAGGGAAGTGTACAAATCACAAACTGGAGAGAAGAGGAGATCTTAGACATTTGGAAGAGTTTGAGATAGAGCACAGCAAGATTGTATCTGTGACTGTTGATAATTCTGGCAATATGGATATTGCTACCAAGAAGCTACAAATCCTAAAAATAGGTTGTTTTGCACATAGTTGTTTTACAAAATCCCATCCGTTGATAATTGTCAGCCTGAATCTGCTCAGTGGTCGTGTGATTCAAGATATTCTCTATTTCCACAACAGTGTTGATGGAAAAGCAACAGCTCCTTACAATCCCTGATAAGTCAGTTCAGTCTATTATTATAAGGGTATTTTGAAATTCTATTTTGTGGTAATTAAATGTGTGGTGTTGTTCACTCATTCACACTCACTCATCCAGGATGTCAAGACCAGGTGGAACTCTCACATCTAATGATAGAGAGATTCATGGAGCAGTATCCAGCAATCCAAGTAGCAGCCTTGGACCCAGACTGCAAAAAGCATTGTCAAATGGACAACCTGGACCGTCTGTCTTTGTCCAGACCACAGACTGTAAAAAAATATGGACGTAGTATCCGTGACATCACCCGTAGGTTTCTGAAGAGTGTTTTTGAAACCTAAAGTGGGCGGGGCTGGTTGTCGCCATCTTGGCAGCGCGTCACCTCTCATCACTACTGGAATAAACAAAATGGGCAATGAGGTGGGACGTCGGTGGAGCTGAGGTGCTAATGCTATATGCTACTGCCCTCTTGCTGAAGTGACAGTTGATTGAAGAAGTAAAGCCAATAGTTAATGTTCATGTTTTTGCCCTTCGAAATATCATAATAGTTAAAAGACGTAACTAAAAGTGAGACTATTTACATTACTTTTTTATCAACTTTATAAATCCCACAAGGGCAATTATTTAAGAGCATGTAGGCCTATACAACAGTACACAACACAGATCACACAGATTTCTCACAACAAGCAGTCAACTATATGTGTATCGTGATGCATTATTATTATTATTATTATAGTTAAAAATGCATTATCATGCAGACAGTAACTTACAATATTGCTCTGAGCTTGTGTGTGTAACAGTAATTCAGGCACATTCATGTCAGTCAGTGTGGCATCGCACGTCAAGTTCATAAAGAGCTTCAGTCCATATTACAGTCTGATTTTGGCCACCTCTCAATTTCTCAGATGGGTTAAACCAGAGATCTTACCTCAGAAGTTCAAGTAAATGAACTAGAAATCCGCAATCAGAATAAAATGTTAGGCATTTTAACATGGGGGGAGATACAGATTTGACTCGCATTTGCAGCCAGCCTCAAGTGGCCACTCGATGAATTGCAGTTTAATTCACTTCCGTGTTGGATTCAAGAGAGAGACGGCTTAGTCCAGAGTCAGCTTTTCCAGCTGAGTTTGTCAAGAGTTTGTCCAGCTCATGAGAATTCATGAGCTTGAGTGTTTCTCTCAAAGTTTAAACCAGCTGATGATAATTCTCTATGCATCCACACTGTGCGTGTCAGATCTTACCCATCCATCAAAAACTGGAAGACCATTTTACTGTGAAGAATGAGGATACCATTTGTGTGGCATCAATCAAAAATAAGGTGTGGGAGAGCAATGGACCCCATATTTAAAGGGACGTCAGTCAGTGATGCAACTTGGGACAGACTGAGGAAGAAAAGCTGTTGACAATGTGACAGTACCAACAACAGGGCTGGTACCAACAGACACAGAGCATCAGCAAAAGAAGTTGTCTGAAGGAGAAGGTGAGGAAATAGAGGAGACAATTCCTCTATTGTACAGTCCCTGACAAAAGTCTTGTCGCTTATCTAAAGCAACTAATGTAATTTTCCAATTTTCCATATTGTCCATGACCTAATCTAAACTAAGAACTATTTACTGTTAAAAAGTTGTTAACTAATTTATATATATATATATATATATATATATATATATATCTTCAACTGTACATGCAGTCCTACATATACTTTCTTTTCTTAAAACACATTCGTTTTTTACTCGTTTGAGTGAAACTACACCAGTAGTTCCGCTCAGAATAGTCTTCAGAATACTTAATGACAACCAATAATGTACTGTGAAGGGAATCTGGATTACTGGCCAGTCGAACAGAGTGTTTAATCCTTTTGTCTGAATTAGTGTTTAACATACTCTTCAATTAAGACTCAGATTTTAACAGAAGTTAATGTGCTCAAATATGAGCCAAGCTTTTAAAAGCTGGAGTCAATGAACACATTAGCCACAATGAGTGAGCTCTACGCTGTCTCATAACTAGTTGTAAACGAAGCTGTGGTATATTATTAGCTACGCTGTCTGTAATATTATCTTGTTAACGACTCCTTACAAGAAACTAGAGTAAAGTGATTACAATGCTTGGCTGCTAAAATGTTTGAAATGGTCACAATGGCCCTCATTTATCAGAAGTGCATACACCAAATTTCCAGCGTCCACCTGGCATACACCCAAAACCAAGGTGACGTTGAGATTTATCAATATGGACGTTGGCATACGGCATGCTCAATTCCTACGCCAGCTCGAGAGGTGGTGTATGCATGTTTTGAGTTAGTGCGGAAATGCGCAGAAAAACAATTCCTAACACCACAAAACACACTGACAAACTAAAAGATACGATATATTATGACCCACTGTAAAATAAAAACAACAACATAGTAATTAAACCTCAGTGTTTATTTTTGTGCAACATAAACTTCAGTGTTTAATTTGTGTGACATTACTAAAGCATTTGATTTGCAGGCACAACATTATGTATTTGTTCAATTGTGAGCCTGTGAGCTTTACCTGACGTATCAGGGTTAAGCCCGGCAGGTGCCCACAGACTAGGTTCAGTAACGAAAGGATTTCAATGACCAAAAAATAATTCAGACCGACAAAATAATTAAAAAAAATCATAATAATAATAAGAAGAATATTACAAATTGTCATGCAATTATTAATGTTTAATGGTTCTACACATCACATCATCATCATCACTATTGTACACCTCAATACATGTGACATGATTCGAAATTTAATGCTAATTGTTTCAAAAGACATACTGTAATATAATGCATTGTGATAGGTCATTTCCGCTCCACGTCGGAGAAGTTTCTCTTCTTTGCCGTAAAATGGCGTAAAATGAGGGCGTGGGGGGAGCAGAGACTTGAATATATGAGGCGTGTTATTCTAATGACGATCGTTTTCAGCCACGGGATTTATCAAGGGTAGGCATTTATTTTAAAGAAATGTCAATTCTCTAACTGACAACAGTCAACAGATGTCCTCAAATGCTCCCAAAAATATTACATTGTGCATTATGAATCACAAACCACTATTAATTATATACAGGGCCACTTAGGAAGTGTTTGAAAGGCTATTTAATGGTGAACTAACCTGACACAGTCCCACATATGGTACATTCCACAGGACATCACTTTACACACAGATGTAAAAGTAGCAGGTGATATCTTAAAATATATATGTATATATATATATATATATATATATATATATATATATATATATATATATATATATATATATATATATATATATATATAGCCTAATCAGCCTAATCAGGTTCTGGTTCATGCCCACTGTTTTTTAGCCTTTGCTTCCGGTCAAGAGGATTGGCTCTGATGGATGGAGATGTTGTTTGGTTCAGCACTGATTTACTATTGATCGATGTGGTGTTTTGATATCCACAGTACTGTGACATACTGTCTTTAGTCTTAAGACGCAAGAAAAAAGGTTCAACTTCAAATAAATACATAAAACTCATGCATAAAAAACATACAAAAACATACAAGACACTAGCCAATATATTGCTTCAGAGAACAAATCTATCTCTTTCTCCATCTATCTTTCCATAGATGGAGAAAGAAATAAGGGAAGTTTGGCATATTTTGACATGAATTCAACCTCTAATAATCACATAAAAAGAACATGCATGAGCTAAACACACACACACACACACACACACAAACAAACATTTTTGTTATTTTTTGACTGATTGGCATGAAAACAAACTGTGGTTTCTACCATTCTTTCATGATTTTCATGTTCATCACTATTTCAAAATAAAGGTCTTAACATGCAGTATGAAAATATTTTTATTGCAAATCGATGATTACAGCTCTTTTATAATTTATTTTGAAAATCATATAATCCAAGTAAATATCATTCTGCACTTTTTTTCAGTGATTTTACCTAAATTGCTAAATTATTAGGGAATCTCTTACTAAAACTATAAAGACAACCATTGCAAATATACAACAATATCAATAGGTGCAATTCATTCACAGTGAATTGCACTCATTCACAAACATTAACTTCTTACTCAGAGCATCTGTTTAGCAAAGTATTGAGTATGGCCCAAGGCATATTGTGTTGCTCCCTAGACCGTCTATTCAGCAGGAGAGGTTGTTCCATCTCCATCCAAACCCCTCTGTGCCACCCCATGGGACTTGATTCCTGGCAGTTCCTCAAACATCAGGAAAGCAGACCCAGGCAACAATCAGTCCCCCATGTCTTTATGCCTAGAGTGAAAAGTGGGACATTGTTTTCATTGGACAGCAAAGTTAAGAAGTGCTTGAGGAAGAATGGTTGCTGAATAATGCATGTATAGTCATTTGCAATGAACACAATCATAAATTTACATTGATTTAAACACCACACACAAGTTAAACCCAGCTTGTGTTAATAATTTATGTCTCTACAATTAAAATTTGTGTTTACTATATTATATCAGAAACATATAAAATAACACATTTTATGTTATTAATTTAAAAATATAGAACAAATTACTGTGACACCCTGTTCAATTTTCTGAAAAATGTTATTGGATGGATGAGATTGTTGGTATTGGAATCAATATTATTATTCATGTGACAGCATTCTCTTCACTAGCTGCAAGTTAATATGTCCTTTGATTGAACCTATAATTATAATACATGAAAAATAACTTTATGGATTTCTAACAAAGACTTTGCCAATACTTGTCAAATAATACATTTTCTAGTACTGAGCATTTTAAGATTTACAGCTAGTTTAAATCCGATGAAGGACAGTGCAGACAGAAAGAATTGAGGGAAGTGAGGAAGTGAGAGAGTTAAAGTTAGAAAGAAATGTGACCTTACAAAACTTTGACCAGATTAAAGGTTCTTCACCAATAAATACTTTGCACATTAACTGCTGAATACCTAATCTAAGGCAAGTAGGTTCATAGAAATACACCAAAGATGAACTAGACAGAGACGTGCTTTCAGTAGAAAAATAACAGTACTTCATTACTTCAATAGTATAATTAAAAGAGCCACATCGTCATGATAAAGGCACAGTAGGTGCAAACGAAAAGGCTGGGCCTACAGGGAGAGACCAAGACTGGTATTGGCTGCTACCAGAGACAATATAATTAGCATTTTAACAGGATAATACTGATTCGCTGTCAAGGTTAACGGTCTGGGATAAGCGTGAAGTTCACCAACCGTGCTCTGAACTCTGGTGCCTACAGTCAGATGCATACATCCACGCATAAGGACTTACACATAGGCACAGCCATTACAAGCAAATGATTCAATCAACATTGTGAGGTGCGATTTACCACTACAATATGCGGTGCAGTGCACAAAGATGAACCCAGGAAACACTCCTGTGAGCAGCTGCTCTAGTATTCTGGAAAAGGGGGACAAGTACGAAGAGGTTGTTATCACTAGTAGGATGTAAACTAAACAGCAGAAGCAATCTGCCTCAATTTCACATATGAAATATATGAGTAATATTTTAATAGTATTATTAGCCCGACAGTGAGAACTGTTTTATAGAAACTGGCCTAGCTGCCAATGAATTGTTGGCCACTCAGCGGCTAACTGGGCACCATGACATCAGGGGGGTTACTGTAGCTTCAGAGGGACAAACTTCACCCAGAGAGTGACTACTCTGCCGGTCTTAGACAGCTGCATCTTTTGACAGACACGACTGTGTAATCTTATGTTTCAAAAGACTCTGCCACAGGTTGAAAATGGGTAAGTAATCCCTGTATGGAGCTCTCCCATCATGGGAATCATCCATTTTCATTTCCATCAGATGTGTGAAGCACCTCAGGCAGCATCAGCTGCTGGCCGATGCCTCTGACATGTGGAGATTTGAGATTGATAAATTATCTCACCTAGTCCAAGCACACATTTGCTCTGCCTTCGATGAGAAGTCCTCAGCTTTCTTGATTTACACTGGTGTTCTATTCAAATGTAAATCAATGTAGGCTTATTTATTTCCACACGTTTAAAGAAGATCTTCATGGTCTAGAATTAGAGGACAAGTAGCAGCTGCCGTGAAAAAGAAAAACAGCAAAACAAAACAAGAAAAAACGAATATGATCCACTGCTAAAATTACATGGAGAAAAATATAAATGAAGAAAAAGGCATGTTAGGACTTAAAAAAAATATTATAAAGCGCTGCATCAAAGTCTTATTTTGTGTAAGCCTTCAAAAAAAAGGAATGACGCCCTTTCACACCAAGACGATAATTAACGATAATAACAGTTTTAAAAATCATTCTAAATTTAAAAGAATAGCCAGCCCGTTCTCATCCTTTAACGTCATATAGAACGCTATATGCAAAAACGGCGCTATACTACGCACATGGCTCCCTTTATCGTTAATATAACACGCGAACCCAAGACGTTATAAATCCTTTAGCGTGAATATGACACGTACACCCTACCCCACACCTAAACTTAGCCCTCACAGCACGTGTTATATTAACGATAACGGGTGCCATGTGCGTAGTATAGCGCCGTTTTGTCACTAGCGTTCTATATGACGTTAAAGGATGAGAATGCGTTGGAATAGCAGAGCCCATACCCCAATTAATAATAAAAGCACAGAGGAATGATATCATTGGAATCACTTTCACATTTTTTTTTCCCAGCTGATAAACTATAAAAACATTGACAGCTAATCCTGATAATCCATCCTGCTTTAAAGAGTGGCCGAGGAAATGACTATAGAGCATGCTTATAACAACAGAAAACATTTTGTTTTGTTTTGTTCATTCACAGCACATTGATACATTAACCGCAACAAATCATCAAAATGCGCTGCCGAAGCTCCATATTGACGAGTGATCTATTGCCGTGTTGCCAGGCAACACATTGATTTGTTCCGGTTCCTGGGTCGGTTATGTTCTCACTACAAACAAGCCGCCCCAGTGTTCGTATGGAATCGAGCCTGCTCGGTTGTTTTGTTCCAATTCAGAGCGCGATTGTTGTGTTCACATATGACGAAACGAACCAAGCCAAAAGGGAAACGCCCCTTTGTTTGGGAACAACGTCTCCAATCGATCCAGGTGTGAAAGCACCCTTACTGTTTAGCGGTATATTGGTGAGATTTGCGCTGTGTGCCACTCTTCAGAATTCGATTACACTGAAGTCAATAAACATGCTGGGTTGTATTCCTTATTTCCAATCCAGTTTCCTCTGAGTGTGTACTTATTTTAATTTTTTTCTGTGCTTTGGTCCCAAAAAGCTCTGCCTCAGACGTGGTTCTCATAATTCTTTTATATGCACAAATGTTTCTCACACCAACTGTCAGACAAGAGCCACACTGTATTTTCACTGGACAGTAATGGCTAACAGTCTGTGCGTTCTTATGTTATCGAATATGTCTATAAATAAAAGCTGCACATTGTGTTGTGGATAATAATTTGATTTCTCTTCCATTAAGTCAAGTTTCCTAATAGATTGTGAAGATACAAATTCTTTATTATAAGCGCTCCCATATACAGTAACTGGGAAACACTTTCTCGATCTAGTAAGATCTAATCTGACTGGCTGGTTTTATAACACTTCCAAGATGTTTTTATGTTAGTCTGTAAATAAGGTTGTTTATAAGCTACAAGGATGAAATAATCAATGGATTTTCCAAAGTCAGCAAGGTTATCAAGAAGACAAAACTAATACAATTTAATTTGCACGGTCAAACAACAGAGGTTAATATTATAAAAACATCAATAATAAATAGAAGAGTATAACTATAAAAAGTATACACTGCCATTCAAATTAGTTTGGAAAGAAATCAGCATAATATAATTTCTGAAGGTTCATGTGAAACTGAAGACAGGAGTAATCTGCTGACAATCCAGTTTTGCCATTACAGGAATTGCATTTTAAAATAAATTCAGAATATTTCTGTTTTACAATATATATATATATATATATATATATATATATATATATACAGTATATATATATATATATATATATATATATATATATATATATATATATATATATATATATATATATATATATTAATCTAATTAATGCAGCATTGGCGAGCATAAGATGCATTATTCCAAAACATCAAAAACATCTTACAGACACTGGGCACACTTTTAAACTGGGTAACTTCTGCTTTTCCACAAGAAAAAAACTGTCCTTGCATTCACAATGCTCTTTATCACATAGTCTTGTACAGAATCATTTTCCTCACAGTCGCTCCACTCAACCTCTGCCTGCAAGACCCATTGGTTACATAATGCATCTAAATTATTAGGTGTATAAAACTTTTTTTGGCTGTTGCTCTCCAGTTACCAACTATAACTTCTTTAAAGATTTTCAGGGCCAAGTGAAGAAGTCTTTGATGAAGCTCAGTACAATTGAAATGTGGAGCATCTTCATTGATGAACCTGATTAGTGCACTAGAACCTAAACTCTCTTTTTACTCCCGCTTTTGTTATACTGCCATTCTACCATGTCTCCCTTTCATCACCACACCATTGTAATCAAGCCTCCTTAAATTTACAGGTAACCCGGTCAAGACAGCCTCCAAGTTCCAGTTGTTTAAAGACTGTTAACAACAAAACAGCTCATTACAAACACTTCACTGCAGTAATAAAAACACTGAATGGCAGCTTTGTTTTTTGAAAATGTGTCCATAATAGCCTTTTAACATTTTTTTTTTTTTTTTTTTACGTTAATGGTGTGACGGGCAGTGTGGGCCACTTCTTTATGCTGACCTGCCTTACAATTTTAGCTCAGGTTTGCTAATGTTAATTAGCGCAGAGAGCCCCATCAGTCAGCCCCACCATCAATCTCTCGCCCTCTCTTTCTCTTTCTCTCACTCACACTCTTTTTTCTTTCCAGGAGAAGATTTTTTCTTTTTTTTTTTTATGAGTAGCAATTGCGATGCAACAATCTAGACTCAAATGTATCTATACGAGGAGCTGTATGAAACTGAAGACTAAAAGACACTCAGTGATTTAAGGACTAATAAAACAATACTATTAAGACTGATTAGTTTTATGTTTTAAAAAGTCTCTTTGTTGAGGAGCTTCTAAATGGGTTCAATTTACTGAAATACCACATGCATCTTAATGATTGACTTATTTCGTCCAAACTAATAATGTGAATAAATAAACATGCAGTAAGACAGAAGGGAATAAAAACACAAGAGATCAAATTTATTGTGCAGCCTCGATCTCTCGCCCTGCCTCTCACATTCACAAAGAAAGAAAATGGGGTAAAGCACTTTTTTCTCTTTAGGAACTTTTCTCCTCTTTCCTGAGGCAAACCCCGATGATTAATCACACAATTCCTTGAAAGTGCTACATAAGATGTTTACGCCATCAAACATTACCCCTCCCCTCAAAATCCCACTCACCCACTCTTCAGAAAGCCAGGCTAGGGTTAAATGAATGGGCGTTTTTTGTAAAATGGGTGAAACGTGTGTGTGTGTGTATGTGTTCAAAGCTGACTGTCACACATTACAACTGCCAGACTGTAAATAAGACTTTCACCTCTGCAAGGAGACTAAATAATTTGCCATTCATGCCATTTGAGCAAGTTTTTGAAGTAATTATTGTTCATTTGGACCAATTTATATAGTGCTGAATGGACTGGGAGTTTACACAGACCTGGGAATACTGACAGCTCAAATAAATGAGAGCACTGGACAAGCGAATCAAAGGGTGATGAATGGAACATTTGCTTTTTAAATAACCTGTTAGTGTGGCAACTCTCTCCATTTGCGGCAATTACGTAAGCCATAAAGATCTACTCATGAGATGTGGTCAATAGCTATATTGATTTGACTCTCTCTGTGTCCTTAGATATTCTCCCTTAAATAACCTCCAAAGATTAGATATTTTTCTACATTCCTTGGTACTTCTTACATAATTTGTTTGGTAATTCCCACAGGAACAGAGAGTGATTGGTTTGTTGTATTAATGTTCTGTTCTTTTGTCAGTAGTTCCATTGACTGTGTACTTTGGCCACATTGTTAACAGAATATCTGAATTAGGCCTGTGAATTTGCATACTGGCCCTTAGAGAGACTGCAAATGTCCTTTCCACTCAAATGATGTAGGAGGAGACTAATAAGAGAGAAAGAGTGTTCTGTGTATGTCTCAGAGGCATTATTTCATTCAGCAAGCAAATTTTGTCAAAGCTTAAGCATGCTTCTTGTTTCTTCCCTTGCCTAAAGATCTCATATTAAGGTCTTCTTTTGTTCTGCATCCCCAGTCATCTGTTTTAGGTGTACAGCAGTTCATTGGGGACTTTATTGGGCATTTTAAAAATTAACAGCTCTATCAGGAGAATTTTTTTTTATGGAGTGAAACTATGTCGCTTTCCGTCGCAGTAAAAGTGCCTTAATCTGCTCTGCCATCAGGTGACATCCAATTCTATGATCTGAATCCCAGCTCTTAAGCTCTGATGGACAGTTTGCTAGCATATTGTTACCAGGTTCTTGGCTCAGCTGCTTCCCCTGATCCACATTTGCTTGACTATGCTGAACTGCCAAAGTTGCCATCCAAAGCCTGATCCAGTGTCTCATCTCTCAGTGCCAAAGCTATTGTCATCATAATACACTATGGGAACATGTTTTCATTCATTTACAGGAGAGTTTGGAACATGGGGAAGATTCCACACTTTCGGTCATAGGTGAGCTCAGCCCCTCGGCTGGAAATGAGCTGTGACCTATGGACTGAGGACAGTCTGTTATAATTTACTCAAATTCATGTCATTCTGAACCCAAATTACTTACTTTACTTACTTCTGGAGGTAAAAAAGAATGGTTTAAGTATGTCAAGCTACAGAATGTTAAAATGTAAAAAATAAACAAACAAGCATTTGGGTTTTAATGACATGGTGATGATGATAGAATTGCTTCAAGTGTGATTTATTGGTGGAAGTCTGCCTGAGCTGAATTTGTTCTAACATTATGTAAATCACAGGGCTGCACTAGTGATCAAGACAGGAGTAGAGTTTGTTTTTTTTTTTTTTTTTTTTTTTTGCAGGCCCCCAGAGACAACTACTACAGCTTAAAATCCACAGTCAGGCAGAAAGGGTCTGTATATAAATAAAATAGGGTCATGCATATAAATAAAAACACAAGCATACAACCTTGATTCACACACACACACACACACACACACACACACACAAAGTCATTAGCTTTTCAGTTACTTACTTGCTTAATTTATTTATAAAGCACTTTACAACTGCACCTGCAGACCAAAGTGCTGTAATCAGCAGCATGAGAACAAACAACACAAAAACAACACACAACTAATACAGATACTAGCCCACACTCTCAAAGACTAAAAGACAGGAAGTAATTTTTAACACAAGCTTTAAAAACATTTAAAAATTGGATCTCTCCAAGTTCAAGAGGAATACTATTCCAAAGCATCAACTTTAAATGAGATTGTGGGACAGAAAGCAATGATTTATTATTTGATCTTAAAGACGGTGCTTGATGAGCAATAAGAAAGCAGGAGCTAACCCATTTTAACCACTGCTTTAAAATACATACACTAGAGCTTTATATTTTGTCCTGAAATCCTACTGGTAGCCACCTGAGAGAAGCTAAAATAGGAGAAATATGATGACTTTTCTAAGCACCCACCAGCAGTCGAGCCGCCACATTCTGAATGAACCGCAAGCGTCACGCGTGATATAATGGTACATCTCGAAGTTAAATCTCTTATCCACTTAAACTCAGTAAACTCTGATGAAACAAAAGTTTGTGTATACAAGAAAGCTACAATTAAAGATTGTAAAAGTTACACCTTTCGGTGCATTTTATATTTATTTATTTATTTATTTATTTATTTATTTTACTATCAATGTAGGCTACTGTAACCATTTTTTTTTTAAAGTGTGTTAGAGTTGGTATGTCAGTTCACCTCCTCCTCTCATCTCTACCACCTGGGAGATACCACATGGAGAGAGTGATTTGATGGACCTGGATGTGCATTTGTGTTGAACGAAGATCATTTGAATCACAGCAGTAGCCTAATATTGTGACTTCCTCTTTCTGATTTCAGAATTCATGTGATGTGATGTTTTTTTTTTTTTTTTTTAATGTGTGTATTCATATCAAATTTAAGTATTATTAGTATATATTAGTATTTAGTCTTTAATATAAGTATTTAATATAAGTATAGTATATTATTTTTATATTTATATTAAAATATATTATGAATGAAATGTGTCTATATAAACAATATATATTTCTCTACATATATTTTCCATATATTAATATAAATAACTCAAAATATTTAGTGAGGTGTCAGTGAGCATCATGGATTTCTCCTACAACATATGTTCCTGGATCAACGTCTTTGTTAATCCTGGAACAACATTCCAATCAACAAATCAGATTTGAGGAACACATTTGCAGTTTATGCAAGTTGATGCTTCCAACCAGAGTTAGATACTTCTAGATCAGTGTTATACACATATAATTTCCCTTTGATTTTATGGACACGTTATGGTACAGCAGGGTTAGATTTAGGGGTAGAGATAGGTAGGTTTAGCACTACATTTTTGGACAGAAATGTTGTTCCAGGATCAACAAAACATGTATTACTTGGCAAAATCACGGTGAACAAAAAGGTACCATCTACACTAAAAGGGAAAAGGCACTTGTAATATTCTCCTAGATCATTATTGGTTAGTTTTACAGACATTTTATTTAACCCTAAAACACAACAAAATGTAATGTGTAATTCAAAATATGGGTAAGCACACAGTGAAAAAAAATTTTAACATTACATGGTGCCCTATTTTTAGACTTTTTTTTTTTTTTTCGACTGCACAAGCCAAAGCTGAATATAGGTGTAGCCTATGAATTTGATACCTTGATATTTGGTATCTCTGTAAATCGGGGCCTTTTGACAGAAATACTTGTATTAGTACAGCTGTTGCTGATCATTTTAGGTTTATTGGGAAAGATCAATGAACAATGCAGACAGCCAATAAAAGTAATTGTCAATCTCCCCTCCCTTTTTAGCACTGTTTGCCACCCTACCTCTCTTCTGCCATCTGGTTGCATCATGAGTTATGATCAGCAATATGGAATCAAATTAAATTAATCAAACGTTGTTAGTTGGAGCGTTCAAATTGATCTACAAGCCTCGCTCTGAACTATAAACATAGCTGTGCCAATAAAGACATCATTCTCATTGTGTCTGAGCCGTGTGTGTGTGTGTGCTCCACCCACTTCCTCCTCTCCCTCTCCCTCTCTTTCTCTCTCTCCCTACTCCTTCATTTTTTTTTCGCTCATTGACAGGGCTATTAATTAACAAAGTTCATCAATTTGTGGCTGCCTTCATTTGTTTTCCTGTCATGAGTCCTGCCATACTGTGCATGCTCTAGGAACAGAAGACGGCATTAATAATACCATCTGATCTGCATGCAGAGGTCACTTTTAATTATTATAAATTACCTCTGCAGCTTAAGAGGACAGGAGTCAAACATTCTCACAGGGAAGAGAAGGTGAGAAAAACAAAGGAAAAACTTGGAAAAATCAATGCGTATATATCAGGTAACAAAAGAAAAGAAATAAAAAAAAAACATGCAGTAATACATCACAATCACAACTAAATCTATTACTAAATAATTTTTCAACATGGATAACCTCAGCCAGAATGAATGATCTATGAACTATCAATACAACCAACATATGTTTGTTGACACTTTATAGGCAAATGATAACAAAACAAGATATCTGCAAAGTATATTATGGGGAGTTTTTTTTATTTTAATAACGTTCCTTATTTAAAAGTGACAATAAAAACGTTTATATATAGATATGGATATATATATATATATATATATATATATATATAATATTAAAATAAATGGTGAAAAAATCTTGAAAAAAAACACTGTACTGTGGTTTCTGCAAAAATATCAAGAATCTGATAATAATAAGTGTTTAAGTGTTTAGTGTTTATAAGTGTTAAGTGTTTATGAGTAATAAGTGTTTAAAACATTTAATAATAAATGTGTTTTTTTTTTTAGCGGCAAATGAGCATATTAGAATGATTTCTAGAGGATCATGCGACACTGAAGACTGGAGTAATGATGCTGCAAATTCAGCTTTGCTTAGCTCAAAGGAATAAATTACATTTAAAATATATTGAAATAGAAAATGGTTATTTTGAATTGTAATAATGTTTCATTATAATACTGTTTTTACTTTTTTAAATTAAACTTTTTTTTTTTTTTGCTGTAGTTTTTACTGTACCTTGGTGCGCATAGACTTTTAAAACCTTTCAAAATCTTACCGACCATAAACCTTTGAAGCGTGTATGTGTATAATATCTAAATCTAATATATTTAAAACGGTATTCTTGAGTGTTTAATGTTATTTTAGTCATTGGTGAACTATTTCTCCGGTAACACTTTACAATACGGGTGCACTAATATGCATTAATTCATACTTAACTATCCAAAGAAAATCATGAGTTAATGTATGGCTCATGAAGAACTAAACCATTAATTAATGATTACTGCGTCAGCAACTAATAAACAGTCTATATGATTAATATATTAATTAATAAATGCATTGCTATTAATTAAATGTGTCATCATGTATTAACTCCTTAACATATTTTATTAACTAATAGTGTAAATAAATGTGTATATTACCACAATTAGTCAACAC
Organism: Pimephales promelas; assembly: GCF_016745375.1. The sequence continues at coordinate 302,402 of NW_024121193.1, read as the reverse complement.
TATACACTTCAACTTCCAGTTGTCTGCTTTAATTAATCATTAGCTAATGATTTGAAAAGGTATCATTATGTTATGACTTTACTTGTTGAGGCACATGACTATTAACTAATTGTTAAGTCATTATCGTTATGGGGTTTATCATCGGCACTAAAGGCCTGTTGGGAAGTTGAAAATACAGTGAGTGTAATGTCTGAGAGTTTTTGAAGGATGGGTAAGTTGGGCCGCTCACAAATATCAGCACACCAGAATCTGAAATACTGAGCTGTTACACCGTGTTTAAAGCGCCCCTATCATGGATTTTTGAAAATGACTGTTCATGTGTGGAATATAGTTCTAAGGGAATGAAAACATCCTGCAAAGATTTATATCTGAAAGTGCACCGTATATAAATTTATCGTCTTTCAAATGTGAGAGTCGACTCTGAGTCTATGAAATGAATTGTTTTTGAAACGAGTCATTAGCTGTTACGTCGTGATGTATATGCAAAACATTAGCTCATTGGCCGCTCCCAACAACTGCGCGTGCAGACGGGAGTGTAAACTTGAAGTCTAGTCTAGAACACATTCAAAAACTTCAGCTGAATAGTGTCATGTCGAGAAGACTCTGTGTTCTACATTGCAAAGACAGTTCAGCCACTTGTTTTCATTGCCCAGGGACGAGCATGTGAAGAACCAGTGGTTATATTTGCAACGATACCACAACAGTAGGCTATAGCCCGAACCTTGTGTTCACATCATTTTAATGACGAATCATTCGAAAACATAAATGAATTCAAATGTGGATTCGCAAGCCAGTTGTTCCCGAAGGAGGGCTCAGTATCCAGTGTATATGGATCAGGTTGGTCCTCCTCCGAATCACAATCTGTAAGTATTATTAATAATGTTTGCTGTTATGTTTTCTGTAGCATGCACACTATAGTTATATTGTGTTGTGTGTGTTGTGTACACTCCACGCAGCTTCTAAGCAGGGTAAAGTTGGTTTTGTTTTTGATATTCACCAGACATTCATTGAAAAATGGCAATTACCTCCTAAACGACTTAGCCAAATATGACTTCGCTCTATATAATAAGCACTGTCCCTCAAAAGCCGCGGCAATGTGAGTTTCGCCATGAAAGCTCACTCTTGACGGAGACACGAGTAAGGGACCGTGTGGAAAGTGCAATTTTTCTGACACGTTTGTTCATACACTGCATACAACACTTGACAAGCTATAATCTATTAATGGTGATGGGTGTTCCGTTGCCGACAATCTCTTCCTACGGTTTACCAATAACAACTGACTGGGTCATTTGACCAATCGCCTCAGATTCACGTCACTCAAAGGAGGTTTTTGGGAAAATGAATCGTTGAACAAATCATTTGGGAGTCGTTGAGCAAATCGGGTAAAAATGAATGCATATTATAACACAAATAAAGTGTTTTTTATCATTGCATGCATACGTTAAACTCGTTTTGGAAACTCCCAAAACAAAAATAAGATCATTTCAAATGCTATGATAGGGGCTCTTTAAACTGGTGAGACCATTACAGCTGTCTACACATGACAGACCATTGCAAGTCCATATGTCCTTCATAACAGAAGTAGCACAAAAACTCGGAGTATGTCAGAAATAGAATGAAGCATCAGTATACTGTTGGGGTTTTGTTGTGTCGTGTAGCATTGTGTCGCATCCAGTGTTGTATCACTGATTATAATGGGTTCTAGTTTCTTTGTTCGGTCTAGACACAATGTTATGAAATAGCAGAGCGCGGCCGCATATTCTCAGTGTTCTTCCTTTAAACCCTCGAGCTCAAGCTTAACCTGACACACTCCTGTGCCATGAACTGTTGGATGCAGCGGTTCATCTGGCACAGTGGAATCCCGGTTGTAGAAGGAAAAAAGTGATTTTTTTTTTCACTTTTTTCCAAAAAAGTCAACAAGTAAAGTCATAACATAATGATACCTTTTGAAATCATTGATGTGCATAGCTTTGACTAATTGTGATAATTAACAAATTCATTTACACTATTAGTTAATAAAATATGTTATTAAGGAATAAATACACAATGACACATTGAACTGATACAGTAGCAATGCATGTATTACTTAATCTATTAATCATATAGACTCTTTAGTAGTTGCTGATGCAGTCATAATGAATGAATGGTTTAGTTCTTCATGAGCCATACATTAACTCATGAATATCTGTGCATTAGTTAAACATGAACTAATGCATGTTAGTGCACCCATATTGTAAAGTGTTACCACTTATCCAGTCATTCTTGGCAGGATAAAGGCATGGTGTGGCTTAATAAAGCATTTCCATCAGCAGGGATAGACAAGTGTGCTCTCTGGTCTCTGCACGTGCCATCGCTTAGATCAAGGCAGTTAGTTTGCTCCATATCTACCTCTTGGGGCTCAAAACATTCTGAGCTGGAGCCTTCACCTGTCTTCTGTGGCTAGCCATGGCCCCAAATGGGAAACGCATGCAAATTAGATGATGAATTAAAGGTGACCAATTGAACTCATTCCGTCTAGTTTTTGGCTGCTCATTCTCTCTCTCTCTCTCTCTCTCTCTCTCTCTCTCTCTCTCTCTCTCTCTCTCTCTCTCTCTCTCTCTCTATTTTTTCATCTAGTTCTTGCCCTTCCTGATTCTTTCACTCTCTTTTCTCTTCCCCACTTACTCTGTATTTCTGCCCGATAGGCAAATAAAAGGACCTGATTTAGAACAAAAGGCACGCCTCGTTAGCCCTGCAGCCTGCCCTCCCTCGGTAAATTGCCCTATTCTGGTGACAGAAAGGAAAGGATTGATATATTGAACGAATTAGAGCTGAGCACGTCTATCTGAATGGACAGAGGGAAAGAGACAAAGACAGAGAAACTAAACAGGAGACAGAGGGAGAGATAGTGGTGGAAAGATAGCAGGGGTGTTTTCTCCGAGAGAATATGAGGTAAACAAAGAGAATGTAATTGACAGTAAAAAAAGGAAAACAAAACATACAAAATATTAGATTGAATGATGTATAAATCATCATGTTTGCCATGTGTCTTTGTCAAGTATTGTTTGTAACCTCTGTTGTATAAGTCTATGTCCACGTCTATGTTTTGATCTTGTTGTATGCAATTTTTTTTAATAAACACTGCACTGGGTTCTCGCTACAAGTTGCCTCCAGTGGATCGGATTTTTAGAATTAAGAACATAATTAACAATGGTTTATTAATTTACTAATTTATCTTTATTTAAAACTATATGCAGATAACTGTGAAGTTTGATGGTAGACTAATGTACTGTTTTTCTTTCATTTGACTATTAGCCTCTACCGTATTTCATTTCCGTATTTGTACTAGTCTATATTTAATTGCAGTATTTCATTATTCCAATGTATTTCATTTCATTTGACTTCATTCAGTTTGTGTTAAATTCATCTTTTATACCAAATAAGTGCACCAAAGAAATATGAAAGACTGTCATTTCATTGTATTATATTTGTTTCTAAATATTTGTTCCTCTCGATCGCTGTCCTTCATAGAGACAGCAGCCAGAATAAAGTTCATTCAACCACTGCTTACATTAAAAGAAGAAGAGCTGAATGGGTGATTTTGTTGTTTTTTGCCCCTCTGCTGCGCTGTGCATGTTTCTTTAAGGAACATTTCCCCCATTTCAATATTAATCTTTATTGAAAGTGGATCATATATGTAGTCGAAATGTAAAATAATTTTTGAATTTGGTGTCCTCTTGACAGAGAAAAGACAGAAAATAACCGAGGTGCGGTTATAGTTAGTTCACACAGCGAGAGAACAAGACAAGCACCAGCAGTCCACCCAGCTCGAGCCAGTTCGGGCTCCTCGACCGAGAGCACATGCACAGCAGTCCGCCTCAGGTAGAGCCAGTCCAGCCTCCTCGTCCACAGCAGCCACCTCCAGCCTCAGCTGCTCTTCACTATACTGCGGCTCATAAAGACAGCCACGAACATCGGATTCGACATCATGTTTAGTTTCTTCTATCATTATCATACTTCCGATGTCCACAGCCCTTGTTAGCTTAGCTTCCAAACAAGATGTCTGATATTGATTCAGTATCTGCAAGTGAAGTTCCACCCACTGATCTGTAATAGGCCTGTAGGGTGAGTGGATCACACAGGCTTGATTAAAAATGAGCTAATGTTTGTAGTTTCTACACTTTCTAATGAAATGTGACTTCCTGCTTATATGACGCAAAATGACGATATTTACGTCATAATAAGCGGGAAGTAAAACACTTAAAACCTTTTCTCGCCCATCTCAGGGGAAAATAAGGGAATAAACTGTGACCATTCAAAAATATGACTGGGTTTATAAAGATACAAAACTTAATGCAAATGGGTGAAGTGTCCCTTTAAAGAGAAAGAAGTTTTCAGCTTGCCAGTATAAATCACTATTTTTCTGCACTAAACTAGTGAATTGTCCCAAGATATATTCAGAGATGATAAACAAGATGTTATGGAATAACAATTTATTGAAAACCCAATTTTGAAAAAAAACTGACATTCGATTTGTTCTTAGACCTTACTGAAAACGCACCAGCGCGACATCCGACATGTTTTCCTAGATCACATATGCTGCATTCATGTATATAAATACATTTAGACCACTTGACTGATTGCTATCAGGATGTGAAGAGTCTTTCAACCAGCATAACAAAAAAACAAAAAAAAAATTAGAAGTAGGTAACACAAGGTAAACCAACAGGTGATGTCCATGAGACTCCATATGAAAAACACTTCCCGTTCCCCTATAAACAATTTCTTACACAAACAAGCAACAGAAAATAATCTCCCACACAACGTGTGAGAGCAAACGCTCTCAATAAACTGCAAACACTGCTGTCCTTTTCAATTAGGCCCTCCTGCTCTGCCTGGTACAGGGGCAGCCAAGCGCAGCCATGCTGTGAAGATTACTACAGCAGTCGCACTGCATATTAATCTCTCTACTCACCCACAGCCCAACCAGAGAGGGCCAAACAAAACAATGCCTTACAGATCCCAATAATTGCACAGCAATATCTGTGTGGCAGCGAGGCATGATGACGAAGTGAGGAAATAAAAGAAAGAGAGGCAGGCAAAGATAGTGAAATACCGATGTGTGGTAGGAGAATTGATGGCCAATGAGCTGTGATGGATGATGGTAAATATGGTCAAATCTAATAAATCTGAATAATTCAACCATTTGTATGAGGGGGAGGTGAAGGGGAAAGAATGAAGTCTGACATTTCAGGCTGTACTATTGTGGCTCATAGTGGTGACTTCCTGATCAATAGACATTATACAATTCTACACCGCCAGGAACTGAGCTGGCCTACTGTTTGATTTGAATGTCTGTGGGTTATCAACCTGACCTGAGATCACACTTTTCCAACTAGTCAAAAGTTTCTGTGAGCATCCCAGTGTCTTGTACGCCTTGCTGAACATATAATGGAAATGTAAGGGTTCCCTAAGTTCTCCCCATAAAAGCTGGTGCTTGTCTATAATACTTGACTGTGGTGTTAGCTGGAGGTGTGTAGTTCCGGCTCAGCGTGTCCTCTTTGTCATACCGACAATGTTGACAGAGGCACAAAGGAGCCTTATCTTAGGATAGGCAAATATTTTAAATCCTCTACTCCCTTTTCTGTTGAACCATCAGATAGCTTAAATGAAAGAGCCTGGGCGCTGAGGTGGCAGGGCTTAGCAAGATTCAGTAATTCTCCATTAATCAGGATGCTTTTTTCATTATTAGCCTTTTGCTTCATGATTAATATCACACCCCCTCATTAAAGAGGATTAAATATTGCAGCTCTAAAAACTGACTTTCCTCAAACCAGTGGGAGAGAAAAGGAAAAAAGGAGGGAGAGCGGGGCTTTGTAGCCAGTCCTTTTACTTACAATGTCTAATTGTGAGTGTTCGCAACCACCCGGTAAAGGTCAGAGGCTCTGGCCAACTTTTTTTTTTTTTTTTTTGCCATATATTTACATAAAACAGTTACCTAGCTGAATTTGGTGTACATAACCTTTATAAAAAGCATTTACAATGCAAAGCTCTCTATGTTTTATAATTTGAAAAGTCAACTAATTTTATTGTCTGGATATGAGTAAATAACCGCTGTGTTGTGCTTCTGTGGACATTGACCTTTGATAATTAGCCGTGTATACTGTCGGTTACATAAGTCAAAGTCTAGGATATGAATACGAAGACAGTCAAATCTGGATGAGACAGAGCATGAATGAGACAAATTAGATTTCCATTCCCTGTTGCTATGCTTTTAAATAGCAATTTTAATGTAAATATCTCCAGCTTCATAACCTCACTTCCATTATTCAGGGATGTGTGGTATTCTGCATAGCAGGGGTTCAAAAAAAAATCTGTCTGGCTTGTTCTTCTTGTTTATCACTAGTCTATTTTAGAAACTTTTGGGGTCATGAGAAATGTATTAGTCTCCTACAGGCATTTTAATATGTAGCCTACCGAGGTGGTTCCTTTTTCTATTTTGTAACTGAGAGTAAACATTTCATGAGTGCTGAGTTACTCAGCCTGAATAGTACTTGTTCTAAAACCTAAAGGCTTGGATATTTTGTCACCAAGTTATATACAGGGGTTGGACAATGAAACTGAAACACTGGCCAATGTTGGAGGTTTCACACCTATATGCCTGGCGGCCAATCTTCAGAGTGAAGCACGGGTGGATCAGTGATGGTTTGAGCTCCAATATCATGACAATCCTGATTGTATTTGATGGACACGACACTGCCGAGGACTACCAAACCCTTCTGGAGAATCATGAGCACCTGATGCTCAAACCGTGTATCAGCATGATCATGCACCAACACACACAGCAAGACTTGTGACAGAAGGGTTTGATGAAGATGAAAGTGACGTTGAACATCTCCAATGGTCTGACAGTCACCAGATCTGAATATTATTGAGGTGTTTTGGAGGAGCGAGTCCACCAGCATCATATAGTGACCTGGACACTGTTCTGGAAGAGGAACGGCTCATAATCCCTCTGGTCACTGTGAAGGACTTCTATCTGTCAATTGGTGCTGTATTTGGATGCAAAATGAGGCCCTTACCATTCTAACAAATTATTGTGTTGTAAGACCAGGTGTTTCAGTTTCATTGTCCAACCCCTGTAGTATAGCCTATACAATACCATTGAAAAGTTTGAGGTCGGTTCTTTTGAACGAAATGTATTTTATTTAGCAAAAATCCACTCAATTAATTAGAAGTTATAGTAAAGACTTTTGCATTGTTAAATTTATAAAATAAACTCTTCACACTTTCTACCAAAATATTAGAGTGACATAACAGTTTTGTCCAATCAAACACACTTTGTTGATTCCATGGTCTAAAAATAAGATGTAAAATCTTTCTCAAGAAATGAAGCACATTGATGGGTACGTGCTCTTGCTCTCTCTCTGGTTGATGTGTGTGTGTGCGTCAATGTTCAACTTTGAACAGACCGTCAAAGTTGAATACAAAAACACACTTTATTAACTCTCTGGGTTTGGCAAACCCACCGGCATGTTTTGCTCGATTGTTTTTACATAGAAGCAAACATATACTTTTATACATATACTTTATTGGTCGTACAGACTTAAGAAATATGAAAAAAAAATCTGTTGAATGTCTTCTTTTTTATGTGTCCACTTACAATTGAAACAATACATTGTGCTTTTGTAAAATAAGGAAAATAAACAGGGTGTGCTTTCTGCCCTCTCTGTCTTCGTGAACTTTTTTATTGGAGCACGTCTCTAAACTTAAACAAAACTCAGCGAATACTATCACCCAGGCATTACCTATATATTTTTTACAATAATTTATGTATGTACTAACACAAAAACAAACATTCTCTGTTTATTTAATCTATATGAAAAGAGAGAGACAATCGTTCTCATTTCAGCTCATTCTTTTAAATGGTAAATATGAAGAGTTCAGATGCAAAAGCCTCTAAATGTCATTTGAAATTTTCTTCTTTAATGATGATTTTTATCAAACTTGTATATTTAAGTTCAGTAATTTCACTTAAATAAAAATTAATAGGTAATTATCATTGCCATTTAAGTGAAATCACTGAACTTAAATATACAAGATTGATAAAAATGATCATTGTAGAAGAAAATTTGAAATGGCACTTAGAGGCTTTTGCATCTGAACTCTTCATATCATGCTTTGCATCTGAACTCTTCAAATCATTAATTTTTACATATAAATCATACCGTTGTGGTCTATATAAAACATAACTGCAGTGCTTGGGTCTGAATTCCTCATTATTATAGCTCCACATGCCCCTTTTCTACCCCTTTTCTGATGTGCATCTTTGAGCGACCCGTTTCAATGTGTCCCCTTTAAATAAAAAGGAGATGCGTCATACCCCGCCCGCTCTCCAGGTAGATGAGTTCACGGTCGGTTCAACTCCCCGCTTTTGGCCATTATTGTTGTAGTTTGATTAGAGATATACGATTATATAGGCTGTGAAGAATAGTCCTGGGATACATCAGAAGCGCTGGTTTAAAATTTTTTTAGAGGAGCAACGTATCAAGCTGATGTAGTAAGTACTTTATTATTAGTGCTTTGTTGTAATCGTGATATGGAATAGCCTATGTAAACCGCTAAAAGACTGTTTAAATATGAATCGCTTTATTTGTGTAAATGAATGAACACCTTTTACCAAACTATATTGCTATACTGAGATGAGTAAAACTTGACTGAAAAATTTTGAAATAAAATGTCTTTGTATAAGCAACTTAAACTGCAAATGAACATTTATATGCCTTAATATATCATAAAAACAACACAATCTCATGAAAGTGCGTGTCTATAGCACAAATTTAAATTCTCGTACCATCCTACGCCAAAATTAGTTTTTATGTGCAAATGTAAACCCCTTGGGTAGGATTAGGTGTGTGGAGTGCGTGTGTATTACACGCCATAAAGTGCGTATCATATGTACGCGTAAACTGTGTCAGCACGCAAAAACTATTTCTGGTGAGAAATTAAATTTCTAAATAGAAATGCACTTTCATGAGATCGCAACGATATGCCGTTATGTTATAGACGAAATGTGAAAGACAACATTTCGTTGACTAGTTTTTGTTATAAAGTTTTTACTGTAAAATAGACTACTGTCACATCAAATAAGCTTTTGTTTTTATAGTTATTATAGTGTTTGTTCCAATGTAGGCTTTATTCAAATTAATGAATCCTTGTAATACGTATGATAAAATATATACTTTAGTTTTCACAATATTACATTTCAAATACAGTTACAATTTTAATTGTTGTTGTAGTTGTAACCTTTTTAATAAAATAGCAAGAATATATTTACAAGGTATCTTAAAAGCTCAGTATAAGCCTTCTCTTTAAACTATTTTTATTGTGTTTTATTAGTGACAAATTAGGGGAGAGGATAAATATCCAAAACTTTATGAAAATACAGTATGTGAATTAACTACACAATTACTAGAAATGTTTACCATGGATTTTATAAAATTTGGAAGCAAAAATTCAAGTGGAAAAATACAGACATAAAGACATTTTTTTCCTTGCATTATATCTTGTTGCTCAGTGATACACCTGTGTGAAAGGCTCATTATGCGGATCATTATGCAGGTAATTGACTTTTTATTTATTTATTTATTTTTTTAATAAACATGCACATGTACATACATGTTGCTCACATATTATGGTAGCCCTGTTTGTGCTAAATCACCTGTGCCATTAATATAATTATAAGCAACTGAAAAGAACACAAATATCAGGGCATGCCCAAACATCTCAAGGACCCCAAAAACAACTTAGACCCCAGAAGGTTAAGGGCCAACAAACCATAAAAAGGAAATACTGATACGTAGGGGAAATAAAAAATAGTTCACTAAATTCAAGTCTCTGAAATCCTTTAGTTAGAGATTGAGGTTCAGTGGTTGTGTGGCTTCTCTGTAGTTCGCTCTGGCTGTCCTCCCTCAAAGCGGTCAAGCAGACATGTCCAGAGGGTCATGACAAACGTCAGATCCACAGGAGATAGTTACGGTATTCTAGGCAGCAAACAGAGAGCGGTATACGGAGATGCCGTTGTAACCAAGACAGTATTCCCTGCAACGCTGGGCTCAGGAACCCCAACATGCATAGGCCAAAGGCTAGAAAAGAGCACCAAGAATGAGCACCAGAACCACAGATAGCAGAGCACACACACTGTAATACAATAGAATATAGTTACAGCCCTTCAGGCAACAGCGCCATGTTAAGGAAGGTTCAAGGATAGCCAGACAGTCTTCAGGACAGCGCCAGACAACGTGGTAGTAAAATATAGTTACGGCCCTTCAGGCAACAATAGCAAGCGTTGAGGAAGATTTGAGTAAAGCCACACAGTCTTCAGGACAGCACCAGACACTGGGACCACAGGATGGGTATAGCAGAGGCTAGAAGAAAGCAACCACAATGACCACCAACACCATAGATATCAAAGGGGCATACACACTCACACTGTGTGGTAGTAAAATATAGTTACAGCCCTTCAGGCAACAAATAGCGAGCACTGAGAGAATTGTGAACATTGAGAGCATTGCGTTCAGACAAAGAGTTCTGAGAACCTGGACTTCCTTTGCAGAGCTGTAGAGTACAATAGCAAAGGCAGCATGCCGACAACAGCCGGGCAAGTGGAGCTCTCCCCCTCTTTCTCTTCCAAAGAACCAGCATTTATATCCTTCAACCAGGGCATGGCCAGTTGTTAGACCATTAGTTGCTAATGGCGATCATCAGCAACAAGGCAGAGGCAATAATATATTCTCAACTACTCAATCAGCGACTCAATCAAAGGACCGTGTGACACTGAAGGATGTAAAGGATGCTGAAAAAAAATGAATTTTCAACTAAAATAAAACACGTATTCTAATTATATTTTAATAAGTCTAATTATATTTTACAGTTTGTTCTGTATTTTTGATCAAAAATACTTTTTCAGACATTAAAAAATCATACAACCCTAAACTTTTGAACTGTTTATTTATGTATATGTATTTATAATAATACAAATATATAAAGATTGTCCAATAAAAAAAAAGATCCATGAAAATAACCTTTACTTCTAAAAAAGTACCTGTAGGCTACATTAGAGCTCCCCAGATTCGTCTGTTCAGTGAAAAATCCTTTTTGTTTGGTACAAAGTGTCAATTATTTTGTGGATCTCTCTTGAAGTATGAAAGATTAAAAATTTAAATCAGCAATTCACTTCACAGAGAAGACTCTTATCTGAAGCTTGACGATCAAATGAGCACATACCCATTGAAATACACAGCACACTCTTCTTCACCAAGATCATTCTCAGATCTCAAAGTATAACTTGGCATTGAGAGGACATGAGACATAGGGTACAATGGGCTAAAGGCTCCACAAGGTAAAAGGCTCCTTTGATTTTATTTTCCTCTAAACCACTAGATGGCACGATAACTTGCTGCTGCACTTTCCAAAACATTCGCTTTTTTTTTAGATACACATTGATTTTTGTCTGATCCTTCGGTGCTTCCCAATTCTTATTTGTGGATTCTCACTTCCTTTCCCTGCTTTCTTTCCTTGCGTCTCAGCTCCACCCCCTGTAGGATGCGTGGGAAGGCTGCAAGGAAATGTGTACGGGAAAATCGAAGAAAAACTTATTTTTATAAGCTCTATTTGATTCTTGATCACTTGAGCGTCACTTCACTGCGTCATCAGCTGCGCTCAAAGGATCTGCCCTTATGTTTTTAAAGTTTGGTTATTTAAGAAATTATGAAATAATAAAATGCCCTATTGATATATGTGTGATATATGATTTATTTAAATTGCAAAGGTAAAGCATCAATGAAAAGGATTATGACAGACGTGAAGAGGGATAAGGATTTATACGTTATCAGGTTTCTCGATAAAACTTCCGCATAGGATACACCTGTGCATCCTTGCTCTTAACTTTCTCACTCCTCATTCCTTGCCTCAGAGGCTGGATCCCAAATGGTACACCTCACGTGGACTCGCTGTCTCGTGGACTCAAAGTGTGTGTGCTAGCCAAGTTTACGAGTCTTTAGGGTGTCCCATTCTCCATTTCAGCACTCAGAACTGTGCTCGTGAGCGCCGTCTTTGTGCCCTTGATGCAGCCTTCTGCAAAGCCCGCACATTTGCACCCTCCACATGAGTTACCTACCCAGGAATCATTGTGAATACTCAATCAGTTAAATGAGGAGAGGAAATGAAATGAGTTTTGTGGCTGTTTGACTTTCGGTGGCATGATGTCATCAAGCCTGTCCCAAAATACACTCTTGCGTGCCCTCGTGGACTTGAGGCCAGCACCCCTTAGGTCTGCATTTCCTGACGTCACCAAGTGTGTACTCGAAGGAGGTCCACCAGGCCAGAGTGTGCCATTTGGGATACAGCCAACGAATACTAAATTTATAATCTATGCTATAAATACATTTTTGTTGCTTTAACCCTCTGGGGTCTGTTTTTGGGGTCCTTGAGATGTTTTGACATCCACTGACATTTGTGCTTTTTTCAGTTGCTTATAAACATATTAATGGCACAGGTGAAATTGCACTCTATTCAGCACAAACAGGGCTACCATAATATGTGAGCAACATGTATGTAAATGTTTGTATTTTTGAGACAATATGGTTTATGCTTGGTTATTGAAAAAAAGCTAAAAAATTAAAGTTTCTAAAATAAGGCCACAAAACACATACTAAATATGTGTCCACAAGACATTTGACAAATGGATGTTGTCGCCTTGAGAATCATCTGAAAATCTGAAAATCGTCTCGCCTAATCATTCACATAAAACAAAAGATTGTTTTATATTGTGAAAAACATTTGTTTGTTTGGAAAGGCAATATGCGTGGAGGCGTGAACGGCCCAACCCTTGTCATGAATAATTAGGTTGTTTTATATATATATTTAAATTCTTATATATATATATATATATATATACATATATACATTCTTATATATATATATATATATATATATATATATATATATATGAGCTACATTAATACAAAATCGAGGTTTTGTATTTAAGCAGCACTTTGCAAGATTTCCGTTTTTGTCAAACTTTGACCCCTAGAGTCGCTGTGGAGTACTTGTACTGTCGTAAATAGCATTCACGCAGAGATGTCTCTGCACTCACGGCTTGATCCCCTCCCCTGTATACTGGTACCTGTTCAGTTGTATGGAAGCTGTAACGAGTGGAAATAAGGTGTGGCCCCTTTAAGAGCTGCACCCTGTTGAACTGTCGGCAGTCTGTATTGTATGCGCCTCGATACAATATTGGGGGGCGAGACGCACAACATTCAACCCGAAAATAGTCATATAACCATTGCTCTGAAGCTATTCAGTTAAAGGGTTAGTTCACCCAAAATTAAGTCATTAATTATTCACCCCCATGCTGTACCAACCACGTAAGACCTTCGTGCATCTTCGGAACACAAATGAATATATTTTTTGATTAAATTTCGAGAGCTGTATCACTACCACATAGGCACCCTAAGAAATTGAAACTTGACGGCCCAGAAAGTCATTGAAGAAAATGTTTAAATTTTCCATGTGACTACAGTGGCTCAACTATAAGTTTATCAAGAGACGAGAATACTTTTTGTGCACAAAAACAACAAAAATACCGACTTTATTTGACTATTCCTTTTCTTCCTTGTAGGCCTGAGACGAGAGTTGAAGAGATTTCCATGACGCTTGCATGAGTCTGCCTACAAGGAAGAAAAGGAATAGTTGAATAAAGTCACTATTTTTGTTGTTTTTTCACCATGAAAAGAAAGTCTTAAAATCCAAATGAATAAATGAGATTGACTCAGAAAAGACGTCAATGAATGCATGTGCGTCACCTGATCGGATATGTGGATAGTTAAACCTTTCTGCAACATTAATCAAGTTAATTAATATTTGTGCTTGCACATGTTAATAATTTTTATACTATATTCATCCCATAGTGGTGTAATGGTGTGGGGAGTGTTGTGCCAATTTTGCATTGTTTAAATGTCACGGCCTACCTGAAAATTGTTTCTGACCATGTCCATCCCTTTATGGCCACCATGTACCCATCCTCTGATGGCTACTTCGAGCAGGATAATGCACCATGTCACAAAGCTTGAATCTTTTCAAATTGATTTCTTGAACATGACAATGAGTTCACTGTACTAAAATGGCCCCCACAGTCACCAGATCTCAACCCAATAGAGCATCTTTGGGATATGGTGGAATGGGAGCTTCATGGGAGCTTCATGCCTTGGATGTACATGTCACAAATTGTCTCGGGTTACGACTGTAATGCTGCGTCGAAGCTACAACACTATGGAGAACGCCTTCAGCGAGACGCGTCTGAAGCCTGTATGGAACTAGTCCAATCTTGATTGGTGTTGTGTGATGACATCACTCGTGATGCTGCATGTGACGGTGAGTCGGAAGCTATAAAAGGACACCGGCAGCATAACAGCACCAGCTTTCAATAGGTCAAAGCAAGTCGTTCTCAGGAGCACAAAGGAGTGGCCGAAGGATGTAGCGTTTCGTTCCCTTCTCAGGGAACGAGGGTTACAGTCGTAACCTGAGACTTTCCCTTTCATGGGATCTTCCGCTGCATCGAAAATCGACAGTATGGAGAACGAATGCCCACTGCGCCTCTCTGAGAGAAATGCCCTGATATGAAAATCACAAAACTTGTGAACACGGTGTAGAGGGCATATTTAAACTATAATGTTTTATGTTTCGCTTGTTAAGACTCTTATTCATCATCTGGAATCATTTAAAGCCCTTTGAACAGTTTGCACTGAAACTGCCTTGAACCGTTCGGTTACCAGTAAAGTGCATTATATGGAGAAAAATCCTGGAATATTTTCATCAAAAACCTTAATTTATTTTCGACTGAAGAAAGAATGACATGGACATCTTGGATGACATGTGGTTGAGTAAATTATCAAATTATCAAATTATCAGTAAATTATCAATTTTTTTTTTAAAGTGAACTACTCCTTAATGTGCTCACAACCCATTTGAAGCGCCCAGAATAGTTTCCCATGCTTTTGCATACAGGGTTAGAGGCAGAATGGCCTCTGATATCTGATCGCCGCAAGCACGCTCGAGAACCTGAATCGGAGGAACGGGGCATGATATCATTGACAGGGTTAAAGTGCTTTTTAGTAAGTGTGAGCGCTCATGAGCAAATTACTTTACCCATAGCGTAAGCAACTTACGGAATACGAGAGAACCTCTCATAAGAGAACATTTAAATCATACATACCCCTGTTTATACAAAATATTTAAGCAGCACACAATTATACCACTTTTGGCTTCTGTCAGGAGATTAGAGAAAAATCATTTTAAATCAGAATTTAACTCACTTTGTTACTTGAGGGAGTTTGAGATGGTGCCGTAACAGTCATTATCATTGTCATGCCAATTACTCTGCTATCTCATCTCATCAACTTGCTTTTTAATAGACACATTTTGGAAAATTAAAACTTTGTGTTGGAGAGCAATAATTAAGTTCTCTTAGGTTGTAGTAAATGTATATCTTTATGAATTCATTTTCAGCAGAAATGATCAAAAGACAGTAAGAGCTTTTAATGTTTCTACCCAAGGCACATCTAGTCAGGAAATTGCAGCAGTATATGCAGAAAGTTTATTCTTACTGTCACCAGTGTGGGCTAAATTATTCAACATCCAAAAATGACAGTGAATCGTTTATTTCAATATTTGGAGTAGATAAACAATCATCAATTGCAGAGTGCCTGCAGTGACTGTCCTAGTCAGCTCTGTGGGTAAATCTCTAAATAAAGAGTGATAATACATTTAGACTGACAGACATCATGTGGATGGTAGAGACTTATATGGATCCAAACTGATTTTGACTGATATCTGTTACATTTTCTACAATTGCCCAAAAGACCACACCAAAGAGAGTCTGAAGAGTGTTTTTATGGATTAAAACGAAGATCATATTAAAATGCATTTAGACAATCTTCATACATCAGTGTGAATCACATTTCAGAGACTAAAAATGCAAATGAATACAAAACTTATTTCAAGGTTTAATCAATTATTTTGAACCATTAGTCTGAGTGGGTATCGTATTGAGTTTTTTCATTTTTTTTTTTCATTTTATTTTGCATAACACTTTCTTCTTTTAGCAGAAAAAAAGTAGCGCTATTACCTGCTATGTGATTATGCTATTTATCATGTCTTTCCCTTCATTGTGCTACTGCATCTTTTTCATTTGCATTCAGACTATCCAAGCAAAACTCTCTAGGTAATCAAACAAAATGATTAAAAATGCGAAATCAACAAAAGTGAACTTGAAGGCCAATGAACCAGGACACTACAAAGGCCGAGAAAAGGAGCCAGGTAAATGAAAGGGAAACACAAATTTTACCCTTGTACGTACACATACACAAACACATTTTTACTCCCAAGGGGTCATGTACTGGCGTATAGGAGAGAGCCTGCATGTCCCTATATCAGTGTTCAATCTGTAACTGAAAAACCAGGGATGTTGGATTCAAATTTGAATTAGTTTTCAGTGACAAACTGAGCGTCAGTTCTGGCAGGCCAAGTAGTCAAGACGCTGCTAACGCTATTTGCCAATAACACGGTCTCATCAGCTGAGCTGCATAAGCACATCTGCTGTTCATCTCCTCTCGCAGCTAATTTCTACGCTCAAATCAGGGTGCCTTTTTAAGCAGATTCAGTTCGCTCCTAACTGCTTGCTGCTCGCTTCTCTGCAGCCCGCCACCTCCCCAGCTCCTCCTTGTCATGCATAACGCATTTTCTATTCTGTCTTCGTTGCTGCTCTGTTTATATGGGGGAATAATCAACACATTCTCATCCTTTAGCGTCATATAGGTGACGCTATATGACAAAATGGCGCTATACTACGCACATGGCACCCGTTATCGTTAATATAACACGTGCTGTGATGGGTAGGTTTAGGTGTGGGGTAGGGTAGGGTAGTCTCATATTACGCTAAAGGTTTTATGACGACTTGGGTTCGCTTGTTATATTAACGATAAAGGGTGCCATGTGCGTAGTATAGCGCCGTTTTGTCATATAGCGTTCTATGTGACGCTAAAGGATGAGAACGGGCTGGAATAGTTCAGCTCGCCCAGTACTAAACTGTGTGAGCGTTCTAATGCTGCTGCTGTCCTCTGACTCTCTGCTATTATAATCATAACCCGAGACGTTCCCTTTCGTAGTCACTCCGAGTTACGTCGGATGACGGAGAATGGGGGCTTTCTAGGCGAAACATTCCCGGTCATCCGTCGTAACGTCTCCGTTCCCTACTCAGGGAACAAGGGTTACATACGCAACCGAGACGTTTTCTTAAGACGTTCTGCTCTACTGTTTTGTTGTGTTTGGTTTTCACCTTGTTTGACTGGCAAATAAAACAAAACTTGACATCAGAAACCCAGTTCCTAACAACATGACACAGACAGTTGTATGATGATAGTTTTTTATTAATGTTCTTGATAACAGAGTATTGATTTCAAAGGTTTTTTTTTTTTTTTTTTTTTTTTTTTTTTAAAGCAATGGACTATTACGTCACTATAAATATGGGGTATCTTTGGTTTCCATTCAAATAGATATTTTACATAGGCTACTCATACTCTGTTACAACCTGTGCTTTTTTGAAGAAGAAAAAGAAGAAAAGGAAAAATAGATTTCAACAGTGTAGTTCAGAGTCACCATGTGTCCTTAAAAATCTCCAGTCTAATCGGAACCACATTCAGTCCTAAACACACAATCCATTTACCTCATGTTCTCTTTCTGTCCATACTGACATTTGCAGTTCCCAAGTTGTTGTGATAATATCTAAGACTGTGTTTATTGTACAACATCTACCAGTGTTTCAGTCCAGCCCATTCTCACCCCCAAGGCGTCACCTAACTGTCGCCTTGGGAAGCATTTGACCATGCTTCAATATCTGACGCTTTAGGCGCCCTTTAGCGTCAGTTAGATGACGCTCTAGGATCGCGTGTACCCCACCCCCACCCCCACCCCATACCTAAACCTAACCGCGTCCTCTAACTGACGCTTTCCTTTAGCGTCAGTTAGATGACGCCGTAGGATCGCGTCATGTAAGTGACGCTAAAGGGCGCCTAAAACGTCAAATATTGAAGCATGGTCAAAGGTGACGCCTTGGGGTGAGAATGCGTTGTTCAGTCAGTTGATGTTAGCGACACCAGGTATCATGAACTTCAAAGCTCTGCCTCTTCCTAATTTCATTTAGATGAGGGGAGATATAGACACATTATAAATGGAAAACTAGACATGATGAGAGTTGTTGAAATTCTTATAATCTCAAGTGTATCTCAGCTTCACACATTCCCAAACAACCAATAGCACTAATTTGCAAATACTCACTGGGACTTAAGAGAGGTCGCAACAGAAAGGCAAAATAATATATTCCCGAATTGCAATGCATACAAACATGGAAAAAAATAAATAAATAAACAAGACATCTACAAAATGAATTAGTTGATATGGAACATTCGCAATAATCTTTTACTTTGGAGCATCCTTCAAAATGTTTCCCTTTTCATGATCCATGGAAAACAGATAGTTTGCCGTTTGAAAAAAATAATTAAAAAAAAAACACTTTTGCATCAGTTCAGGTTCATCAGAGTTGACAAAGCCAACTCATATGCTCAAATCCAGGGCAGTTGTAAAAATGATAAAATATGCTTGAATGCCAAGCACTCCTTTTACCTTTACCAGGTTTTCTATTTCTTTCTCTCTTTGATTTTTGCCCTCCGAAGAGATTTATAACTGTATAAAACACTATGAGGCTCTCTTCATAAAGCCAGAGAATGACCTGTGCCCCAACTGTTCTGCACCTGAATGTCTGTTGCAAAGTGCAGTATTATCCAGTTTGGCAATCAGGTCTAGACTAAAGTGACTATGACTCCTGCAGAACAGCGCTGCACCCCTACCAGAGAAATATTACAGAGAATATTAGGATAAGCGCTTAGTGTCAGACATCCAAATGGAAAGACTGTTGAGAATGGTTTAAAAATATTAACACGGTTCATAATTGCCTTTTATAATTAATTTGACATACATAAGAGAGCATGCACAGCCACACACTTAAAGAAATACAAAAAGGATATTATATAATGAATAACTTGCGATTCTGAGAATGAAGGAAATTCCTCATGATTCACTAAAGTGTTTTGTTTTGTTTTATTTTCCTTTGAAAAATATGTGGTTACAAATCTATTTTTGAAATTATAATGACTGAATAATACAATGCATTGTGGACCTTTAATAAAATAACAAAGCTGCAGCCATGTGCAGTTTGACAGCATGTTTATTAAACCACATGGAAAACACATTAATGTATAAATAACAAATGAAGGAGGGATATGAAACAGACTTTACTGGAAGAGTGAACACAAGCACAAATACATCCCTGTGCGAAGTGTGATAGCACGGTTGGGAGGGTGGGTGTGAGCCAGACGTACTGACAAATGAGCCACTCGGCCAAAACTTACACTGCAATAACCTAAAATAATGGAGGTTGACCTGTGGGCTGTCACCCTCATCCTTACATTGATTACACCAGCACTCTGGCCACACTCACCTGCCCCTATCTCATGCATACCAATACGCATCATACCCCTTGCTGTCAAAAATGGCTGTTACGGGAACATCTACCTCCTGCTTGACTGCACCAGAAGCACAACCCATGTTCCATGTGGTAGTCAAACCATCTGCAATAGCATTACAAACATGTAACCTGTAGAGTTAAGCCATTACCAAACCACTGACTGACACACTCAAGATAACTCTCTCTCTATATATAATCTGTCTAGCAGTCTACTAATAAAAACCTGTCTGGCCAATGGCCCACAGAGTGAAAGATAAGGCGAATGCCATTTTTAATTAAGTGTACAAGAGAAATTAAGCAGTCACATTTGCTCTGTGTACAGGTTCGTCTGTTTTACAGCATAACTACCGGAAGGGAAAATAGATCTTTTCAATTAATGTGAGAGCAATCTGGTCAAGGTCACTTCAAAGGAAGTCTATCATGATGTATTTGAGTTCACGACTAAAGAGCAACAGTACTTGATAGCTTTCTAATCCTTAATTCCAATCCATTAATGATATAGGATGACATTTAAAAAAAAATGATTAGGACCATTCTTTTAAAAAAATAAATAAATAAATAAATAAATAAATAAATAATAAAACTGTCAGGGTGTAGTGCAGAAAAAGATGATGAGGAGGATGAGGATGAGTCCAAAGTTCCAAAGCAAAGACGAACAATATAACTCAAATTGGTACAGACAAGCAGAAGATACAGTACATACACACACTAAATACAGCACATATGCGTATAGCCTGTATACACATACTATATAAAAAAAAAAATAAAAAATAAAAATAAGCAAAAAACAGAACAGAATAAGATGGGAACTAAATACAGATGAACATTGATTGACAAAACACACAGATGATGATGATAATAATAAAACTAAACATGCGGATGAACTAAATGAAATGGAAACAGATGAGTGACAAGAAAACAGATCGAAGAAAGACATGTGACTAGTGACAACAAGACTTAGACAGAAACAACACAACTGTGACAAAGACTGCATACATTTAATTAAGAAATGACTGTCACTGCAATTGTTTTCAATCATGTTTCAATTGTTTTCAATAATGAACAGTGGTCAAATATCGAAGCATTCTAAATACTTCTAATGAAGTACAATTTGTTAAGATTTAATAAGATTGAATATAACCCCCACTACACTATAGGCAACGCATTCTCACCCCAAGGCGTCACCTTTGACCATGCTTCAATTTTTGACGCTTTAGGCGCCCTTTAGCGTCAATGTCATGACGCGATCCTACGGCGTCATCTAACTGACGCTAAAGGAAAAGCGTCAGTTAAATGACGCGGGTAGATTTAGGTCTGGGGTGGGGGTGGGGCTACACACGATCCTAGGGCGTCATATAAGTGACGCTAAAGGGCGCTTAAAGCGTCAGATATTGAAGCATGGTCAAAATGCTCACCTAACTGACGCCTTGGGGGTGATCATGGGCTGCTATAGGGGGAAAAATCCATAGATCCTTAATCCTTAAAAAAAAATCCATGATCCTTTTTAATCCATAGAAAATTAAAAAAAAAAGGTATGATGGTAATTTTCTGTCAGGACATCCATTCATTTTACAGGCATTTCCTTCACCCCTGAACACAACACAAATCCACAATGAAATGCCTAATTCAAAATATAGATTTTTGAATTAGCAGTGTGAGAAAAATTAAAAAATCAATATAAAAAACAATGAATATTAATTTTTGACAAGCCATTTATCAAAAGCTACAGTATAAAGCTACAGTATAATGGTTTTTGCTAGAAACAAAATTCAGATTCATCAAGTGACAACTTCATAAGCAAACGATTATGAGATTGAGAATTATGAGAAAGGATTATGAGAAAGATTATGGGAGTCGAGAATATAATTTATTTATTTAAAAAAATCTTTCGTAACATATTTGAGCCCCCCTCCCTCGCAAGCTCCACAATGGGTAAAAGACACGTTCAACTTCACATCTAAATAAGTAAGAGTGAGAGCAAAAGGGAATGTGTACATAGTAGGGGTGTGAAGAGATCGAGATCTCGTGAGACTAAAATATGACGAGATTTCCCGTTGAGTGAAAAGCTGTCTCGCGATATCACCATGACTGAGCGTGAGAGTGAGATTTCCATTTTGCAAGATGTAAACAACACTGGTCCAGAAACACTTGCTGTTTCAGTTTGTAACTGTTTTCTTTATTTCACATGTAAAGAAAACATTTTAAATATGTTTGTTTAACCTTTTTATTCAGTTTTATATGTTCTGTTGGTTGCATTGTATCCCAGCCCATTCTCACTCCCAAGGTGTCACCTAACTGACGCCTTGGGAAGCATTTGACCATGCTTCAATATCTGACGCTTTAGGCGCCCTTTAGCGTCAGTTAGATGACGCCCTAGGATCGCGTGTACCCTACCCCCACCCCACACCTAAACCTAACCGCGTCCTCTAACAGACGCTTTCCTTTAGCGTCAGTTAGATGACGCATTAGGATCGCGTCATGTAAGTGACGCTAAAGGGCGCCTAAAACGTCAAATATTGAAGCATGGTCAAAGGTGACGCCTTGGGGTGAGAATGTGTTGCGTATCCCAGCTTTTATGTAGTGTTAAAAAACTGAAACAGGAAGTGCTTC
The DNA here is from genome assembly GCF_016745375.1 of Pimephales promelas. The sequence goes on along the minus strand of NW_024121193.1, from coordinate 280,174 downwards.
TGGACCAGTGTTGTTTACATCTTTAGACGTCACCTAACTGACGCCTTGGGAAGCATTTGACCATGCTTCAATATCTGATGCTTTAGGCGCCCTTTAGCGTCAGTTAGATGACGCCCTAGGATCGCGTGTAACCCTACCCCCACCCCAGACCTAAACCTAACCGCGTCCTCTAACTGACGCTTTCCTTTAGCGTCAGTTTGATGACGCCTTAGGATTAAAGGGTGCCTCAAATATTGAAGCATGGTCAAAAGGTGACGCCTTGGGGTGAGAATGTGTTGCAGCATTGCACTTCTACACTAACATTTGCCTAAACTACCATTTTGCTGCTTATATAAAAAAATAAAAACCATTATAAACTAATGTAAAAGTCTGCTCTGCTCATCCAGCACGAGTTGCCGTTGCAATCAGTGCAGCACAAATCACAATTCACTGTTCACGTGACAATGGCGGAGGATGCGCAACATAGACTAAACGTCTGATAAATGTCTTCTCTTGTAAAATGCACACTCAGCACCTCTGCTCCCTATACACATAGTATGCACAATCACCAATTTAAAAGTAAAACACAAGCTCCCTGATGTGCATTACGCACAAATTAGGCTTCATAGTCCGTCTCCCAAAACCCATCTTTGGACGGTTTATTTGCGGCTATGGTCTCTGTTTGTTCTTCGACTATTGAGAGAGTACTGTAATGGCTTAAAGAAGGGAGGCTCTGTTTCTGAACTTATAATCGGAACACAAGAACAACATAGAGACAAACATATAGAGTCTCATTTCTCTGTACCCGGCCTTTTCCAAACTCATCGTATTAACCCTATAACTGCCGGTGCAAAATAAAATTGCACTTGCACTTTAGACTTCAATGAGTTCAGTTAGGAGGTCACACACAGCCTCAATCAGGAGTTCTGAAAGCTCTTAAATGTACAGTAAGGTCTGAAGAGACTCATGTGAAATCAAACAGGAGAAAAGACAGTCAATAAAAACCTTTTACAGTGCTTGTATATTGTTTTCTTTCAATGCATTAGGCAATTCATAATCATAAAGTAGACCTGAAATGACATGCATTAGAAGATTATTAGTTAAAAGATTGCAAAATGCACCTGCATACTATTTTTGCAGTCATGACATTTTTCATTGAGGATTTCTGAAAAATTGTGCAAAACTCTCGTCTTGTCTCGTTCTCGTGAACCCAAACTCGTATCTCTTCTCGTCTCATGAGATGAACGTCTCGTCACACCCCTAGTGCATAGTTTTGTTTTGGTCTAAATGGGCGCAAAACTCAGTTCCTAGAGGGCTAAATCCTTGCTGATGTAATGGACAAAGTAAGAGCTGTGCATGTAAAACTCACTACTCTGGCCTTTGAAAGGTGTGCTAGAGTTTAGCTTTAACCCTAATTAATCATACCTGATCCAGGTCTTCCAGGCTTATGTGAAAACTACAGGTGTGTGGAGGTTGCAGTTTTGCACCCCTGGTCTAGAGGGAACCTCAAATCTGGCTCTTGAGTTCCACTGTCCTGCAGAATTTATCTGCAACCCTAATCATACATAAACAAGCTAATTAAGGTCTTCAGGAAAGATACAGGCAGCTGAGATCGATCAAGGTTGGATCAAAACTGGACCTTGAGGAACAGAGCAGAAAAACCCTAGCTATTCTCTAGTCAGCCTCAGCAGCACTGCCCGCAAGGCAACCTAGGCCCTGGGGATTTGGGTCTCCAAAGCTGTCTGAAAATCACCCTGGTAATGAAATGGCCTTCAGGAAGGTTTTTTGTCAAACTGCCTGAATTGGCACAACAGTATGGTTCCCTTTGCCATCAATCTATCACAGTAATTGAATGTAGTGGTCAATTGCATGCACCTGACAGTGTATGAAAGGGAGGTTTGAATGGAATAGCTCATTACACAGTTCAAATCCTAGAACGAAAATCATATGAATGTTTGCTTCAGAAATCTAAGGAAACAGCCGTGTTTTATTGTAAAAAAAAAAAAATGATGGAACCTACTAAACATCAAATGATGCATTCATAAATAGTTGCATACAATTAACTTTCACCTTCATTCCTTGCAAACTTCAAAAGGTTCTTCTCTGCTGCTTTGTACATATAGACATTGACACACATACCCATTTATTAGATTGAAAAGATAAATCTCGCCTTGGGGTGTTTTCTGTTTGTCTATATTTGCCTGGGGTATCCTAGCATGCATCTTTATTTTCAAATGTGCCAAATGAAATGAAGGGGCTCTGCCTCTTTCTGACCAAAAGACAACATACCCACACCTTTTTATAAGGCCCCACTTTAGAAAATGTGCCTTAGATCTTCAAAGCCCAAGGCATCATACACAGCTCAATACCTGATCCAGCACCTCTCTCCAGTGCAAGCCAGATATTATCATGACAAAACCATTCTGCAGCCTCTCGGAACCCTGATCTTCATTTGCATTTATATTGATGATGGCGACAGGCAGCTCTGCTAAAGCTCACCCCGCCATGAAGCATCATTCCAAGAGGTGACAGAGAAATTTGGATGGTAGGCGACAGAAATACCTATGTAAAAGGAAATGCCATTTGAACAGAGCTTCCAGAGCATTGCTCGAGGGAATAGCGCAACCCAGGCTCATTGGAAAAAAGGTGCCTGTGGTGGCATTTCTGCAAAAAGATATTACCTTACTTCTTGCACATTTTTCCGATACCCTCAAAGTAAAATGTCCTGTAAGTGGCGCTGAAAGCATGTTCACTCTCTTTAAAAAGACATGAACTTCATTCTGACAACATTTAAGTCGGTTGTTGTACGTCTCGTAGAAGTTCGGAAAAGAAAAGCCAATGAGAGGCACTAAACAGCGCAGTCTCATCCCAAGACGTCACACAACTGACGCTTTTGACCATACGTCAACATCCGCCGTTTTAGGGTACCCTTTAACGTCGTTAGATGACTCTGTGTAATCCTAACCCTACCCTAGTCCTAAACCTACCCGCGTCATCTAACTGATTTTAAAGGTAAAGCGTCAGTTGGATGACGCCCCAGGATCGTCATCTAACCTACGTTAAAAAAAAAAATATATAAAAAAACTATTTAAAAAAAAACCTATACTATACTGAGTATATTTCTATTTTACTAAAAACATACTCAGGTACATTTTTAATACATAATTTTCACCTGGGTTATAAAAAAAAACTGAAAATTAAAGATTTGAGTATTTAAACAACCAATTTTGGTTTTCAATTACAAGTTGCCTCTATTTAGGGCGGTATTTTTTTATTTTATTTTTTTTATGGTATTTTCATACAAGGTTATTTATTAATTTAGATTTTTTTTTTACCTGCAAAATGCTCTTTAAGACAATAATGTTAAAAATCAAACTACTCTTGCATCTCAATGATCACAGTACATTTACAGGAGGTACTTTGGTGTACTGTGGAGTGGGTAAAACTGTTTTTGATGGCAGGCTAGCAGTTACCATTGACTCACGCTAGCCTAGCACCGGCAAACAATGCAACTGGAACGACTGGAAGGAATTTTTTGCAAACCATCTCGGCAGATAAATAACACTAAGGCTAACTTGGAAATGAGGCCCGATGTCCAAAATTCTGAACCACCCCATTTAAACATGAGACACAACATCTTGTGTAAAACTAACGACAATCTTTGGTCTCATGAATCTATCATTTGTTCCCTGGCCAATCGTTTTGGCTGAGGGCTAAGTGAAGTTTCATAACGTTATATATTTCTGTCAGGTCCATTAAGTCAGGAATACACATGACAATAAAAACTATTAGGAAATTGTATTGAATAAATTGCAATTCAAGTTGATAATTAAAATTTGGCGGTATCACTCTGTTCAGGGAGTCCTAGAGTCAGATAGAGGGAGTCAGATAGAGGAAAGTAGCAGCATTAGGCAACGCTCATACAGTTTAGTACTGGGAGAACTGAACTATTCCCCCATATAAACAGAGCAGCAACGAAGACAGAAAACCAAATGCCACGTTATACATGACAAGGAGGAGCTGGTGAGAGACATTTGGAAAGTCACTGAGGTGTGTCCAAAATGTCACTAGACGTTTTTTTTTTTGTTTTGTTTTTTTTTTTTTCCTTCTCTAAAGGGGTTTGAAAAGTTGCTAAGCCCCAAAGATGCAAAGTTGTCATGGCGCAGGCTTAACTCAAACAATCATATCATTCTCTATAGGACACAGCTAATATGTTACAGCTGTATCAGTAGCCTATGAGCTCGCTGCTCATCCTTCAAATACTTGGCCAGCATTTGCCTTAGCAGTGCAGCATGCTTTTAGAAACTTTCAACCTTCCCCAGCTCCACCTGTATAGATCTGCTATGAGTATAATTAATGTATGTTCTTTTGTACAGCAGCAGCATGTCTTACTCGCTCCAAGCAGTGTGTCGTGTATGTATTGAGAAGAGCAAATCCCATACTTGCTTTGCAGCAGCAATAACAGCAGCAAGCATAATGCTCTTCCATCCTCTTACAAGTCTTGCCATGGCATTCAATCTCCTGCCAATTTTCTCAAAAATCTATACAATTTCTCCATTGACATTTGAGCTATAAGCCATAAAAACGTAACCATACATGGTAGACTTAAAACCAGCTACGGCTGTACTAAGCGATTGTATGCTCATATAAATGGCAAAAGTTCATGGGGCACTAACCTTGTTTTAAGATAAATGCCTTTTATTCGCGATGTATTGGATAAGTACTTCATTACCCACAATCCTGGACAATCCCACAATCCAACAGTGATGCATCTGATTGGTGGAAGTCGTGTCACGTGTCTGAAACCCTGCGAAGGTACGTGAAGACTGAAGATCGCGTAATGACGTATGGCTAAGTTCATTGGTCGCACTTCTGAGACGCCCGCGCGCCATTGGATGTGCAGTTGCCACAGCTCAGCCTATGAGGAGCCAGATACTCAATGTTTTTGCATGTCTAGCTGCAAATGCGTTTGCTTCAGTAAATCGAGGGAAATGAGTTTCCCTGCACATTCACAATGTAAAATTCACTGGAGAAAAAGTTCACATGCCCGTCGTCAGATTTGGAAGTCGCTCAAAAGGCTCTTTCACGGTGGCTTTCAGACGACTTCAGTGAGGCGTGGTGGTTTATGGGAGGAGTAGTTCCTTTGCTCGGAAATGAAAATATGTACAGTACACAGGCTTGTACCCTCGACTTTTTTTGGATTTTCTCTTCATTTTTTCACTCGAAATGATGTGTTGTATGCTTATGAGTTTAGCTGTAGCTGATTATCCTCAGACATGCTCTAATACTCTTTAGATATGGATTTTACAAAATGTCAATGGGAGAAATGAATGGGAAATTTACTTCCGGCACCAGCGCTCTCTCGGGCTGTGGGCGGGACTGTGATGCTCTATGGAGGATGATGTGTACAGATCACCGAGGGCGGGGGCTATGCCACAACCACACTGTCAATCAAACCCCTTGCTCAATTCTACGTCACAAAGAGCTGAATCTTAGAACAGCTCGTTCTGAGACAGTGTATATGATTTATTGAGATTGTAAAAAAAACACTGGGTGGATTTTTATCATTCTAGGGTGGTTTTGCTCACAGACTGCCAACACACATTTATGTTCAAACACCATGTAAAAGTGAATTTTCTATAATAGGTGCCCTTTAATAAAATTCATTTTCTCAGAAACGGAGACAACGATTTTAGAAACGCTGATTCGCTAGTCGAATTTCATATGATATGAGAGAATACTAACCCTCAAAGTTAGCTCGAAATATATAATTTAAATAACTTCTCTTTTTTCCTCTTGTGTGACAGCTAACTGCCTCACAGTGTTGTTAACATCATTCACGTTAACTGCAGGACGTTTTGTATAAACAGCAAGTGTAATTTGACACTATCTCCACCTAACGCAAAACCGGCTTCTGACCATAGACTGACGCAGCACTGGATGTAACTGGGCGTGCTGAGACAAACCCGGAAGCGATCGTGCATAGAGGCTATTGTGAAAAATGAAATTTGTGTTTTGTAATGGATATGGATGATAGTGAGAGTGCTCAGTCTATGCCAGTGCCCTTAACCAGTGACAATTTGCTTCATTATGCAGTGATTTAACTTTTTTTCATAAGAGTGCATTTGGTTTACTGTGATGATTGTTTAAAGAGCAACAACATTCATTTGGAGAAATGTGTAAAATCGATTGAGGAAAAACTGTGGAATAAAGGGAGTGTCCAAGTTGTCTCCATGCAGAGAACATTATGACAGTTTTGTTTGATCACCTGATAGCCTGTTACTGAATCACTGTCCATATTAATCTACTGAACATAGTGACAATGACAGACGCAGAAAAAATAAAAAGCCCAAATTCTTTTATTTTAGTTTTTTTTTTTACCTACAAATCTAAACACTAATTCAGAGATTATATGCAGTGTCAAGGCAGAACAATCTGTATATCTCACAATGTGTGGAATTGAGTGTAGTTGTGATAAAAAGGGTCAACACCCTGTCAGTGTGACAAAACTCCCTACCCAAAATTTGTGAGCTAAAAGCTTCCTCTCTCCTTCAACAGAATGTTTTGCCTTTCAACCATCCTTTTTCATATCCACGTGTTTACACCCTACTCTCCTTTTCTTTGCTTTAAGAGACCATACTCCTTATTACCAGTCATTGGAAAAAAAAAGACCTGTCATTACCTCTTCAGAGCTGGCAGCAAAACCATTTTTCCCTATCCGTGTGAGAGAGAAAACAAGGCAGTCATTACTGACCTGTCATTCAAGTGCTACCATCCTGCTTGTGGAGCTTCTGATATACCTGCAAAAACAAGCGATGGAGACGCTGGTGGAGACTGTTTCATTCGGAAATGTGCTGTCCACTCTCAAAAGCACTTTGAGATGATGCTTCTTCCTCAAACCAAGAATACAGATTCTATGTAAAATCGGTTTTGTTTTAGATCAGTTTTAAGATTTTACTAATAGCAGAACACCATGTGAGAGAAGAACAATATCATGCAAAGAACAACAGTTCAGACTAAACATACACTCAAAATGACCTTTGCAACAATAGTAGTGCTAACAACATCGTGGAGTGCTTCTCTCCCAGCTGAGTTCAGCTTTAGTTTAGCCTTGTGATCCCCGACACACTCAAGGAAATCATGATTCTTTCTTTCTGTCTCACCTGAATAACTAGAATAACAAATGTCAGAGAGTACATGGATATCCAGCTGCTCCTCCAGACCTATAGTCTATAGGTCTCAACTCAGAGCAGACCTGAGATATATCAGCCCGTTCTCATCCTTTAGCGTCACATAGAACGCTATATGACAAAACGGAGCTATACTACGCACATGGCACCCTTTTTCGTTAATATTCACGCGAACCCAAGGTGACATAAATCCTTTAGCTTAATATGAGACTACCCTACCCTACCCCACACCTAAACCTACCCATCACAGCACGTGTTATATTAACGATAACGGGTGCCATGTGCGTAGTATAGCACTGTTTTGTCAAGGATGAGAATGCGTTGGATATATATGTGAAACCTACTTGTGTAAGTCCTGTCCACAGGTGAACAGCCCAAATCCCCAGACCCACTTCCATCATCCTCTCTTTTTACTCAGACTGGGCTGAATGCGAGAAGGAACATAGAGACCAAGCTTTCTGGAACAGGACAACCATCATTTAGAACTTGGCATAATTCATAAATGTAAAATGTGGCATAGATCCATCCACTTATTAAAACTGGACTATTGCCAATATTCTCAGTTAAACCTTAAATTTAGCATCATGGGAAACATAACATGATTGATGCTTATGTCTATAGCATGTTCTTAGGGTATGCGTTTCAAGAACCACAGACATTTTTGTGTGTAAGAATATGGATTAGAAATATTTGTTAGAAATTGCTGTAAATTTACGGCTAAATTTCAACAGTATATTCCTGTTTTGTTCAAAAGCAGTACATTGCTGTTTTTTTGCGTTTGTAATATGACGTAGAAAAATTATAACGGCATTTTAACGTAATTATTGCTCGAGGGAAACAAAACGGTACTTAACAGTATTTTTGACTTGACATCGGAAGAGCTGCAGTGAGCACGCATGGATTTTTCATCCATCTTCATACTTATAATAGGTGAGTTCCCTTTTGTTTTGCTCGTTGTGATAGAAAAATGCATTACATCTGCAATTGTTACTAACTTGTATTTTGGATATTGGAAGTAGCCTAACTATTTTTGTATTCGCAGTGATAAAAGCACCAACTGCGACATCGTGAGGGAAGTTGGATTCCTCACACGGATAATTCCCGATTACAGGGTGAGTTTCATCCAAAATCAATTTTTCTGCAAAGTTTATGCAAAGCTATAAGTAAAAACATTGTTGCATGTGAATTACATCGTCGTCTTAGCGCGCTAAAGTGTTGCAGCTTGATTTTTCATTATTCGGAAAACCGTTGCACAAAACCTAAATTTCGGGCTTTTTGTGCTTTTAAATGGGGATAAACTTGTTGTAGGCCTAATCTGTACATCTCAGGGTGGTTTATTTGTTGTACAAGTGATTGTATTGTTAGGCCTACTTTAATGGTGGCTTTATTTTTGCATAGATCCAGGTTTTGATATAAGTATAAGTGATAGAATAAGCATTAAGAATAATTCATATTAAAGTTAAGCTGTATTGTTACTTTGTCCAGCACGAAATTTAGAATAATCTTTAAGACTAATTAATATTTAAAGTTTAGTTATTGCTGCTGCAGTGTTACTTTGTCCAGCACGTAATTTTTAATAATCATTAAGACTAATTCATGTTTCACTGTTGCTGCTGCAGTGTTATTTTGCCCAACACGTAATTTAAAATTTATTAACACTAATTCACATTTAAAGTTTTGTTGTTGCCGCTGCAGTGTTACTTTATTATATTTATTAACACTAATTCATATTTAAACGTTAGTTATTGCTGCTGCAGTGTTATCATGCTGCAGAGCATGATTTGGAGTGAAATGTGGTGCTATAGAGTCTCGTGTCGTGTAAATTTACAGTACATTTCGGTTTGTATACCCCCAGAACACTTGGAATATATGACACGAGTCACATAGAATCATTTTCTGATTTCAATTGTCAGAAACCAGATTTCAGATTACATGTGTAGTCAATTTTTCTTTAATTTGTGATCTGAAAAAGAACATATGGCCTTGAACAACACCAGGGTGAGTAATTATTTGCTTAATTTTCAATTTTTATATTAATTTACTTATTTTCAACACTTAAAAGGATAGTTTACACACACACACACAACACACACTAATTATATCATCTTCTTGCCCAGTGTTGTTTCTGTTGAGTTTATGTTTAACATGGACTTTTAATTGATGGACAACAATTATTAAACAATTTTAGAAATATCTTTGTCTAAAGATAAATTAAAGTTTTATGGGTTTGGAACATAAGGGTGAGTAATTCATGACAGGATTTTCTTTTTATGGTTGAACTAACCCATTAACAATGTTGAGAACATAATTTCACAATACACATTTTAAATTAAATGTTTGCCCAGATAAGTCCATGATCAACACGTTGAAAATGTAATAAAAATGGCTCTGTCAATGATTTCATTTACAATACGGTGGTGGCAGATTCATGTTTTTATGCCGATGCTGACAGTTTTTCATTTTAAAGTTTCAGGTGAAACACCAGGAAACTGTATTCAGCACTGGATGATCAGCCTTGAGGGTCATATTATTTGTGAGGGCATCCAGACGGTTTTCTGTCTGGGCTTGCTGCTGTTTTTTCTACTTTTTACAACTTCAATCTTCAATACCAAGCTGAGGCAGCATGCACACTGGAATTTATTCAAAGGTAAATACTTGGATGCATACATTCAATTCACTTCACTTTTATTTATATAGCACTTTTTATAATGCATATCATTTCAATGCAGCTTTACGTAAAATTTTTCATTGTTGCAATGTTGCATGTTTAATTGATACAACACAATTTGGCCCTAATTAACGGAATCTAGCATCAAATAAAGACATTTTCTTTTAAACTATTTGAAGCACGGTGAGTAGCCATAGATGACTATGTCAAGGAAATAAACAGGGCTTTGGTGGTGGTGAAGTGTTGGTGAAAACCTTGGAAGGAAGCCTCATCTTTGACACCTAAATGATGATCAAATGATTTTGTTAAAATGTTTTAAACATTGCTAAAATAGCATATAAGGTGTGCATAGGAGATATCTTTATTCTAGATTAAATCACATCCTTCACCCCCAAAAGATTGTTCAGAAAGCTATCCTTTCCTGACAAAGTTAAAGGAAGTGATCTTAAAACAAGAATAGTTAAGATTATAGCAAATTTATATGTTCTTTGTGAGTAAACTAATTCTGAACAAACATGTTTGTTTTTCAGGCGGTTCATCGGGATAAACCCAGAAAAAGGCACCAAGGTTGGAGGAGTCATTTCAAAACGGACGGGGAAGGTCGCCCAGAAAAACAAAACAGTGAACCCTCGTGTCTCCAGTCTGCTTAAAAAAATTATGGATTTTGAGTGGGACTTTATACAAGTATTACACACACACCCACACACAAACACTCACACCCCACACACACACACACGCATATACGCGCGCGCACACACACACACACACACTCAAAATCAGGTGAATAAGGTAATTCACTGTTTGTGTCCAGAGTAAAAAAAAAAAAAATGACAGTATACTTAGTCATTTGTTAAGGACTTGTTCAAGTTACAGGATAGATCAGATTCTGATTTTGGAAACATCTTGTTTATTTATGTTTGTTGTAACTTCTAAACCTTGAATTTTAGTTATTTTTGTTATTATTTAGTTATGTCCTTTATGCTTTTTTTCCCAACAGAGTTTCAGAAGTTTAATAAACAAGAGACATGTTTTGAAACAATAAAGCTGCTTTTCTTCTGTTACATTTTTAATTCACTATTTCACTTTTAAATTTATTCACTTTTGGTATTTTATAGCAAGACTGCAACAGGGAAATGTATTAAATCACAAGGTTCAGAAAATAATCTTTAAAAACACAGGGGGAAAAGTTGTCCTTTTTGCTAACTGTCCATTATTCAGTACATTACACAATACCATATTGTATATTTGTGTAGTTTACACTAATTTCAATATGAAGAACAAATAAGTGCCCATGCTTTTTTCAGGATATTGCTGTAACATGTAGAAACTGCTTTATGCATTTCCAAAAGCAGTAACAACTGTAAATTTAACCAACAGTAAGACACCGTTAATTTAACAGTATCTTGCTGGCAACCGTGCTGCCAGTTAATTACTGTTTTTTAATAAACGGTAGTGAACTGTAAATTTCACTAACAGTAAAAACCTGTTAATTTAACAGTAACTTGCTGGCAACTGTGCTGCCAGTTCTTTACTGTTTTTTAACGGGAAAATTTTTAACAGTGTATTACTGCACACATCCATCACTGTGCATGGATGTTTCCCATGACCCGTAACTATAGACACATTTGGCAATGTGGACTTCAAGAAAATAAACTCTTTTCATTCCCTATTCTCCCTAGATGAATTTGTTTCCTAACAGTATGGACATACATGCTTCACAAGATATTTGGGTTTTAGTTTTAGTTTTGTTTTTTTGTTTGTTTTTTGTCACATTTTTTATACATATAAATTGTGGAATAAAATGACAGACTCTTTGTCTAAAATGGCCAAAGAATAGTCTTGTTAATTGTGTATTAGTACACACAATTAAATAATATTTTCACACTTTATACCCATTAACAAAAAAAGAACTAAAAATTAATGGACACACATTAATGTGGAAATGCATTTAGCGTGAAATATTATAGACTTGGATGTTGTTGACGAAATGCCACAGGCACACCCATCTTGAAGCCGTTTACCAAGAACTAAGTGCTGTTTGGCTGAAAATAAAGCATTCAAGAAAATCTTTAGTGTGTGGGATAGACAAAAGTCTTCAACATTTAATTAGCTTTCATGTGTTGATCTTTTGTTTGATCCGTTCGCTTTACCCTTTGGTCTTTGAATTATTGCCATTTTAAAATGAGTTTCCAAGTGGTTGATTATCTCAAACAATTAGCCAACATGCCACTTTGAAAGCAAGAAGAGGCCTGGGGGAGCCTTTCTAATTAGAATTGTAGCCACTGTGCAAGACAGTTGGTGTGTATCATGTTAGATAAGATTCGACCAATGATTTCAGCAGGGGACTCATCCTGAGCTAAAATTAATCATGTATTGCAAAGCGTCTTCAAGGCAGCTCTGCGAGCCTAAAGAGCCAATGTCTGGATGAACTTCCCTTCTGTCAGAGACCAACAATGACTTTTCATCTTAGTTTTTCTCTCTCACTGGATCCCTTGTGAACTGTGGATAGCTGATCTCATGGCACATCTCATAGCATATGGTCAGGGCCTTTCAGACTACTCTGAAACACTCAGCGGAAAACTACTAAGGTGAAAGGTGAAAAGTTTTTATTATTATTAGTATTCTAGATCTTTTTTTTTATCCATGTGGTCTCCTTTTCAGTCTTAACTGAGCTCTATTTCCTATCCTATTGAGATATTTGACATTGATAATCGGTATAGCCAGTTAACTGGGCATTTAAGGGGCACTGGAAGGTCTATTGCAGCTAATGAGGTCAGGCAGTAAAGTTAGAGCAGAATTAATTGCTTGCATAATTCTGTCTTTTTCTGTCCATCCTCTTTTTCAATAAAACATGCATCAGAGGAAGCTCATCCATAAGACAGACTTCCTTCTTGCCCACTCATGCACAAAAAAACCCTAAAGCTCCATAATATCTCAGAGAGCCAAGAGGATGAAAACGAATAATTGATCGCCCTGCAGCTGATGTAATATATATATATATATATATATATATATAGAATAGGCTTCACAGATGATTTAAAGAGAGGTATTTTTGTTGTTGTTGTTGTTGTTTTAGTGAAATCCCACATTAAAAAATGTAATTACAGAGAAGGCAATTGTGAAGAATTTAACAATTATGGACCTTCTAAACATTGTCTGGTTGCTTAACGGTTTCATTATTTTAGTACATAGCTAATAAATGTAAAAATTATTGCAAATAATTATTGTTTAGGCAGATATTCACAGATGACTCATTAGTTTGTGAATGATCTGGTCTGTTTTGGTCTGTTTGTTATAGACTAACAAGAACTATAAGAATATTTAATTCATTAATCAGACTACACAGATTGTATGGTATGTGTTTGTGGCTCAAAAGAATCATTTAGTCACGTTGTCTGTTTTAGTGGTCAACAGATATATCACCAATATATCGGCCACTATTTGCCATTTTTTTAATTATCGCCATTGGCTGACAAGTTTTTTTTTCTGTTTGGCTGATGTGTCAGAAGCGCTTGAGCACACAGCGATCTAATTCTCTGTCTTCAGTTTACAGTCTCTGTTTAAAGACACTCGGTAATAGAAGTGGTCTAACTATTGGAAAAGAACATAATTCTGTCGAAGTCTCAAACCCAAAAAAGGTTTGTACAGTCAAACAAAACATTTTCATCCATGGGAAGTCCTACCTGCCTGTCAACCTATGAATTTTCATACCTCCGTGCCTCCTGTTCTTGCTGACATCACACATCATCAGCACGTTCCATGAGGCTATGCAGAGTTGTAGACAGTCAGCAAGCTCCACAAACAAACAGCAGCCACCTTTTACAGTTCAGTTAGGTGGTACAAGTAAGAGCTCTTAAAATTATTTATATTTATTATTATTGCAATATTATGTGCTTTTACAACGCATTCTCACCCCAAGGCGTCACCTTTGACCATGCTTCAATATTTGACGTTTTAGGCGCCCTTTAGCGTCAATTACATGATGCGATCCTAATGCGTCATCTAACTGACGCTAAAGGAAAGCGTCTGTTAGAGGACGCGGTTAGGTTTAGGTGTGGGGTGGGGGTAGGGTACACGCGATCCTAGGGCGTCATTTAACTGACGCTAAAGGGCGCCTAAAGCGTCAGATATTGAAGCATGTCCAAATGCTTCCCAAGGCGTCAGTTAAGTGACGCCTTGGGAGTGAGAATGGGCTGGCTTTTAGACATGAGGTAATCTAACTGTTACGAAGCATAGGAGTCATTCAGATCCAAGTGCAGCTTGTCTTTATTAAACAGAGTAGTCACCAGGCAAGGGTCATACTCCGACAAACTCAACAGAGAAGATCAGGCAAAATCGTGGTCAAGAAACAGGTGGGATATCAGGGCAGGCAGCAAACAAACAGGATAAAGGAACCAGACAGAAGATCAGGAACAGGCAGGTAAAAACATGGGAAAATGCTTAGAAATGTTCGCAGTAGCAAAACAAGACTTATCATCACCCCATTCAGTTTTCGTTAAAACCGAAAAAAAAAAAACTTGAATCAAACAGGTTTATTTAATTTAGAATCAAATAACGACAATCATGCTTCCTGCAATTTATTTGTGAAATTTGAAGTTATTTATCTATTTCCACAAGTTTACTTTGTATTTCTTTAGAAAGAATGGTAATTTCTATTAATTTTCTGCAGGCGAGTCTGGCCCTCCCAATCTCAAATGTCAAGCTACGCCACCACCTTGGTCAAACATTGTTTATACCATTGAAAAGTTTGGGGTCAGTAAGATTATACTGTATGTTTTTGAGTCTCGTATGCACACTATTTCTTGTAAAATATCATTTGGGATGGCTATCCATTGTTTTAAAAACTTTTCTAGAGAGAATGCAGCAACTGAAGGAGACTACAGTTCTTGATTCTGTAGTTTCGGACTCAGTAGGCATGTCAGAAAAAGTAGAAATAGTTATTGAAACTTCAGAGTAAAATGACTCCATTCTTGTCTTTTTAACATCTGTTCACTTTAATCTGCTTTACAGTCTGGCCTGTCTATGCGCTTTAAAGACAATGACGGCAGGGTTGGGTATAGGTTAGGGGTTGACAGCTGATGAAAATAGATTGAAAGCAGTTTCTGGTATACATACAAAGAAGTGAGCAAGTGAGGTCTGAGTGTGCAGAAGCGCATATAAGAGAGGTGATGCAGTTAATAAGACATCAAACCCTTGCCCCCCGCTGATTCACCGTGTTGTTTTCACCATTTGAACGGCACTAATCCTCATGACAACAAACTCATCACTTATGCCCCCCCACCCCCACCATTCCCCCATCATTCCCACATCCCAGTAAATTAATTCCAGTGACGTATGACCTCTGACTGCTGCGACTGAGGGACTCGGGGAGCCAGTGGCAAACGGGCATCATCCTCTAAAAGGATTATATTTAGAACTCGGAGCTGTTGCACACTCTTCTGGGCACTGCAGCCTGAATGACAAAAACAACCAGGATCTCTCACAGCTCTGCTCTCAAGGGCTGGCCCACTTCCCCATTACTCTCTCTCTCTCTCTCTCTCTCGCTCTCTCTCTCTGTCATCCGTTGCCTGGTTAGTCTGATGATGACTGAAATCAAAAGGGAAGTCATCTTCATATGCCTCTCCTCAATTTGTTCTGTTCTTCCCAGCCTTTCTCCAGATGGACACAGTAGGGGGGACAGGGAGAGGCTAGTGTTGACAGTGTGTTTCTGGGTTGAGACTGGAGAGGGACAATTTCAGCTACAGGTAACCATAATTAGTGATGTCTCCCTTTGCGTTTACCCCAGATGTTCCTTTTGTTTGCCACACGATAAAATAAATGAATACAAGATAAATTGAACAAAATAAAATTAGGCTGTTTATACTGAATATGATTGTATTGATGATGAATTATCTGATTTTGATTATTCAGCACAGTCTCATCCCAAGACGTCATACAACTGACGGTTTTGACCATACGTCAACATCCACCGTTTTAGGGTACCCTTAAACGTCGGTTAGATAACGTTATCGAATCCTAACCCTGCCCCAGACCTAAACCTACCCCGTCACCTTACTGATGTTAAAGGTAAAGCGTCAATTGGATGATGCCCTAGGATCGTCATCTAACCGACGTTTAAGGGTACCCTAAAAAGGCGGATGTTGACGTATGGTCAAAAGCGTCAGTTATATGACGTCTTAGGATGAGACTGTGTTATTTTAACAGTGCTGGTTCCCTAATGCCATTAATAGTTAGTTTCCATTAATACATCTTTTAGTTTATAGTTTCTTTTAGTTTATAAATCTTTTAGTTTCACCTTGAACTTTTTAGAGCTGATATAAATGCAATAATAATATGAAAACACACACACACACACGCACACACACACACACACACACACACACACACACACACACATATATATATATATATATATATATATATATATATATATATATATATATATATGAAGAGTTCAGATGCAAAAGCCTCTAAATGCCATTTGAAATTTTCTTCTAGAATGATAATTTTTATCAAACTTGTATATTTAAGTTCAGTGATTTCACTTAAATGGCAATGAAGATTACCTATTAATTGTTATTTAAGTGAAATTACTGAACTTAAATATACAAGTTTGATAAAAATCATTCAAGAAGAAAATTTCAAATGGCATTTAGAGGCTTTTGCATCTAAACTCTTCATATACATATATATATATATATATATATATATATATATATATATATAGTAATTCACTTACTACACAAATGTCATAAAATACTACTGACAAAATGCATTATTATTATTATTTTTTTTTAACTGCATAGCTTGTTGCCTTGAACAACCAGTCAGTATCTACACTGATTTAAGGGAGACCAGGGATGGAAATAACACATTTTGTTTGAGCATTGGTACCTCAGTAGTTGTATTTACTAGATCTATCAAAATGTTATAAATGCCAGCCACATTTGTCTGTTATAAATATAACTCACTTGGACACATACAACACAATCACAGATTATGTGAGTTAATGTAAAACACAAGAGTTCTGTTGTCACAAGCCACAACCCATAAGGTGAGTTGTAAAAGGCTGAGGATAGAAATACAAATTAATTCTAAAAATTATCAAATCTAATTTATATTTAGTACAATGAAAATAATTAGTGTACTGATTAGCTTGGTGTTTACAGTAATGCACTGTATTACACAACAGTAGGCTACCATGTAGTTACTGTAAAACATTGGATAACTGATTCAAATCAGTTGGACATGGCTGTGGTTACACGAGGTAAAAACAATATAAATACTGTTCGTTTTCTCACACAAACCGCTCGTTTTGTGTCTTAGGCCATCTATGTGTACTTATCATTACTTAGTCATTAAATCATGTTTAATTTTGACTTCTCTGTGCATGCTCTTTGAGGTGGTGACCATAAACCTCCATTTATATGACTGACAGACAACACCGGTTTGACTGAAAAATGTCAAAATTGAAAATACTGTGGAAACAAAGACACCTACATCCTGGATGCCCTTGAGGTAAGCTAAAAAATTAATTTCAAAGTGAACTATCCCTTTAGGATTTATCAAGCGACGAGAACACGTTTTGAGTGCAAAAAAAACAAACAAAACTTTATTTTTCGACTATTCATTTCCTTCTCTGTGGGCCTCTAATAAGTTAATGTAGTATGATAGTGTAGAGCTACGTCACACATAGGCTCACTATTTGCCGACGCTGTTCATGTGTGTGATATGTGTGATGTACAACAACAGAAGCTTACACTGTTACACTAGCGAACTCACTCGAGGCCCACAGAGAAGGAAATGAATAGTTGAAATAAAGTCGTTATTTTTTTTTTTTTTTTGGGGGGGGGGGGGGGGGTGTGCGCGCACAATACTATTCTCGTCGCTTGACAAACTTAAATTTGAGCCACTGCAGTCACTTGGATGATTTTAAAAATGTCTTTAATAACTTTTCGGAAAACAAGTTTCAATCTTCAAGTTAAATATCTTAATTCGTGTTCCGAAGATGAACGAAGGTCTTACAAGGTTGAACGAGGTTGGAACAATATTAGGGTGAGTAAATACTGACAGAATTCTCATTTTTGGGTGAACTATCCCTTTAACTTTAGCTTGAATCTAAATAGGTCACAAAAAAGAGAAACTTTAGAGAAACTTAAAAACTAAATAGGAAATATTAATCTACATAATTGAGTGTTATAAGAAGGTAACATTTAATTTGTTTGGAACTGCCATCCTGGTCATTATTTTCCTTTGTGTTATGTAGTGATGATGTTTTGAATTCCACTGCTCTGTTTTATTTATTTTTATTTTTCATTTTCCTAAACACATCTTACCTGTTTCTAACAGAGTTGTCACCATTCCCTTGTTGTTGACACCGTTTCTTGAGCAAGTTTAATCTTCTGGTCACTGGTCCAAATCTAGAAACGGTGCACTCCCTTCATTTTCATTTCCATATTTCACTGTGTGGGAGTGTGGGTTGCACTCTCGCCGCGATGCACATTACATTTGCACTGTGTGTTTTTGATTCGCCTAAAATAACTTGCAGGCAATAAGAGTTATTCATTCGGGAATCAGAGTACGCTGGTAGTTTTGTAATTCACTAAAAAGAACCGGTTTATTCAAGTAATTTGTTGAAGAATCAGGCACTGGTCTGTTTTGTTATGCTGCAGTTAAATAAATATTGAAGGAAACCCTAGCTGTCTGAATATTTTAGTATTTTTTAATTATTGGTTCCCAACACAAATTGTTACTCTTCAGAGCATTCAGAGCAAATAGAAGAGAATGATTGCTTGCTGGGATGCACAGAGAGCAATGTTAGCAAGGTTTTGATGAACCAAGAGAAAGGATGTCAGGGACGATGAGGGAAAAGTAAGAGAGATATTGAATGACGCTGATACAAGGCTTTGAACTGGGACCCGCTGTTTTAGTTTCACCATGCTGAGAACAAATGGTAGTAATCTGAGCCTCCCCAGTGCAAATAAATACCATGATGTGTCCTTTCTCTAAAGAGAGAGAGAGGAAAAGGAAAAAGCACAAGAGACAGCATGGAACAACTAAACAAATGGCAAATGATGGCTTCCTTAATCATGTAAAAGAGCTTCTGTCAACAGGGACACCTTGTGCTTGGCATCCCTTCATTAATAAGCAGCTTTCACATTCTGCGTCAGAGAGAGTCATCATGTCATCTCTCAGCGTGCTGCCCCGTTTTAAGTATCCATAAAGCACTTAAAGACGCTTCGAATATGCTGTACACAGCATCACACTACATTCAAACTTTGCTGCTTGCGTGGATTTATAATGCCACAGGTGAAAATGAATCTAGTGTATTTTGACATTAAGACAGAGAAAGGCAGCATAATGCCCGTGATGTGTCCTAGAATCCACCTTGGCATCTGTTGGCTGCTTCAAAGCCCTGCACACCCTGTCTCCTCACTGAGTGAGCAGTCATTCCTATTTATTTATTAATTAATGATCCTCTTTCTCATCTCTTCATCTTAATGTCAGAGTGATTTTTTTTTCCTTCCTGGTGCCTGTTATATTAGCTGGGTGCTATGGCTTTCTACTCCAGGCTTAAAAATGCTAATTTAAAGCTGCTGAAGAGCCCTGAACACTAAAGCAACGGTCTGGGTCTCCACTTTGCTAAGGCAGAGACATTCTGTCCTGCGCTCAGCTTCTTTTCATCAATTCATAATTCAGAGACGGACTTATTTAAAAATAGGAACGCTGTAAAAATGTATATGATCAATAAGTTATGTTCAATTGTGTTTTCAGTTGTTGCAAATGTGGTTGTTATTTTAACTCAGCATAGTTTATTCATTTTTAATATAATACTAGCTCTTTTATTTTTTTGTTTTTGTTTTTTTTTACTTCATACATAAGTCAAGTCAAGTCAAGTCACATTTATTTATATAGCGCTTTTCACAATACAGATTGTATCAAAGCAGCTTCACAGTGATAACATGTAAGTAGCACAACACAGATCAACAACATTGCTAAACACTAAATAAATAACCCCAACTGAGCAAGCTCAAAGCAAGCCAAAAGCAAGGCGACAGTGGCAAGGAACCAAACTCCATCAGATTGGATGGAGAAAAAAACCTTGGGAGAACCCAGGCTCAGTCGGGGGCCAGTTCTCCTCTGGCTTACATTCATATTGTTTAAATATAAATATTAAATATAAATATTGTTTATGAATCAAACGGCGCCATAACATATCGCAGGCGTTGAGTCGTCTCATCACAGGCGTTGAGTCGTCTCATCACAGGCGTTGGGGCATCCGAAATCCCCGTGAGAGGCTGGACACAAAACTGGACCTGACGAACGCCATTTTTCTCGGGACAAGCGTCCCGAGATAACAGCAGAAAGGCAGATGGGAAATAATTAGCATAGCTGATGTTCATAATAATTTCCGTTATAACTCACAAACTCTCCGTAACCCGAACTCTCCGCAACCCAACCATACGCGCCGACCCGTTTGTCTAAGAGGCTGTCGAGCCCCACTGGTGCGTTAAGCAGTTTCAGTGGCAAACGGTTCCGTATGGCATAACAGAGGAGTAGAAGGTAAGCATTATGTGAATGCTTGACTAAAGAGATGTAAAGACATAAATGGATGTCTACAGAAAGTTAGGCGATTTACAGTTAAAGACCCAAAGACCATATGATTCATTAAGACCCGGAGTCAGAAGTGCAGTCAATTTAAGTCAAGAGTCATAATTATAATAAATTAAAGACATTTTTTTTCCAGAAAATAGTTTGCGGTTTCATCAGGCAGAAGTCGGATTCAAAATCTAACAAGGAGTTCGTAGGCCGCCTCCGCCCCGCTTACAGTTACAATTATACCATACATTAATGTCTAAGCTTTGTCCTTGCTTCAGGTTAATTGAATTGGCAAAGAAATAAAAAATAAAAAAAAACAGTAATTTTCCACACAACAGATAGACTGAAGCACATCTCCAGTCTGTACGACTGCCACCAAGACCCTGAGTTAGGGACCCTGTGTCCCTCCGAGGTCACTAGACTGTGCCTAGGCGCCAACATGTCGAAGAAAACAGTGCATATCAAGTAATGCCATTTGTTCCTTTACCCTGTAACCAAGAATACTAACACAGACACACATTTTCTTCAAGGTTTAATTTGGCTCTTGAAACAGAAGAGTTTAGAGTCTTTTTTTTATCAAATAAACACTGTAAAAATAATTTTCACGATTAATAATCACAACATTTTTTTCTTTTGTCAAATCAACTTAAATAATTTACTTAGTTCAGATAACATATAATTTTGAGTTTCTGATGATTAAATCAATAATGCCATTTGTTCCTTTACCATGTAACCAAGAATACTAACACAGACACACATTTTCTTCAAGGTTTAATTTGGCTCTAGAAACACAAGAGTCTTTTCACAACATCAAGATAACATGTTCTTTCTTTCAAGGAGAGGACACTTTTAATCTAGCAGTAAAGTAAGGCTTTAATTAAGAAATGGTCACACAACTATAGGTTTTAATAACCTCTGTGGCCAACGCTGTCAGGGTCTCCCAGAAAAGCAGATGTACGTATTGACACATATTGAAAATCTTTCTCAAACAAAACAAGTCCATACTTCATTTCTGGAAGCCGGGCTAAATGAGGAAGCACTGTTATCCCATTCCTGGCGTGGGCCAGACCTTCAGTCACCTCTTAGATATTTAATACAGACATTAAATAATAGATGAAAAGAACATTTCAGTAATCACACTGGTAACTATAACAAAGTAAAATCTCATAAGCCTAGAGAAGTCATTCAACTCATGATATTTAGAATGAAGAATATTGATTAATACCTTGATTATAATCACTCGTTAGATATACAATGAAGCAGCAGTGGATTCCAGAATCCACCCCTTCAAGATTAACTAAAATCCTCTAAACCGTTTTACAATACTCGATACAACCACTGGCTTGAATGCAGGTTGGATATACATTTTTGGAGGGCAGTGTGTCTTCAGGAGCAGAGTTGAAGACGCCTTTATTCCTGCTATTATTTTCTCTTACTCTCTGTCTTTCTCTCTCAGCGTATTCTGTGCTGGCGACAGGGTTACATTACCACAGTGACCTCTGTTTCCTGAGAATGTTTATTGCAGATTCAGATATTCCACTGTTAGATGAAACGTGAGTGTGGATGAGTCCTAATTGCTGGTACACCTGACATCACTGCAGCTATTCAAAATGTACTACACAATACTGATCTGAATCTAAAACTATCCACAAGTTTCCTACGCCCCATGAGGCCTTGCGTCAAAAGTGGGCGCGACTTCCGGTTGGAAGTAAACAAAGCGCGACTTGACATGCTTGACACTTGTTCATTCAACAGTTGACAGTCATTCAAGTTATAGCGATCCAAACTAGCTAACGATGTGGGAACACAACCTCAACGAAATTAAAAAGGGTGAAACAACAGTACCTTTACCCTCCGCAGTCGTTGATTGGGAGTATTATAATAACATTATTAATTATCAATACTCATCAAGGCATGGTGAAAGACAGTTGTGCGAGCTGACAAACAATTAAAATAAAAAATACACACTTAGTCATTGTGCTTTGGAGTTTATTCAAAATTATAAATGAATGTGCTACTTGAATACATTACTGGCACATTTGGTATTCTGTCAACACAGGCTTTGATCCTGAGTTTAGGTGTAACATCAGTAGCGAACAGCCAATCACATGCTGATAGAGTTTATAAAATATAAAGAATTAAAAAAAAATGTACACAGGAAGATTCGTCGTCTTTTGGGAGGTGATGGAAACTAACGTTACAGTCGTTGGCAGGATCAGAGACGGGCTCTGGCAGGATCACTCGTTTTCAGCTTATGTTCAAAACAATCACGTTTAAGCCACTGAACTAGTTTAGTCCGGTTATACATACAACCGCGAACAGCACATATTGTCCCTGAGCTCCGTAACGACATCTCTCATAAAGATTTGCGTCTTTAAATAGTAAAATAATTCTCCGAAAAACAGCTAGCCTCTTCGCTAACTAACACACAAAACACCATTGGAATGCTACTTCCGCCGCATCACCGGAAGTTTCACCCACTTTATTTTTTACAGGAGCGCCCCTCTGAAACTTGTGGATAATACATTTGTGAATCTGCCATTCTTAAAAAATAACAAAAAAAAAAAAAAAAACACACCATTCCTGTTTAAAGCTGCAGTAATGTTTGGTATCTTTTGACGTCAAACAGTTGTCTAGAGAATGATGACAAATAAATTTGCCCATGTCACAGTAGAAAGGTGTTGTGTCAACCTTGTTCAAGCATAACAAAAGAAGTGGAGAGCCATCCTCAAGACAGAACATGAAACCACCTGGCTGTGATGCATCAAAATCTCTTGTGCTGTCCTCATATTAATAATTTGAATTGTGTAAGGTTTTGTTGGAATATACACTATTTCTTAAAGGGGTCATCGGATGCCCATTTTCCACAAGTTGGTATGATTCTTTTGGGTGTTCATGTAAAGTTTGTAATATACTTTGTTTAAAATTCCTCAATGGTTGTTTAAAACAAGACCCTTTTTACCTCACATTGACCTGTTTCGGTGCATGTCTCTTTAAATGAGCAACTGCTCGCATTCCCCCGACTCCCTCTCTTCCATGGTGGGTGTCCAATAGCTGAGGGCAGAAATATGCTAATACGGGACAGTCCGTAGAGTGGTCGTGGGCAGAGCATGAGCATTATGATTCATTGTATGGTGGTTGTGTCCACTCACTGCAAAGACACATTTATATGCAAACACCATATAAAAGTGAATTGTGCATTCGATGACCTCTTTAAAAGGGGTCTTTTTTTCTTGATCAGAAGTTACAGTAAAGACATTTATACTGTTACAAAATACTTCTATTTCAAATAAATGATGTTCTTTTGAAACTTATATCAATGAATCTTAAAAAAAAATGATCACTATTTCCATGAAGCACAACTGTTTTCAATATTGATGATAATAATAATAACAATAAAATCTTTAGCATCAAATCAGTATATTAGAAGGATTTCAGAAGGATCATGCTACACTGAAGACTGGAGCAACCGCTGCTGAAAATTCATCTTTGCCATCACATTTAAAATTTTTCAAATATAAATCAGTTATTAAATTGTAATAATAATTCACAATATTACTGTTACCATGACTGTTGTTTTTTTTTTATCAAATAAACACTTTAAAAAATATTTTCATGATTAGTGATCACAACATTTTTTCTTTTGTCAAATCAACTTAAATAATTTATTTAGGTCAGATAACATATAATTTTGAGTTTCTGATGATTAAATTAATCTCCTTCATTGTATTAACTCACTTTTTCCATTTCAATGAACTTAAAATTTTAAGGCAACCAGGTTACTTACTTTTTTAAGTTAAACCAACAATATTTTTTTACAGTGAATGCAGCCATTGAGAGCATAACCAACACAGTCTCATGAAGATGCGTATCTATACCACGAGTGTCATTTCTCGTGGCATTTATACGCCAAAAGTGTTTTTTTTTTCGTGTATATGGTACGCACTAAAAAACCCTGGGTTAGGTTTAGGGGGAGCGGGGTGGGGAGTTTGTACGTATTATACACAAAAAAGTGCGTATCACGCGAAAATCGCGTGACATATACACGCAAAAACTGTTTTTGCCGTATAAATGCCACGAGAAATGACATTCGTGCCATAGATACGAACTTTCATGAGATCGGGCTGGCATAACAGATGTCTTTCAAATACATTAAAACTTGACCGGCGGTAAAGAATATACAAGGCAAAGCAGAATCTTAGAATAAATGTTTTGTTCTTACAGTACCACTTTCTCCATGACAAAGACAATTCTATTTTGATCTGTTTACATAAACCTTTAAATTGTGAGTAGGTTTGTGAAATGGACGAAAAAAGGCTTTCTCATCCATATTTTCAAAATATCATATGGAGGGCCAAGGACTGGGTGTTTAAAAATCAGTTGAACACATTAGTCAGTATTTGAAGAGTTCAGATGCAAAAGCCTCTAAATGCCATTTGAAATTTTCTTCTTTAATGATGATTTTTATCAAACTTGTATATTTAAGTTCAGTAATTTCACTTAAATAACAATTAATAGGTAATTATCATTGCCATTTAAGTGAAATTCTGAACTTAAATGTACAAGTTTGATAAAAATCATCATTAAAGAAGAAAATTTCAAATGGCATTTAGAGGCTTTTGCATCTGAACTCTTCATTTCTTATTTATTTAAGTCTAGTGGCATATTAATCAAGGCTCATCCATATTTTAAGATTATAATGGGCCAAGGACTGAATGTTCAAAAATCATGAGGGTTGAACACATTAGTCAGTCTTTCGTATTTGTTTAAGTGTAATGGCATATTTGTCAAGGCAAGAGTGTTGGAAAGCAAGTCTGCAATATGTGGAATTAAATTAGACAGAATGTAACTGTAGATGTGTTGTTTTCTCAAAGCTTCTTCTAATGTAAGGTATTGCAAACAAAACTATTTGAGCCTGGAAGATGCATGTCTGCAGTTTCTGAGCTAAGTTGCCAGGAGTATTAACACCTAGACACTCAAGGAAAGCAGAAAGGTTGGGGAAAAGATAAAAAGTTAAAAACCCAGCAGCATGGCTATTTTAGTTTCAATGGAGGACAAAATAGCATGGAAATTATAAAAAGTCAGAGTTCCATTGCTTTAAATTGCTGGCTACATCTACCATGCCACATGCATTCATATCACATTGCTTGCTCATGAATTAGACAGAACTGCTGTCACCCTGGAATAACTATAGCTTTCTTACTCTCGAGACTGGCCAGCAGAAGACACAGCTTCCCAGAGATCATAAATATCACATTGTGTTTCCTGCTAAATGCAGTGCAACATCACAAGAGAAGTGCAATTTTAGATGGCATCGGCCAGCAGACAAGGGAACCTGAAGAGACCTTGGTCCAGGCATAGTTAGAACGTCACGGCTTGCCAAGAATACATGAATAAAAGAGTACACCAAACCTATAGGCTCCTGACCGTGAACATTTCTATTTATCTCACTGAAGGTTACACAATTGTACAATTCTGCAACACTTCTTAGTCAAGTGTAGATTCACACAATCTCTCCATGAAGTAATTCACGTACCACAGAGCTATGGCTTATCCTTAACAGCTTTCTGATTGTGACAGTTTATCTTCGGGATTATGGAATTACGAAGAAATGAATGCCAGCAGATAACGCATGCCATTATATAGTTTAGTCATTTACTTGTATTTTAAATCGGCAGTGGTGTATAATGGTCATTATCTATTATTAACGCAGGAATTAGATGTACCCTGCTGTCACTCTATCAGAAAAGGCTTCTTCCATCCTAAGGAGTGATGGGTGCAGATGGTTCAGAACCAAAGGACCATAAAAGGCACTTATTATAGTGACAGACTCTGATGAGGTCCATCTCTGCTTGGTGCCATAGTTGCATTTACTGAGTGATCGTGATCTAGGTTATTTGATACAACTTCCATTCATGGATGTAAAAGTATTTTATGCAACTAAAGAAAAAAAAAATCATGAATCATGCCACTCACTTTCTATGTCAAAACATTAACACATATTCACATATTTACGTTTAACTGTTAATTTACATCCATACACCGAATGTGTTTGTTGTGCTTTTATTTGAAATTGAAAATACAATGTGAAAAATTACAATTTAATATAACTGTTTGTTTTCTATTTTAATGTATTTTAAAATGTAAATTTATGTTTTGTGATGGCAAAGCTGAATTTTCAGCAGTTTTTGTGCTGTCACAATCTTTCTTATATGCTTATATTGTGCTCAAGATACATTTATTATTAATATCAATGTTGTACATGGTTGTGCTGCTTAATATTTCTTAATATAACATTTATTGATGAATATAAAGTACAAAACGAAACTACAGTATTTTAATCAACTTAATGCATCCTTGCTGAATAAAAGAAAGAAAGAAAAAAAATCCTTACTGATTCCAAACATATGAAGAGTAATCTCTGTCTACTGTAGGTGTATACATACATTTATATCCATATAGTAAATATTCAAATACACAAATAGCACTCAAATAGCAGTGTGTGTTTGTTTGTAGACAAACTTTCACTCAACTGTTGGAAAACATAGACTTAAATGCAGAGGGAATCAAATTAATAGTTTATTAAATGTTTAAAGACAAATATGTTCATCAGAAATGATCAAGTCCACTTGATACAGTAGCTGAGGAAAACAAGTGCTGGACATTTTCCTGGGCTGGATAATTAAATGTTGGAATTTGCAAAAAGGTGCCAGAGTCCACTGGAAAATCCAATCACATGTAAATCCAAATGGCAAAAAAAAAAAAAAACCTTGGTGACAGAACATTAACATTACACTGGTAGAGAGAGCATTAACACACCAATACAAGGACAAGACAAACAGAGGATGTACAACGTATATAGTCTATATATACAGTATATATATATATATATATATATATATATATATATATATATATATATATATATATTATCAATACAGTACAATTACAGTATATATCAAATATTATTTGACAATGCTTCAATATCCGACGCTTAAGGCACCCTTTAGCGTCAGGTACATGAAGCGATTCTAGGGTGTCATTTAACTGACGCTAAAGTCTGACTGATATATCCCTCAGGTGCTCTTCGTTTCGGAGCCACACTTGTAATCTTCCCGGTCAAAAGTGACCGGACAATTCCAAACCAATGCAATTTATTTTTGTTCTATAATATTTATTCTTTTTAATTTAGTATTTTGAGACAATTTAATTGAATTTATGAATATTTATGCAATATTTATGGTTTATTTTTGCCATGGAAAAATATTTATATATATATATATATATATATATATATATATATTATTTTTTTTCAACAAAATATTAATGCAGTATTTTAGTTTAATATAGAGTCTAGGCCTTCAGAAAAAAAATATATTTTTTGAAGAAAATTAGCACCATATGGTTACAGTACAGAGAAAAAGTGTAGAATCATGGTGTAACCACTAGATAGCATGGACAGCTCTCTATGGAGAGGCATGTGAATTCCCCACCTGTTTATGAACACATTTTGTTGTTGTTGTTGTTGTTGTTGTTGTTGGTGGTGGTGGATTTGTATATATAGTTGAAACAATCTCAAAAACTATTTCTTATAAAAAAAATTACAAAAAACAAATATTCACAATTTTTTTTTTTACAATTTCCCATTCATTTCCTATGGGGGTCATTTTTGACCAAAGACCACAAGTGTGACTATTTTTTTAAGACCATTTAGCATGCTCAGATCAGATTGTGTGTGTTCACATACATAATGCCATAAAATTCACCAAGTTTCATTACATTCTGATGAAGCTGTGATTTTTAAAATTTCAAAACAGAAAAATTTTCGGTCAGAAATGACCGAAGAGCACCTGAGGGTTAAATATTGGAGCAGGTAATGAGTAACAGGTAAGACAATATTGTACTGAGGCAGAGTGTATTCATCAAAACATTTATGGTTTCATTTGTGACAGTAAAGGTAAACACATTGTCTTTCTGTCAAGTATACAAGCAGCTGACGCAACACTATCTCACGACCAATTCGTACGAATTCGACGCATGATTAATTCGTACTAATTCGTACGACCTCACTCGTACTAATTCGTACGATTTGTCTAAACCCACGTGATGGTTAGGTTTAGGGGCGGGGTCAGGGGTAGGTCATTCGTACGAATTCATACGAATTGGCCAATTCGTAAAATATGTACGATTTAGCAAAATCGTATTAATTCGTACGAGTGAGGTCGTATGAATAGTTACGAATTAGCCATACTAAAATGAGGAGAAAGCTACAGAAAAAAGGGAAACAAAAACACCAGCCATCTTATAAAAGATATTGGGAACTGTTTTCAAAGCACTTGACTGATGAGTATCTTCCTACAACAGAAGGACAGATTACTGTTCAATCCCTCTCTCTCTGATATTCCGCCTCTTACAGTCTCTCGATTTCTCCCTCTCAATCTTATATAGTTTCTCATCTTGCGCTCACCACACTGAGTGCTCTTAAATTCTCTTTCTCACCATCTCTTGAGCACCAATACTTCAATAATGGGCAAAAGCCTAATTTCAATAGTGTTCTAGCCCAGTTTCTCCCTTTATCTCTCTCTCCCTTTCAGTTTCTCTCTTCCTTTCTTTGTTGGTGAAGTGCTAATGGGAGTGTAGGGGTGAACAAGTGCTACATTATTGGCAGGCAGGCAGCTGGGAGGGAGGGCTGTTTTAGGATTCAGCCAGAGAAGCACTCTGCTGCACAAGCCTGTTACTCCAGGGACAACTCTGGATTAGTGGTCAGATTTGGTGGCACATCCTTCAATTCCATTAGAAAGGACATGTTTGTATGTGACTTGTAGCACACATGCCTTACAATGACAAAAAAAAAAAAAAAACATCAAAGATCATTCAAGACAACAATCTTGATTTTATATCATGCTTGCTAATATGTTTTTACTAATCTTTACATAAAATACTTAAGTCATACTACTACTGCTACTAATAATAATAATAATAATAATTGACCAATATATCACATGATATTTTTTTTCCATCATTTAATTGTATTTTTATGTACACTCAAAAATAATCATGATTTTAATGGTAAAAGTGCAAGACTGTTACTTGGTTAACAGAAGTTTCCTTACTATATATGGTAAATAACTGTGATAGATCTATCTAATGGCACATTTAATCTAATTTTATTGCAATCTAAAATTAAATCTAATTTTACAATTAATCTAATTTTACTGTTACAGTTTTTGGCAGTGAAAAAGAGTAACTCACTGTATAATTTAAAGTGAAAAAACGTAAATTGATATTTCCACAATTCCTTGTGCGAAACTTCGCATTTGATGTATTTCTGTTGAAATACTTGTTTCTTCATAGTTTTATTAGTTTTTTTTTTAATCAGTTATGTACATTAGAGTTTTATGTTGCATGTTGTTAAATTTGTGTTTATTGTATTTTTTTTAAATTTCATGCAGGCCTTCTAATAATTATTAACTATTGTGTGAAAGAGTTGATCAAGTGACTTTCATCCCTGTTATAATTGATGGTTATCAGTTATTAATTCTAAAAAATGTCAGTAAATTAACATTATATCAGTTAATGAACTATGGTTTATTACTGTAAATTTTAAGTTAAGCCTGTAAAACCAATAACGTTGCTATACTATATTGTTGACTGTAAAGTTCTGGCAACCACAGCTATTTTACCGTAAAAAGTATGGTTATTTTTTACAGTGTACATCTGGCTTATATTTGCCACTGGCCACCTTGCACCATAGTTTATTTCCCATTACTGCATCCCTGCTAAGGCAGGCTCTCCGACTCCTAGGCTCTAACAGTAGGCCTAATAATACAGTGCGCACTAAATTGTTGTTCGTATTTAAAGATTCAAAGCTGAAACAGAATAAATCCTGACTTTTTGGAATCCTGTGATACACGAATGAAATAATTTGAATGTATTACTTTGATATTAGATGTTACTTTCAGATATTACTTTGGAATATACAGTTTAACACTGTGTTTTGGAACAGACATGCATATCAGCTTCTCTGAGATGGCCATTGTTGATGCTAGCAGGTCATTGGAAAATTGAACAGCCACCATGTTCCAAAATCATTTTGACCAAATAAAAGCTGGTTTGATCTTCGTGATCCATATGGTCTACCTCATTGCTGTAACTAATGACCATCTAAGACCCACTAAACAGTTACCAGTTTAATCTGGATTTCCCAGCAGGGAGGAGAAGAAATGCAGATTACCTCCATGGTAGCCTATTATTATAACCAGAGGCAAATGATGGCAGAAGAAGATTAAGGGTATACGTTTAATCTGAGATATCGGAGTTTCATATTAAAATGCAATACATCTGGTCGTGACGCAACGGCTGTTAATTTATTAGACGCTTGTTGATCTCGCAGAGTGAACCGCATGAAGAAGCGTCTTTTATTTCCCAATGATTTGCTGTGTATACGTCCGCTACGGTTTCCCTCTTATTGGTCGAGCCGTATGCTGATTTGAGAGACAGAGACGGTTAGTTTTCTCCCGAACCCCGTCAGTCTGTCAGTGGTCTGGAAATACCAAAGCGTCTTCTCGCTGCTTACGCGCTCGCTCTCACACAAAGCAAAGCAGAGGGTTCCGGTGGCGCGAGCTGGAACGATCCACTGATGTCGCTTCTTCGTTTAGGTGTTTAACTGCTCTTTAAAAACGTCGAGGGAATCTCATCCTCCGACGTTGGGCTTTTTTTTTTTTTAGTTTTTGGATTTTTTTTTTTTTTTTCCAGGGTTTAGACGCAGGATTGTTTTGTGATGGGTGGTGGAAGCGAATCACGGATTTCTTCTCTTTTTATGGAGACCAAAGTGAACAGATTTCATACTGTTGAAAGCAAGTTTTATCTTGATAAAAAGCAAATGGTGGAACAGAGGATTCTTTAGGAGCGAAGGATAGTTACTCAAGATAACAACACTTTTCAAACACAGTTTTCTCAACAGAAAAGGGGGTTTTCTGGTCCGCTACATTGGATTTAACATTTTGTTTGACTGACGCAGCATCGTTTTGGGAGTATCTTATTTGGAGATTTCAGTCCTTTTATTCTACATTTTGGGAAAGAAACTGTATATTTAAAAGAATAAACCCGGAGACGAAGTTATGGAGATGCCGATGAAATAAACCCTTTATCTCCGGGTCAAATGACCGCTTTCACTCGTTCTCCAATCTAACCACATTATTTATGACATGGAAAAACGGGGACTCCACAGCGTCCTTTATTATTTCATTCTGAATGCGCCCCTGCTATTCTGTGTAAAAGGTGAGTCAACTTGGGCAGATTTCTCTCCCACGTTGCGTATTTACTCAGCGTGAACAGTCTGTTGAGATTCTCCACTTTTTTTTTCTTCGTTTCGTGTTTTTTTTATTTTATTTATTTTTTATGAATACTGTACTTGCAAGTTAAATAGCGTGTTCATGCCATATCGTTGCATGTTCAGCCTGCAATTTAATGAAAATGTAATAAATTATGGCTACGTGTAGAGAATTGACCATCCTCCCAACCGAACCACTCAAGTATACGCCTACTCAAGTCAGATACAATTTATAACAACAAACAAATGTTAGTCACATCTGACATAGCCTATAGGCCTATTAGTATAGGCTATGTTATAGCCTATCTATTTGAGGGGTTTCTTTTAACCAAACTATCTGTTGTTGTTGATGTGTTTTCTTCATAAGCCACATTTACTGAAGTGCCCAAAGATGTAAGTGTCGGTGAGGGCGAGGACATAGAGATGCCGTGCGCTTTTCGAGCCGTCGGAGTCTCGCCGTTCTCTCTGGAGATTCAGTGGTGGTACCTCAAGGAAGCGGCCCCTAAAGAGCTCACTCACGAACTGCAAATTAGCGCTCCGGCCAACAGAGCCAAGGTAATGGGGCTTTTGCTGTTTTAAAAGCTGCCTAAACACAGGCATTTTCAGTTTAAGTTCTTATTCGACTAGTAAGACGGGCTGGGCTTTGCAGAAGATGGATCCCTCCTGATGAGCGATCCCAACTAAACACACTCAGGCTATGAGTTATACGTCGTTGAATCAAGTTGGGTTGTGTCTGTGGGTGGGCATTTAGAAGGAGGATACGAGCGTGATGTCATGATAGATTGATAGAATTAATAAAGACATAAATAAACAAACGAATAAAGTGTTTAATGCTTGGTTCATTATGTAGACCACAAGTAAAAAAAAAAAAAAAAAAAATCAGAACTTTCAATTACTGACAGACCAAAATAAAAAAATACCAAAAATAAAATCTACTTAGATGAAGCTGAAGGTCTCCTATAGCCTATTAAACATGACATTTGAAACACTCGATGTAAATTGAACCGATAATGGGAATTCTGATGAAACACAAAAGGCAACTGTTGCTGTCCATGGTGCTACTGCCAATAGTGGCCTCTCGTTCATTGTTCATTGTATGAACTTTCACAGCTTCAATAAAAGTTGCCTATTGATATTGTGACACGAATAGCCTAATTAAACTACACTGTCTGGCTACTTATATTGTTTTGATGTTATCTATTACAGGTGACCCACCGGGACGCCACGAAAATAAGCGTGAGTATAAAAATCTGATTGTATTTTTGATAATAACATACAGGCTATGTGATTTTTGCCGCTTGACGAAAGAAACGAATGTCTCTTCAAGAAAGAAACGAGAAAAAAAAATTAAAAGAAAACAACATGTTGGCCTATTATTTAAAATAGATAAACAGGCAAAATAACGATATTGTGACGATCCTTAAATGGTAACGGACAAGCTATTCAGCTGACATGTTTTATACAAATGACTAAATTATAGGCCACATAGACGTTTTTAAATTTAGTTAACAACGCACACATAAATGGCTTTCAGAGAAATCAATTATTTTAAATATATATATATATATATATATCTGTGTGTCTGTGTGTGTGTACACCGATATATCTACACCCTGGGCTAGCTCAAATCCTATTGCTCAAGAACTTTTGACAGGCTATAGCCTGCATGTGAGATGCGAATCTGAAATAAATAAAGTGATAGTAGGCTACTGACAGTCGTCTACTACCCTACTTAGTCAAATGAAGCCTTAGATACGGTTCCACCATGCACGCAAAGTTCTTGAGCGGCAGTTGCTATGGATACCGATTTCGAAAAGACCTGGGATTATTAGCCTATTATTATTTATTATTTATTTTTTTGCCATTTAAATGTTACATGTGAAGAGTTCAGATGCAAAAGCCTCTAAATGCCATTTGAAATTTTCTTCTTTAATGATGATTTTTATCAAACTTGTATATTTAAGTTCAGTAATTTCACTTAAATAACAATTAATAGGTAATTATCATTGCCATTTAAGTGAAATTACTGAACTTAAATATACAAGTTTGATAAAAATCATCATTAAAGAAGAAAATTTCAAATGGCATTTAGAGGCTTTTGCATCTGAACTCTTCCTGTGTACTTTTATATAACAACAAGTTGTCCGCCAAAACCACCCTCATAGTTTGGATATGTTTTGTTTAATGGTTAAATAATATGAAACATAGCCTAGGCTTAATTTAAAAAAAAAAAAAAAAAGACTGGGTTGCAAAAATCGCTAATTTCAACAAAACTTCTTGTCTCTTTGTGAGCAGACGGTAAGGGTCCAGGGCAACGCCATTTCCCACAAGCTCAGCCTATCAAGTGTGCGAAAGGAGGAAGAGGGAGTGTATGAATGTCGGGTTTTGGACTTGTACTCTGATGAGACTCAGGAATACAAGGTGCAGGCCACTCTGCGCGTGACACCGCGCGAGGGAATGCTGGCCGAGGAAGCCGTGTCTCACATCCAGAACCGATGGCCACTGAGGAACAGCAACACAGGTGGAAGGGCTACTTCTGAACCGGTCCAGGGTCAGGGAAAACCCCGCGTGCCTCCACCGGTTGGAATGGGACCCGCTCCCTCCTCAACGACTACGACGGGATCTGCAGTCAAGTCGTCTGCTTCGCCTCGGCCAGGCAATTCATCTATCCAGAGACAACAGCACGGATCCGGTGAGTGACAGTACAACAGCGACACTGAGCGGCCGAGTGAGGAAAAATTAACAGGTGTTTAGTGTTTGAGAGGTTTTTTTTTTTAATGGAATTAAATTATGAAGCCATAATGTAAAACGAATTGATTTGGAGTTTATAGTGTTTACTATTATGTGGCTCATATTGAATTTCAGAACATTTAGTTCTATTAAATTACTGAAATATAGCCTACAATTAAGGCCTTTAATTCTGATGTTATTTCCATGATATAATTTAGCAGATTTAGCTTTTAAAATACCTCTTTAGTGTGCTGTCTATTTCTGAAATAGCCTTCCGAGTCAAAAAACTGTGTGTGTGTGTGTGTGTGTGTGATGGGAGTAGGCAATTAACTTGTATTCCCCTACCCCTAAAAAGGTGAATCCTGTCCATAAACATTGCTTTTCTATCATTGGGACTGGCATTGACTTTTTTGTTTTTTTACTGTGCTAATGATATTTTATTTATCTTAGCCCTAAGCCTATTCCTCCCAGACCCGTCTTTGCATTTATATAGATTTTCATCAAGACATCATTTAGTATTTTTACTAAATCGGGACATTTGTCTGCCAACCCCCCACCCCCTGCTTTCAGGTTTAAACTATCACAGTGCGGCATTTGGTCACCACAATGTATGGGATTGTTGACCCACGCACACACTTATCAATGAAGCACATCACAGAATAATCACATTGGCTGGGAGGTTTAATTTGTCACCCTTCCATACCAAACCTCTACTCTATCTGCTCAGGCCAGGAGAAAATTGTGTGTTTGTGTGTGTGTGTGTGTGTGTGTGTGTGTGAGTGTGAGAGAGAGAGAGAGAGAGAGAGAGAGAGAGAGAGAGAGAGAGAGAGAGAGAGAGAGAGAGAGAGAGAGAATCAGAGAGAGAGAGAGAAACTTTATGTATTGTACACTCTCTGTGTGTGAAAATCCAAGCAACAAAAGCACAATGAAAGCTGTTTGGCAACCCCATGTCTTTCTTAAACAGGATGTGGCATTGCGATCTGTCCAGCCTTAGAGCATCAGTCTCGACCCTTCTTGTCTCTTTATGACCGTTGTGCAGTGTGACAGAGGAGGTTATCAAGATATCACCTTGTCTCTTTAACTCTGGCCTCAGGGGTCAGGGCCTCTATTTATTGGGGTCTTCATTGGAGATTTAGAAGCTTGGGTATGTTCTGACTCTGGATTCTGTCACTGCGGGAGTGAATCCTGCAGACAAAGGAGGGCGATTACATCAAGTCTCTAGCTGAGCCAGAGGAGTTTGTTTGTGGCAGGGATGCATTACCCTGCAGTGACTTACCTTGCTGTGGACTATGGAGTGATACAGTGAATTCAGAAGTGTGCAGTCCCTGTCAATAGTTGCGTTCTAGGGCTCCAATGGTGAACAAGAACTGATATCATCCTGTTCATCACATTTTATAACTGTAACATTTCACTTCTTCTCTTGAGAATGTTAAGTTATTTTTTTTAGATTTTCATAATATATTTAGTTAAAAATGTTTGAAATTCTACAACCCTGATCAGGAAAGTAATCATATTATGTGTAACATGAATTTGCATTTAATTTACAGATACACTACCGTTCAAATGTTGGAGGCCCTTAAGATTTTTAATGTTTTTTTAAAGAAGTCTATTATGCTCACCATGCTTATGCTTTCAGAAGTATTTGAAAAAGCAGTATTATTGTAAATTAGTACAGCAACAAATATTCCTGACAAAGCTGTATTTTCAGTATCATTACTCCAGTCTTAAGTGTACATGGTCCTTTAGAAATCATTCTACTGATTTAGTGCTCAGCACTAAATATATTTGATCTTATTATCGATGTTGTAAACGGTTGTGCCATTTAATATTTTTGTTGAAATAAAATAATACTTTTTGATTTTTGGTGAAAAGTAAGTTTAAAAGAGCAGTGTTTATTTGAAATAGAAATCTTTTGTATTAATGTTTTTACTGCCACTTATGATCAATTGAATGTGTTGTTGCTAAGTCTTTAAAAAAATTCTTACTTATCATAACAGTAGTGTATACCTTTGAGGCTTCAACAAATTTCCTTGTGCAAACTAAAATGTAATGTAAAAATGTAAAAAGTAAAAATGTAAAAAGTTTAATAGACTAGTAAATTGATTTTCTATGCAATCTTTCTTGATAAAGAAGCTTAAGCAGCGGGATGCATTTGATGATATATAAAACTGTGACACATGCTGTTTTGGGAACATGACAACTGTGTGGATATATACAGTACATCAGTGTTGGTGTGTGTGTGTGTGTGTGTGTGTGTGTGCGCTACCATGCATTACTCAGCCAGCCCTGTCTTTAGTGCAGCCAGACATGGAGGCAGCCATTTGGCGAGGAAGCATGTCGGACATTAAGTGGGCCAGTGCTCTGATCCTCCAGGGTATATCATTACAGGCTTTATCCCTACAGTATATCCCCCATTTATTCAGATACCTCATGCATTATTGTTCTCCCTTAGAATTGGTGAAATTTAGAATTGTAATACAAAATCAATTAACCATTTTTTTTTTTTTTTTTTACATTAATATGTTTTTGTGTAATTAGGTACTTTGACTTTGCTCGGAAATACAAACCATGGTTTAAAATCATTAGTGGTTTGGGTCAATGCTAATTTATCCCTGACAACTACAGATCACAATAACGGGCATTATGGGATTTAAAAAAAAAAAAATGAAATGTATTGTTTAGTTTAAAAAAATATTTTAAAAAAATATGTTTTAGACTTATTTTTGTTTGTGGGACTGTGTACCTTTGCATTGAATATGATGGAGATCCTCTATTGCACTTATGAATGTGGCAAGGGATTTTTTAAGCCTGTCTCTCTCACAGAGTCAGGCAAATTGATTCAAAACATGCCAAACGATGCTGTTCATGTGTCTGTAAGTGGCACATTTAACATGGACAGAAAAATCTCAAATTTATCTTGGCTTTCTCTTTCCCCCCTTTTGGTTAAGAGCTCAGATTTTGTCATTGTAGTGAGAAGGTTAAAAAGTCATCTGCCACATTTGAAGAATTGCACCTTTCAGTTCTGACCACGGTGTCAGCTTTTGAGAACAGAAAGAAAATTCACCCCTCGCTGCTCACACTCACTCTCTTTCTTTCTCACAGACACACACATTCTCTTTTGGAAACATGTATATGTCACTTTTCCACAATGTCATCTCATTGAGTGGCAGAAACAATTCATATTTTAAAGGAATGCCACTGACAGGAGCTGATAAGCTTGGCTTTCCACACGCTGTCAGGTGCATCAAATTGCCTCTTGCTGCTTTCACTTCATTTACTGGTTATTTTTTTTTCCCAGCAGGGCTTGGTGGCATGTCTGTCCTTCCTAAGCAGATTAACTCATTTCACTTTTGAGAATGGATACATATTACTAAAAAAACAAAAAGATTACAAAAAATGCTCTTCAAGGAACATTTCCTGTCTGATCGCTCCTCCAATGAGAGTCTCAATCATTAAAATATGTTTTTATAGCTGTGGTCTATATTTAAATGCCATTTGTGGTAATTATACAGGAATGATTTAATAAGTTAATGCATTGTTTCAGGATGATGTTGGTTTTTAATTCTATGCTCATTTCATATTAATGTCCAGCCCGTTCTCATCCTTTAACGTCATATAGAGCGCTATATGCAAAAACGGCGCTATACTACGCACATGGCTCCCTTTATCGTTAATATAACACGCGAACCCAAGACGTTATAAATCCTTTAGCGTGAATATGACACGCACACCCTACCCCACACCTAAACTTAGCCCTCACAGCACGTGTTATATTAACGATAACGGGTGCCATGTGCGTAGTATAGCGCCGTTTTGTCACATAGCGTTCTATATGACGTTAAAGGATGAGAATGCGTTGCAATGTCAGTGCTTTCTGATTGTATAATTAAGCATATAATTTGTCCTTAGGTTGTTTGTGTGTGTGTGTGTGTGTTTAAGGTTTCAAAAAAAAAAAAGGTTTAAGGTTTTTTAAAAAAATAAATAAATAAAACAATATTTAGAACAATGTTTTAACATTTCATACTATGAAAGTAAATGTTTTTGACTTTTGACTTGCATTGTTAAGACAAAAAGAAATCTTCAAAATATGTGTGCGTGTGCATGTGTGTGTGTGTGTGTGTTTCACACAATAATGAAAGTCAAACAGGTTTGGATCGACAATCCAAGAGCAAATAGTTTGTGAGAGCGAGGCTTATGCAATGCCTCTACCCACAATGCATCATGTCACCTCAGGTGACCTTGGCGCCCTTGATAAGTTAATATCACTCCAGCTGCACAGCTGTTTTAATCTAGTCTGTTTGTGTGCGTGTGTGTTCTCAGAACTCTACGTTCTCTCGACATCTAATGCGCTCCGACATCAATCTGGTTATTTTGCATTTGATAATTATACAAAATGCATGTGTGCCAATCCTTGTTGAGTTTTACTTACTTTTCAGCTCATTTTTGCCTTCCACACAATCTGAGGACTTAAAACACCTGTCATCAAATTGCGTTCCGCCTCGAGAGCGAGTGCGGGGGGTTGTGTCGGTGGGTTGATTGCATGCTTCAGAGGAGAAGTCCAGTGTTTAGTGCTGCTGGGCTGCTTTTACACTTAACTGATGAGCCTCATCCAGCTGCAGGCCCCCTGCCGCAGACATTTATTCACTGGATAGGTTTGTGCATTGTCACTATGTGGGACGCACATTAGCACTCATAGACGAGTGTTAATTGTTTCATCTTTGCTTCTGTCATGTTGAGACACTGTGCTCTGTTTGTGTATCTGCTGATTTCAGTTGGGAAATCAAGGGGAGCGTTGTCTCAATCTACAGTAGCTTTTGTTTGGCTTCATGACTCGCATAAACAGAGAGAGAGAGAGAGAGAGAGAGAGAGAGAGAGAGGCAGGTAAGCCTGAAGAAAAGCTTCACAGCATGAATATGTCATGAGTCTGGTTCTTTCTTTCGGTTTTCTTTCCTTTGTCTCCCTCTGCCGGTTAGACATCATCATTTCTTCTCTTTCCACACGCTTACACTTCTATTTTCTCCTCCTTTCTTTACCGTCAGCTGATTCTCATATTCTCATCAACTACACACCTGTTCTCTATCTTCTCCTCATCCCCACGCTACTTCTAGCCCTCTCTTCCTTGTCTGAATTGTCGGATTATTGTTTGACCCTAACGTATGTTGGATCGCTGTTGTTTGACTTCATTGAGTAATTTTACACCAGTCCTGTTTTGTCCTGTCCAGTCTGGTCCTGTGTGTCTGAGAGGATCATTGCCTACCGCTGTGCTATACTGCTTCTGTGTTACTCTCAGCAGTCGTCGAGGAGAGTAGCTGAGGGTCTGACTACAGGAGCGCTGTACCAGTTCCAAAGCTCCCGACCACTCTGGGTGGCCAGCTGAGGCCCCTTATCTCCATCTGCAGAGCTACTTTCTGTTCTCTTCTGTGAAAAGACATTTTCTGTTATTCAGCCTGTGAGGCGGTGACTTATTTTCTTATTAAAGTTTTGAGTTATTTCTGCAACCTACTCTGGACTCCTCTGAATCTGTGACAGAATAATCCGACCACCAGGATGGAGCGGGCTGGCGATCATCCCATTCAAGCAGCCGTGGAGATGCAGGGAGCACTGTTGGGGAGGCACGACGAGGAGCTCACCTCGGCTCGCCGCGCTGTGGACTCTTTATCAGCACAAGTAGCCGATCTTTCCCAGCAGCTTCATGTAATCCGTCTGGAGGTTACTCGCTCTGTTAACCCGGAGTCACCTGAACCACGGGTAAATAATCCTCCTTGTTACGCCGGCGAACCGACGGAGTGTCTGCCTTTTCTGACCCAATGCGAGGTGGTTTTTTCTCTCCAGCCAACGACCTACGACAGAGAACGCTCTCGCATCGCCTACGTAATCTCCCTTCTAAAGGGCAGGGCCCGCGAATGGGGAACCGCGGTCTGGAACGCTGAGGGAGAATGTCTGAGTCATTACTCACGCTTTAGGGAGGAGATGCTGCGTGTCTTTGACCGCTCCGTTCATGGCCCCGAAGCATCCCGTGCACTTTCTTCATTGCGTCAGGGACGACGCACAGTTTCTGATTTCTCCGTGGAGTTTCGAACCCTCGCTACTTCGTGCGGGTGGAATGAGCCGGCTCTGGTGGCTCGTTTTACAGAGGGTCTCAACGCCGAAATAAGGGACGAGGTTCTGGCCCGGGAGGTTCCTACTAGTCTCGATCTTCTGATGGACTCGGCGTTACGGGTGGAGAAGCGCTTCGAACTGCGTCAACGCGCGCGCCACTCCAGCAACATGCTTTCACCGGTGAGCTTTGTCAACGCTCCGCTGTCTTCTCCTGATTCTGAGCCTATGCAGCTGGGAGGGATAAGAATCTCGGCTACCGAACGCCAGCGCCGGATCATCAACCGTCTCTGCCTTTACTGCGGTTCTGACAAGCACTTTGTTACCGCGTGTCCAGTAAAAGGCAGAGCTCACCAGTCATGAGAGGGAGACTGGTGAGCGCATCCTCCTTAGACCCTCTTCCGCGCTCCCGCACGACGCTGCCTGTGAGTCTCCGCTGGGCTCGCTCTTCTGCCACCTGTTCTGCTCTGATTGACTCTGGGGCGGAGGGAAATTTTATGGACAGGGACTGGGCCCTCGAGCAGGGGATTCCACTTGTTGATCTGCAGGACCCTTTCTCTGTCTTCGCCCTGGATGGCAGTATTCTTGCCCAGGTTTGCTGTACCACAGCACCGGTGAGTCTCACCGTATCTGGCAACCACACAGAGACAATTTCCTTTCTAATTTTTAGTTCCCCTCACACTCCCTTAGTTTTAGGCCATCCGTGGCTCAACGAACACAATCCCCAGATTGATTGGTCTAAGAATTTTATACTGTCCTGGGGGCTTTCCTGCCATGTTAAGTGTCTTGTGTCTGCTGTTTCTCCCGTGTCCTCTGTTTCTGTCTTTCAGGAAGATCCGGGGGATTTGACCGGGGTTCCGGAGGAGTACTTCGATCTGCGGGCGGTTTTCAGTCGCTCCCGGGCCGCATCTCTACCTCCCAACCGGCCATACGACTGTAGTATAGAGCTTCTCCCGGGAACCACGCCCCCCGGGGAAGGCTCTATTCTCTTTCCGCACCAGAGCGCAAGGCTCTGGAGAAGTATCTCTCTGAGTCGTTGAACGCGGGTCTTATCGCTCCTTCTACTTCTCCAGCTGGGGCAGGGTTTTTTTTTGTGAAGAAGAAGGATGGTTCGCTGCGTCCTTGCATAGATTACAGAGGTCTGAACGCCATTACCGTTAAGAACAGGTACCCGTTACCTCTCATGTCTTCGGCTTTTGAGATCTTGCAAGGAGCGCAGTTCTTCACAAAACTAGACCTCCGTAACGCCTATCATTTGATCCGCATCAAGGAGGGTGACGAGTGGAAGACGGCGTTTAATACCCCTTTGGGGCACTTCGAATATCGCGTCCTTCCGTTCGGTTTGGTCAACGCACCCGCCGTGTTTCAAGCGCTCATAAATGATGTCCTCAGGGACATGTTAAATCTGTTCGTGTTCGTCTACCTAGACGATATTCTCATTTTCTCTCCTACTCTCCAAGTTCATGTACAGCACGTTAGACAGGTCCTTCAGCGTCTTTTAGAGAACCGTCTTTTTGTTAAAGCCGAGAAATGCACCTTTCACGCCCCTACGGTTACGTTCCTCGGCTCCGTTATCTCCGCTCAGGGGATTAGTATGGATCCTGTCAAGGTTCGTGCAGTTATTGACTGGCCTATCCCCGAGTCTCGTGTCGCTCTTCAGCGGTTTTTGGGGTTCGCGAATTTTTATCGACGGTTTATCCGGGGTTTTAGTCAGATTGCGGCTCCCCTCACCGCGCTCACGTCGGTTAAGTCACAGTTCTCCTGGACTGTTGCCGCTCAGGCGGCTTTTGAGCGTCTCAAATTTCTCTTTTCTTCCGCTCCTATTCTTATCACTCCAGATTTGGAGAGACAATTCATTGTCGAGGTCGACGCGTCGGAGGTGGGTGTGGGGGCTATCCTCTCTCAACGCTCCCCCGTTGATGAGCGGATCCACCCCTGCGCTTTTTTCTCACATCGTCTTACCCCCGCCGAGCGGAATTATGATGTGGGGAATCGAGAGCTCTTAGCTATTCGTCTTGCTTTGGGGGAGTGGCGTCATTGGCTGGAGGGATCGGTTGTTCCGTTCATAGTTTGGACCGACCATAAGAACCTCGAGTACATCCGTTCTGCCAAAAGGCTTAACGCCCGTCAAGCTCGTTGGTCCCTTTACTTTACGCGCTTTGATTTTACCATCTCTTTTCGGCCGGGGTCCAAGAATCAGAAGCCTGATGCTCTCTCACGTCAGTTTCCTTCCCCTGAGACCATGCCTACGGAGGAGGGGATTCTCCCCCAGGGGGTGATAGTAGGCGCGGCCATCTGGGGAATCGAACGTCTGGTTAAGCGTACGCTGTCTCACACTCGAACGCCGCGGCTTTGTCCTAAGGGTCTTTTATTTGTTCCCCCATCTGCCCGCCGCGCCGTAATCCAGTGGGGACATTCTTCTAAATTGTTCGTCCACCCGGGGGTCAGGGGTACGATCGCCGCGGTCAAACAGAGGTTTTGGTGGCCCTCTCGCGAACGTGACATTCGGCGTTTCATAGCCTCCTGTTCGATCTGCGCCCAGACTAAGGGTTCTAATAGACCTCCGGCGGGGTTTCTTAGGCCTCTTCCTGTCCCATCTCGTCCATGGGCTCAAATTGCGCTTGATTTTATCACGGGGCTTCCTCTCTCCAGGGGTAACCAGGTCATTCTCACTGTAATTGACCGTTTTTCCAAAGCCGCCCATTTCGTCCCGTTGCCTAAACTTCCGTCCGCCAAGGAGACCGCTCAGGTCGTTGTTGATCACGTTTTTAGGATCCATGGTCTTCCGGAGAACGTAGTTTCGGATAGGGGACCGCAATTCTCGTCTCTCTTCTGGAAGGAATTCTGTCGCCTCATTGGCGCTTCGGTCAGTCTCTCCTCTGGGTATCATCCCCAGACGAACGGTCAGGCCGAACGCGCTAATCAGACGATTGGCCGCCTATTACGCTGTTTAGCTTTTCGCAATCCCGCGTCCTGGGCGGAACAACTTTCGTGGGCTGAGTATGCCTATAACTCCGCTCCAGCGTCTGCGACCGGCTTTTCGCCTTTTCAGAGTTGTTTAGGATACCAGCCTCCGCTTTTTCCATCCTCCGATTTGGAGTCCAAGGTGCCTTCCGCCCTAGCTTTCATCCAGCGCTGTAAACGAACTTGGAGAATGGTTAGAGCTGCACTCTGTAAGTCTCGCTCTGTCACTCTTCGAGCCGCTAATAAGCGTCGAATCAAGAGTCCGCGATATGCTTGTGGTCAGAGGGTTTGGCTTTCGACTGCCAACCTCCCTCTTCAATATCCCTCGCGCAAGCTCGCTCCCAAATTCATTGGACCATTCCGCGTTGTTAGGGTCCATAGTCCGGTCGCGGTCAGATTGAGATTGCCGGCCAGTCTGCGTCGGGTCCATCCGGTGTTCCATGTTTCTAATTTAAAGCCCGTAGTTCGCGCTCCTCCGCGCCCTGTCTTGTCTCCGGTCCGTGTCGAGGGTGCTCCCATTTACCGTGTCCGCAGATTACTCGACGTTCGCCCCAGGGGGAGGGGTCATCAGTTTTTGGTCGATTGGGAGGGGTATGGTCCTGAGGAGAGATGCTGGATCCCCTCCCGGGACGTCCTGGACCGCTCGCTGATTGACGACTTCTTTCGCGCCCGTCAGTCATCCTCTGGTGCGCCAGGTGGCGCACCTTGAGGAGAGGGTACTGTCATGAGTCTGGTTCTTTCTTTCTGTTTTCTTTCCTTTGTCTCCCTCTGCCGGTTAGACATCATCATTTCTTCTCTTTCCACACGCTTACACTTCTATTTTCTCCTCCTTTCATTACCGTCAGCTGATTCTCATATTCTCATCAACTACACACCTGTTCTCTATCTTCTCCTCATCCCCACGCTACTTCTAGCCCTCTCTTCCTTGTCTGAATTGTCGGATTATTGTTTGACCCTAACGTATGTTGGATCGCTGTTGTTTGACTTCATTGAGTAATTTTACACCAGTCCTGTTTTGTCCTGTCCAGTCTGGTCCTGTGTGTCTGAGAGGATCATTGCCTACCGCTGTGCTATACTGCTTCTGTGTTACTCTCAGCAGTCGTCGAGGAGAGTAGCTGAGGGTCTGACTACAGGAGCGCTGTACCAG
Source organism: Pimephales promelas (assembly GCF_016745375.1). The sequence continues at coordinate 235,469 of NW_024121193.1, read as the reverse complement.
TTCCAAAGCTCCCGACCACTCTGGGTGGCCAGCTGAGGCCCCTTATCTCCATCTGCAGAGCTACTTTCTGTTCTCTTCTGTGAAAAGACATTTTCTGTTATTCAGCCTGTGAGGCGGTGACTTATTTTCTTATTAAAGTTTTGAGTTATTTCTGCAACCTACTCTGGACTCCTCTGAATCTGTGACAGAATAATAGATATATGAAAGCTGGCTAAAATCAGGAAAAGATGTTTAAAAATGGGAGGTGACCGAATAAAAGGACAATCTAGAGGAAGATAAAAGAGCTTCATGACTCATTGACTCATTTTATTAATGCTAAGGGCATCAAATTAAGGAAACAATTAACAACAAAATGGTAGTATTTATTTACACAAATTGCTAACGTTGTTGGCAGTGACTGTTTTCACTCACTCTGCCCACCATACTGTAGCTTAGAGAATCCCTTGAGACAAACAGGGTGTTACTTCTATTTAGACCTGTGTTGATAGCATCTATTACTTTTTGCACATAGTGCAAACAAGATGCTAATTGCTACACAGCCACTATTTACTACTGTAAATTGTATCTTACTTTGTTTTACACTTACACCAAATACACTGTCTACTAACCAGGTGGAAGCAATTTGTCCATTCACACCACACGGAAATAGTAACGCAACGCAATTGACAATCACAAAATAGCCAGGACAGTTCTTTCTGTTTGCACATTTTTAGCAGGCCGTTTCAACCAGAGTTTTGGTGATCCGGTCAACCGTTTCCATCTGATATTAAATGCTTTTCAAATAAGTCTTCTGAGACCAGTTTTGTTGAAATTGTTAATATTCCCTTATTTCGTCACACTCTACATCACTTTCAGCGTTGAGTATTATGCACATGAACTAACTATTTTTATATGTTTTATGAACGAGTGGGAAAAGAGGCGAATGGAAAAGATGTGGAAGGCAGCTGCAATTTGTCACAACACTTCCCAGAACGATCACATTTTAAGGTGCAGTCACATTAACAAAATGTAGAGGATTCCTATCGAAATGTAAATGTAAAACGCTGAATAATGTTACATGTGACTGCACCTTTAGTTTATTGAAGTTTATTGAAAGGATTTCTGGTACAGGATTACACAATCCTCTATTCCAGACTCTAAAAAATACAAACTAGATATATATACAAGTTCACATTTTGAATCATGTCATTTCTGCCGCGCGCGCACCTCCGCATCCCATAGACAGCATTTCACAATAGGCTTTTTGTCTGATTTTCAAAACTCTTCGCGATCGATCTCTTACAAGATTGACGGGTTAGTGATTCCTGTAACATACTGTTTTACGGTCAATGACATGAGTACTAATAAGCTGTCTCGCGAACGTAACAGCACATTTATCCCCACATAACAAACTCATAACACAGCGAGGGAGAACTAAGTTACATGAAAGAATCCCAACTACATATTTTACACCACTCACAAGGGAAAAGTCACTACTCACGGAGTGTAAGGCTAGCTTCCAGCTTTCCGCTCCTTCTCTTTCAAGGTAGTGACGAAACGCGTTCTGTAGCGCTGTTTGTTCGATGTTATATGAGTTATACGAGTTCTATGGCGACCTTCATAGAAGGGGATTCCCGCGGTTATGTAGATATAAATGTCTCATTCTAAGGTAATAAAAACATTACGGTTTATTAAGTAAGTTCTTTATACACCACTGAAAACATATTTATAGATGTCATATTGCATTTCTGTTAATAGATACTCAACTTTTTTACACATTGCACCTTTAATGCTGACCACTTGTGATCGGATCATGAAAAATGCATTGCTTGTTCATATCAGGGAGCCTGTATCTCATGACGTGCTACAGCTGAAAAGAGTAAAACTAAGAATATCCATATTTTATGTTTCCATACAGTAGTACATGTGTAGTGCTTTTTCAGTCCTGTAAATGATGTGGGTGTGGCCATCTGGAGTGACGTCACAGAAATAGAAACCAAGCAACTAACCAAAAGAAGTTGCTTATCATGATAACAGATGGTTAGAATGAAAATTATGAATAAAGTGGATGAGATTCTTTAAAGTAGTTGTTGCTTTACCAAGTTGCATCTGGTTAGGACACATTGTAAATGTAGTTAGCTGCCAAAACATCCATAGGCTACTATAGACTTTAGTCAGATTAGACAGCATTTTGAATTTAACGTGGATGTAAACAAGGCACGCACTGTATCAAGTTCTTTGATCACAATATGTTCAGAACAGCTTTCAAAACTATTTTATGTAGATTTTTTTTTTGTTTGATCAAATGAACAACATATTGCTAGACAACAGTCCAGTCCATTGAATGCGCTGTACTTATATCCCTCACAGCCTTGTTTTTTTTTTTTTTCTGTTCATTAAATACGTTATTAAGCGAACAGACAGATTAATGTCCTTTTCTAGAGGGTTAAATGAGGAAGAGGAGGAGATTACCGATGACATGTGAGTAATGAGCTGGACGCAGAAGCCCTCTGCGTCGATGGTGACTGTAATTATTTCCACAGCAGTCAGGGTCATGACTTTGCCATTTTAGCTGATTTGCACGTCTGTTCGTGTATTCACTTACCCTTGTTTAGTCTAATCTCTTGTGTATCTATCATGTCCCTTGGTAAGAGGTTTTCATTGCGTGCAGAGTGACATTTTGAAGGACGATCCTCTGGTTTCAGAAAATGTGTGACCAACTATAGCTCCAATATATCAGGGTTATTGAAGTTATATCTGTTATGTTTTTATAGATTTTTTTTTTGTTTGATCAAATGAACAACATATTGCTAGACAACAGTCCAGTCCATTGAATGCGCTGTACTTATATCCCTCACAGCCTTGTTTTTTTTTTTTTTCTGTCAAATATTAAAAATCTCATTACCCTAAGGTCTATTACATGTACAGTAACTGATTGTCTTTGTCTTTTCATGGGTGAAATGGCCAAAACAGGTCAAGTGCATATACAGAATACTGATTGTGTTTGATCGATATTCGCTCTTTTTCAGCCATTCGGGCTTAAATCTTATTGTTCGCTGAAGCTCTGCTCATGTCCAGAGGGAGCAAGTGCAAGTGTCACCCGCCCTTTTTCATTTCCATTATCATTAATTGTTTATCATCATGTTTCTTATTTTCCTTTTCATTGGCTTTCTTTGTGAAGATATCATAATTGCACTGCTTTGTACCACGGTTTTGATATTATACTTCAAGATCCATTAGCATCTCAAGTACTTGAAACGAGCAATCATTTAAAGGTGTCATCGATTTACTATACCAGCCTCCGCATTCACAGGCATGCTGGGATGGCCAAACATATGCCCGCAGCTTATAAAGCAAGGCTTCGACAATCTATAGTCAATTGGATTTTGAGGTGTGCAGAGTGTGCTACTGAAACTCTATTATCCCTCAGAGGGAGAGGGACACGGATCAGCTCAACAGATATGATCACATCATAACCCTCTAATCCTTCATCTTTAGAGTCCACTGCTTCTGATCCACCAGTGGACCCTCAAGGGCCATTATAGCTCTGCGTAAGAACACCTGCTGAGATCAGAAGGGAGTAAAAACCGCTGATAAAAGCAAAATATGACATGTGACTTATTTTTTACAAATTCCGTAATGCAGCAAGAACACTGGATTTATAATACAGGATGGTTTGCCATCATTAAGACAATCTGCATTGCATCAGGAGAAGCTAATGGAGAATGTCAGGTCATTTGTGCATGGCCCGAGGGCTCGACGGAAGGGAATATTACTGTGAGCTGATACATTTAAGCATTCGTGTCTAGAAAAGAGCAGTGTCGGTTAAGAGAATTCTGCTTTTACAGTGACTGGTCCACATGAAAACGTAATCTCAAGACCTGGGGCAGGAGGATGTTGTATATAGTTAAAAGAGTGAGAAAAGGGGCAATGTGAACAAATGGCCTAGAAATAAATGAGAATAAATATTCTGCATACTGAATATGTGCCTAAATTCACATGTCTTTAATATCCTTACAATTCAATTGGATTGTAAGAAGACAATTCACTCTTTTTTGACCAGCATTAATTATTAAACAAACAACGTGGGCTTTTTTTTTTTTTTTTTGCATGAATGTGATTCACCTTTCACATTTCTACAAAACCGAATGAGAACCATAATCCCTCAAAGGTTATAAAGTATTATTAAAAGTGCCACTGACCTCGATCACTGGGGTGTGTTCATTAAATACGTTATTAAGCGAACAGACAGATTAATGTCCTTTTCTAGAGGGTTAAATGAGGAAGAGGAGGAGATTACCGATGACATGTGAGTAATGAGCTGGACGCAGAAGCCCTCTGCGTCGATGGTGACTGTAATTATTTCCACAGCAGTCAGGGTCATGACTTTGCCATTTTAGCTGATTTGCACGTCTGTTCGTGTATTCACTTACCCTTGTTTAGTCTAATCTCTTGTGTATCTATCATGTCCCTTGGTAAGAGGTTTTCATTGCGTGCAGAGTGACATTTTGAAGGACGATCCTCTGGTTTCAGAAAATGTGTGACCAACTATAGCTCCAATATATCAGGGTTATTGAAGTTATATCTGTTATGTTTTTATACAGACATACTACTACAAAAGTATTAAGAGGAAAAGCTGAAGGTTTCTTTGTGTCAAATCAAGAGTAAGCCTTGCTGTAATGTTTGACTTTGCAGAAAGAGCATGAAATTGAATCACACCGTACCTCCAGCCGCCCTGAACTAACTCAACCAACCATGCAGGAGTACAACACCATCCTCTTTCCTCTGCATTAATGATGATCGAAGAGAGGAAGCAAAATAAACCTTGGTTCAAAAGACATATGGACACGCTCCAGGAGCCTATACTGTAAGACATGCTCCTGGGTCGTGCTAGCATGATGTGCGCTATTTTCCTGTCACAAAGCAGCTTGGCACACCATGCTAATCTGTTTGGGGATGATCAGAGAGTAAGAGTAAATGAGCGTCATGAGAAATGGCCTGGCGAAAATCAGAACTGCAAAAAACATAAGGCCACTTCACAGTCTAAAAGTCAGCGGCACTGCAGCCCCTTTAAGCAATGAATCGTAACTAGTGTGTTTATGTAGTGTGAGAATGTGAAGGGATGTGTGATCTAAATGCATCCTTCTGGCATTCTTCTTGTGTAGTGTGTTTGTATAAGTGCGTTCATGTCACAATCGGTTTCTGTATTCTGCTGTGCCGTTGTTGGCTAGCACTCAAAAGGCCCGTGGGCTGCTGTTTTGCTGTCAGTCACAGAAAGGATATGTCATGTAGTTTCCACACGAGGGCAAGTAGCTTTCATGGCCCATAGGGCTATTATTTCCATGTTAGGAGCAGTGCGCCATGTTTTTTCAACATCTCCAGCAGAGCTGACTGCATTTAAGTCTTGTAAAATGAGATTGTCAACTTCGATGGAGGAATGAGGCGATAACAGCAAAATTGCTGTGCAGTTGTTATGAAAGAGCCATTTGGAGGACTTTAATAATGTGAAATATGGCCCACATGCTGAATCAGATTTTGATGCAATAAATGTCCTCAGACTAAAAGCAATGAATGTGCTCTGTTTGTCAAACTAGTGCTAATGTTCCTGGTAAATGAATGTTTAAAAACTGCTGATATTAAATGTATATGTGACCGTGCATGTGATCTAAAAGACATTTCTGTCTCTCTCGCTGACATTTGCAGGTTCCGGAAACATGGCAGCCACTGAGCCACTCCTTTACATCTCTCTGCTGATCCTGCATAAGCTCCTCCCCTTCCTGTTTGCCTACTAAGAGACCACAGCCAAACAACTCGCAATGATTTCACTTTATGTACCAAACAACAAAGGGAAAATATAACTATGTATCTATAAATATATATAAATATATCTACCATTATGGCACTTCACAAAGAGGGATGGGATACGACTTACGAAGAAAATAAAAATATCAGAATAATAATGAGAAGGCCATTTTCTTTTCTGGGACTTGTGTAGAAGATCTGTCTCAGATTTGGATGTACAATGGATTCTATATGAAGCATGATGAAAAACAAAAAAAAAATAAAAATAAAATAAAAGGAGTCTATGTGAATTAGAGCTTCACAACTGTGTCACACACTCAACTGACATCCATAACAGCCCATTCTCACCCCCAAGGCGTCACTTAACTGACGCCTTGGGAAGCATTTGGACATGCTTCAATATCTGACGCTTTAGGCGCCCTTTAGCGTCAGTTAGATGACGCCCTAGGATCGCGTGTACCCTACCCCCACCCCACGCCTAAACCTAACCGCGTCCTCTAACTGACGCTTTCCTTTAGCGTCAGTTAGATGACGCTGTAGGATCGCGTCATGTAAGTGACGCTAAAGGGCGCCTAAAACGTCTAATATTGAAGCATGGTCAAAGGTGACGCCTTGGGGTGAGAATGCGTTGTCCATAAACGCTTGCCTTGCCATATGCATGGCTCTATTAATTTATTATTATTATTATTTTTTTACTTTATGAATTAAGGTCTTTTTGTTTGTTTTCCAGTTCACTGCGGTTTTAATTTTAGCATTGTTCTTATCAGAGTATCTGATATTGAATCATAAATGACTTAGTCTTTTGAGATTGCTTTGTTTTGTTTGTTTGTTTTTTTAATAAATTTATCAACTTTTTTTTTTTTTTTTTTTTTTTTTTTGCATGAACTGTTCAGCGGTCTCATTTTTAATTTCATAAAGGTGAAAGAAGGCTCTCTCTCATGTCAGTTCTTTCTACAAGACTGTGTGTAATACTGTAATTCTGTTCCCTCACTGAGTTCTCAAGCATATTTTGTCTCATAATGTATAAAAATGCAACCATATATATTTTGATCAAATAAGGCACATGTTACCATAGTGGTTGTTAGTCACCTCTAATAATGTTTATTTTTATTAAAGGTATGGTGGTCAAAATAATACATTCATTTATAAAATTTAAAAAAGAAAAGAAAAAAAACATTGGTATGTTGCCAACACAGTTGAAATAAAAGTTGTTTCTTTAAATAAATTTAAAAAAAAACACACTGTTTTTGTTTTATTCAGGTGCACAAGCATCAGGCAGCTGCATGACAGTAGTGTCTCGGCTAAACACTACAGCGTCCCATGGGTGTCATGAACTGTAACGTATTCTTCACAATAGGATAGGCCCGAATCCAGCTGGAAAACACATTACTCTCGCAAGCATCACCAACTGAGCACAGCTGCCGTACAACTCACGGTTCATTTCATTAGTCAAATGCACATCACCCTGTCAAATAACTGTTAATTCTCTGCTGCTGTCTTCACTGAACCCTACTCCACTCTCTTCCGCTCTACCTAAACACATCTTCTGATAAATGGCAGAGGCATTGTTCCTTGCTAAAACACTGCATTCTATTGTCTTAATGGAAGCCTGCAAGGCATCACATAACAAACCAGACTCTCACTGAATTAGACATTCATTGTGTTTATCGCCTTCAAGTAACTGACTATCACTCACTTTGAATTTAACCTGCATAATGAAAAGTCATCTTCCTTTCAATGGAATAAATAACAGTTTATACAAACATAAATGGATATTACGGGTCAAAACGAGAAGCAAGCGAGTATCCACCACAACATTAGCATTTTTCTTTTTTAAGCAAAATGAGCCAGGTGGCTTTCATTCTGCTTGGTGAAGGTCTCTTCTTCCCATCAAATTAATGAGTGTTTGACATGGCCATTTATATGTGTTACATAACAAGACCCTGAGTGCTTTCCCCACCCCTGTAAATCATCCCTCATTCAAATAAACTAGCATGGCACACTCTTATTGTTTTCTGTCCTACCTCCTCCTAAAATTCACTTCTGAAGGAAACATCAGTGATAGACTGCAAAAAAATCTTGCTGTGGATTTTATGCAAATGCACTCATGCAAATAACTTGTGTAAGACACAATTGTTGCCAACAACAAAGTACAAATATAGTGATTATAATTGCTTTGTCATTGATTAATTTATCTGGCTGTCAATTAAATTGTTATTATGACAATGCCTCAGAGGCTTGAAAATGGATATTTGGTTGCTATTTTAAAGTGCAGATCACATTAACTTTGTCTCAGATATTTAACCAAATAAATTCTTAGGAAAAAATAAATGAGAAAATTACTGACAAGTGTAGAACTATACAATTAAGGTGAATATAAAATTTAAGATGTTTTGGTTTTGAATGAAAGATCAGAAATGTTTACATTAATATTAAAGTTTTACTCGAAAAAAAGGTTCCCACTTATTAGGAGTCTTTAACTTTGTACTAACATTTAAATTAATAAATTGATACAATGCACTTACTGAGCATTAAACTTGTGGGCTTAAGGGATGCACATATGACCCAAAGGGAAGCATATGGGGAATCACTGGGTTGTCCAGCCGCAGGTGGACTATTTTAGGGGTGGCAAGGTGGCTTGCCGAGGGTTGCTCAGGGGAGGGACTATGCACACGGGAGGCACCTAGCCGACGCGCACGCAATAGACACTGGCGCCGACGACAGGATTGCTGGAGGAACTAGGGCTTTCAGGGAAGCTCACCTGAGGAAGTATAACATGAATCCACTCCGTAGAGTGGAATGGCGAGCAAGTGAAGACACCTGAGCGGGTCCGGTACTAGCTGGTTGAAGTGAGATTGGAGAATCAGAGACTTTAGTATCTGGCGAATGTGTTAGGTGTCGCCCAGCCTGCAGCTCTATAGATGTCTGTTAGTAAGGCACCATGCGCTAGAGCCCAAGAGGACGCCACACCCTACGTGGAGTGGGCAGTCACACCACCTGGTCCTGGAAAGGAGTGGTAGGAACCTTGGGCACATATCCAGGCCGGGGTCTCAGGATCATGTGAGAGTAGCCCAGCCCGAATTCCAGGCACGCTTTGTCAACGGAGAATGCCTGCAGGTTCTCACCTTCATGATGGAGGCCAATGCGACCAGAAGCGCTGTCTTCATAGACAGGAACTTTCATGGACAGGAACTTGAGCTCCACTGATTGCAAAGGCTCAAAGGGAGGCCTCTGCAGGGCAGTTAGAACCAATGAGAGGTCCCAAGAGGGAACGAGAGGAGGGTGAGGAGGATTTAGTCTCCTCGCTCCTCTCAGGAAAACGATCAAGTTGTGCTTCCCCACGGACTTACCATCGATAAGGTCATGTTGTGCGGCAATAGCAACGACATGAGACCTTGAGGGTGGAGAGAGACAGCCTTCACTCCAACCCTTCTTGAAGGAAGGAAAGCACGACACTGATCGAACACCTCCATAGGTCTTCTCGGTGAGAAGAGTACCAGTTGATGAAGAGGTTCCACTTCAACGCATAGACGTGTCTCGTGTACAACTCTAGCGGAAGTGATGGTAGCCACCACCGCTGGTGGTAGGGTACTCAAACCTGCCTGGTGGAGGTTCCAAAGATCGGGATTCCGGACCAGGTCCGGGAGGACCAGTACGGCGCAACCAGAATGATCTGCTCCTCATCCTCCCTGACCTTGTGCAAAGTCTGCGCAAGAAGGCTCACAGGGGGAAACGCATATTTGCCGTCCCGCAGCCAACCATGCGCCAGTGTATCCATGCCGAGTGTGCCCTCGGACAGCGAATAATACAGGGTGCAATGGGTCAAGTCGTGAGAGGCAAACAGATCTATCTGTGCGTCCCCGAACTGGACCCAAATCAGCTGAACCGACTGGGGATGGAGTCGCCATTCTCCAGGAAGGGGCTGAAGCCGTGAGAGCTGAAAGCTTGTCGTTACAACAACATGGCGGGTAGGGCGTTCCAGGGGCACATTTTTACAGTGATCAGGCAAATCTAAGAACAATTTGTGACAGAGAGATCTCCCCCGATATAGAGGAGACACACATGAGATTACACGCGTAAAGATAAAAATCTGAAAAGCAGGATACTCCTTTAGCTCTCCACTGTGGTCTCATTACTGTCTAAGTGAAACAACAGATATATGAAATCTTATCATTTTATCTAATATGCAGAAAGCCTCCGAGTACAATGCTGTCGCTTTATGACACATTTCTTGTTCCTCCAGGTATAATTGTGCCTAAGCTGGAAACAGACAAATAGCCAAATGCTGGGATCCCTGGGATTTTGAGCACTGTAGATTAAAAAGAAACAGTATAGAACATTACAAAGAAGATTTTCCTTACATATGTATGTTCTATCCATCACTAATCCAGAGAGTCACGAGTTCATATTAGAATAAAGGGTTAAAAGAGGTTAAACCTATAGCTCCAGTCTTAAACTGTGGTGATTTTGCTTTTATAAGGTGAAATAAAATCTGTGTTGGACACAATGGACACAATATTTAAAATAATATACCAAAGTAAATAAAATTGCAATCTCAATACTTGGTGTATCACCAGGTAATGGCTTCATTGAAGTATTTGCATGCAATAAAATGCGATCAAAAACAGTAATATATGCATTAGATTCTTGCTATAAGCTTTATGTGTGGTGGATCAGCAGATGGTGAGATGATAATCTTTGCAATGGACTAGCCGAGGCAGAAATTTGTGTTACCACACAAGAAACACAAATCCTTACAGTAGATAAAGAATTCAGAGCAAGGTTTGCTGTATTACAGTGTGTTCAGTTCATAAGCCATGTCTGCCGATTAATCAGCCACACAGGGGCATTTATTTCCCCTGTCTAAGGACAAAAAGGAAAGTGCCTGGAATGTGCAGGACATTGGGAACATGACTGAGTTTCATTTGCTTTTTTTTTTTTTTTTTGCTTTTTTGTTTCATGGTTGACAGTCAGCGCACACTGAGGTGATGCATTGTGTGCCAGAGACTTTTGCCCTCAGACTCGCACTTTCACCGAGCATGATAAATCCATGATGCAATCTATGCTGTTCTGTTCTGTTCTAATAAAGCACAACAGAGAGATAACCAAACAACAGCACAGGGCTGTTACCAATGAAGCATGAATGGGCGTAATGACAAACATGGTCTCAGAACACTGTCAGTGTGAGTGGCAGTGTCAGACCTCTCGACAAATGGACACAAGCCCACTGACCTGACCAACCAAAATTGTGGTCTCAAAGGATGTATTTTCAAGTACAATGAAAGTTCAATGTTCAATCAAATTAAATGAAATATTATACCATGAACTCAATTATATTACCTCATTGAAAAGAGAAAGCTTTCATTTTATACTCTCTTTTTCAGAAAAGGTAAACATCTACATTTACATATTGTTTTAAATTAGTCAATTTGATATTTCAGATTTTTTAGACTTTAGAGATGTTGATAGTGTATAAGTTTGCAAAATTAAATAAAATGGTCACTGTGAATGAGATATAAATGCAAAGCAGCTGATGAGTTGAGAATGTAACAGCAATCACACAGTATATGAGAGGGATGGGATTCTCAGACCCCGATGGCAGATGCAAAATAACTTTATAAAATCCATGCAATATACTGTTGAGTACATATGGCATAATATAAGGGCATAATGTACTGTATAGTATGCCATTTGGGATACAACTTTTGACTACTTTTCATTCAGACAAGTAGATAGACACTTAGCACGATTTAAGGCAAAAAAGGAGGTAAAATGTGCATAAATAGGTCAGTCAGATCACAGGTATAAATTCACAGTGTAATAAGACCAAGAAAACATGTGTTAATGAATACATTTATGAGTAGAATAAGATATTTAAACACAACTAATCCAACACTGTCAAAGTGACATAGTGTTACATGTGTGTCCTGTGGTTCCCCATTCTTTGTGTATTTGGTTCAGTCCTGTTTCTAGTTTCCCGCTCCTCGTTTGTATTCAGTCCCTTCACCTGTGTTTGGTTAATTTGCCCCAGCTGTGCCTTGTTCCCCTAGTCTGTTCTAGTGTATTTAAACCCTGTGTTCTCCTCACTCCTGGTCCGTTCTCGTTGATGTATAGTGTGGTTACTGTTTCCCTGAATTATTTGATTAAATTTTTGTTGACCGGTTCTCCTTGTCTCCTTGTGCTTCCTGGGCACCACACGCCCGTAACACATGGCTGGACATTTGCTCATCTTCAAGAAACGAATCAGTCAAACTGAAACTTGTCACAAAAGTGTAGAGAGATCAGGGAATTTGCATTAGCATGTTTAATTCAAAATTACACTGTTAGAAGTGCAAATCTCAAATCATGAAGTAAATCTAACTTAAATAGACTGGTTTGAATTTCAAAGTAAAACAACATTTTTTTACAAGCGAATATCTGTGTGTGTGCGCACCCTACAAAGGTAAAATATATAACTAGCATTTTTAGTCTAAGATCTCTTAAATAGATATCGGTATGTTACATTCTGCTCTAGTACAAAATGACATGACCCTGTGTCAACTGGAATTCTGGGAAACTAATTTCCACTCGCTGTTACACACATCGCTGGCATCAGGAAGAAGAGATTACAACTGGCTTCTCAGGCAAGAATACAGAGCTTGATGTATGAGTGAGGTTTTGTATCCTTCACCTTATGGAAAGCTTTAAATATTGTTATTTTAAATATTTGTTTTGCATTTAATTTAGATTTGCCATTACATTCCTTCCTGAAGTTTAAATAGAAGTAGTATTAGAAAGAAAAAAAACAGTAACACTTTAGAAAAATGGTCTCTCATTTATAGGTAATTATGTGAAAAGTAGCGAGGACCAATTAATAGTTTTTTTTTGTTTTTTTTAATTAATAGCTATTTAAATAGTATGGAAACCAGGTAAACTAATCAGTAATATCAGTTAGTACTAAGATAGTTATTCTTGGGTAATCAGTAATTACTGAATGAGATTAACTTCATTAAGAGCTACTAATTAGACATATTATGAAGATCTCCAAAGCCAAGACTTCTTCAAAACACATGAACGCACACAGCAGAGTCTGCTAAACTTCATGAAAGACAGTGTTAAATGTCTCAAAGCACATAACATTACAATAATAATGAACGTAAACAACTTAGACCTCTACTTGCACCACCTGACTTTTGCAATGATTGGACCTCTCATTTTTTGGTCCTAAGACTTCCACATATACGATATATGTACTGTATATAAATGCATTTAAATGTTCAAAGCACAGTGAGAAGGGCATTTTGAATCCCTTTACTGGCTAATATGGAAGGAGTTGCTTTGAGCACGAAAATTAAGGCAAGTTGATTTGCTTTTCATTTATTAGAAAAATATAAACAAAGACTCACTTCTGATGAACTGAAAATTTTATCAGACTACTGTGAAACCAAAAGTGTTCCTAATGAAAAAGATGTATTATCTGAGTTTTATATATATATATATATATATATATATATATATATATATATATATATATATATATATATTTTCTCCTGTGTTAGATGATGTTTCAGGAATGTTTTTAAGCTCTGGAAAATCCCTGTCTGGAAAATCCCAGAAACTGTTTTTCATGTGTATATTGTTTTAGACTGAAAGTTTAGTTTACTACTTAATTTATTTTATAGTTTTAATGAATCTTTTTTTCTATAGACATATTGTTGGTTTTAAATTTGTTAGAACAAATAGGTTTATTTTTCAGTGTTTTCATTTTCTTATAGGTCAAGCAAAGTTGGCAATCTACAAGTAGAAAAAAACAAGATAAAATTGGGTGCAGATCAAGATATTAATATTCTGTTTTTAGCCACAGTTAAATCCTCATTAATTTTAATTTTTATAGTTCCATGAATGATGTTATTACATTTGAAATGAAATGGTGTAAGAAGGAGGCTCTGTGCTCTGTTATTGATGGGAACATAATTTTCTTTCTCTTCTACTATAGTTCTTTGTGGTATAAAAGGTAAATGTAAAATGGTAAATGTTGATTTATTGAAAAAAAATCATGTGAAAAATTGTAATAAAGTATTTTTTCAAAACTCTCTCTCTCTCTCTCTCTCTCTCTCTCTCTCTCTCTCTCTGTATGTGTGTGAATCTATTAGCCTGTTGATGGCTGTTCATCAGGGTGCTTCGTAGCCTTGAAGAACAGATCGGGTTGATAAAAGGATGTAAAAGGATTAGGGCTTCAGACAGCCAAGGAGTGAAGACAGGGAAAATAAGATTACTGCTCTTCTCACTATGGTCTGTTCATACTGGGTGGTTTACTTCAATGAAAAAAAAAAAGTTATTCACATAAGGAAAAGGAGGATAAGGAATAATAAATGTTACAAGATAAAATGTTTTGATCTTTTAGATTTTAGATATTTTAGATTAATTTTGCACAGATTATTTTCAAAAGCACAATGCTTGAACACGCATGTTCAGCAGAAAGAATATGCAACAACCAGAGGGCATCTTAAATAATAAAGCACTTATGTTCACACACCTACCAGAGAACAATGTCGAAATGGAGAGAGAAAATGTTTTTAAGTAGTTCCCAACTTGTTCCTTATCAATGAAACATGGCGATGTATTCCACTCAACAATAAACACCTAATGGATCAGAGCACTGTATGTCAAAAACTCAATTTCGACCAAAAGTGGAGATAGAACCTTATAATTCTAAGCTAGTCCAACGTGTTCCACTTTACTTGAGGTAAGGGGAAATATTAATGACACTGTTGTTAAAGCATTTGACAGTTTGATAATCCTTAATGACATCTTTATAACTAGTACAATGTGTTCCACTTTACTTGAGGACAAGTACAATATTCATGTCACAGTTATAATGGTGTCATGACAACCAAAGTTAAAACCAACCATAACATATGGCAGGGTAATGTAATGTTAACACAAAGCTAAATAACTTCTTTAAGTTAGATAATTAGACATGTTATGACAAATTTGTGACAGGTTGACAGGTTATAATTTCTTGGTTAATGTCAAGTTGTTATAACAAAGACATTTTAAACAATGTCAACTTTGCATTAAAAGTGTCATAATTTACCGAATGAAACTTAATGACAACAGTCATAAACATTCATAAAGACTCCTTCATATTCATGACAGGTGTTATGTCATATTTATGACAGTGTCATTTCAGTCTTATGCACACCCCTTCAAATAAAGTGGTACCAAATCTTTTTTTTTTTCCATTTTCTTTTTCTAAATAATCAAAGTGTTCAGTTTGTAACAGAGTCATTAAATCACTGTCTATTTGGCGCTCCTCTGTGTGTGACGTCGCGGAATACTCTTTGAGTATTTTTTTTTTTTTTTTGCTGATTTTGTTGTTATCCTTTGTCTTCGCGCATTTTGTTAGGGCAACTGTATATACAAACATTAAGTATGTTCGCGTGGCTCTGAAACAGGTAAAAGAGAGCAGTCAAAATTGATGTTTTGACATTATGCTGGACTCCTTCACCAAACTCGTTTCGGGATGTCGGTGTGACACCAGACCAGGCCCGAGCAGGGTTTTTTCCTGACAACCAGAGCCGAAAGCAGAAACGCGGCAGGTGGGGAGGAGCTGCATTAGAGGTTTCGTCGCATGGTTAGCAGAGGAAGGCTAATGTTACCGGTCATACTGTTTGCAAACGTCCAGTCACTGGAAAACAAAATGAACGAAGTACATGCACGGATATCTACGCAGCAATATCTCCAGGATTGTTCCATGCTGTGCTTTTGTGAACGTGGCTAGGAGACAAAACTCCAGATGAGTCCATTACAACAGGGGGTTATGGTCTGTAGAGCCGATCGTAACGGTTGTGACATAACCCACGGGGGAGGAACAGCAATCTTTGTCAATCAATCCTGGTGTACAGACAGTAAGATGATTTCACAGTATTGCTCTGAAGAGGTGGATTTATTAACCTTAATGTTTTGACCATTTTATTTACCCAGAGAGCTGCAGTGTATTGTTGTGAGGGTTGTGTACATAGTAACATTAAAAATGCTTACACAGCAGAGTCCAAACCTCATTTTGGAAAATCTTTCCATCTAGCAATCCTGCTAAAGCCAACTTATTTTAGAAGACTCAAGGACAATCCAGTCACAACTAAAGCTGTCAACATATGGACTGACAGTGCACTGATGAACTTGCTGGGCTACTTAGAGGCTACAAACAAGAACATCTTCAAGGAGGCTACAGACAATATTCCTGACTATTCAGAGACTGGTAGGTAAGCACAAACATTGGCATAAACACTCAACATATAACTTGAGATATGGCAGACCGGACAGTATTATCTGACACAGGGTATAGTTATATATATATATAAAAAAAAAAAAATTCTAACCACGGTCAGACTGATGGCTGAGGGTAAGGCTGAGGGAACAAATATGTCTGTCTCATCTTTATAAAATGATAGGTGTTATCTCCTTTTACATAAAGATATTATAGGTAGTTTATGCCTGTGATGTGTTTGTGTCTCTGTCTCTGTTAAACAGAGAATGTTTTATGACAGTGAGTACTTCTTAAAATATTTGTTTTATGTATTATCTCAGGACAGTGCAATAGTATTTAATGTTTAATAATCTTAATTAAATCTTAATCTTAAGTAATGTGGAATGGAATTAACTTTCACTGTTAGGCTGATGATACTCAGCACGAACGAAACTTACCAATTCACAAAATTAACAGAATGCATAGCTGATATAAAAAAATTGGATGACTAGTAATTTCCTACAAACAAATTCTTAAAAAAACAAAGATTCTAATAATTATTGGACAAAAAACTTCCACATGTAACAGCCTAGAATACTGTCTAACACTTGAATCGTTGGTTAGGAACCTAGGTGTGCTCTTTGGTACCAATCTCTCATTTGAAAGTCATGTGTCTAGTATCTATAGAACCACATTTTTCCATCTTAAAAATATCTAAATTACGCCATATGCTCTCATTGACAAATGCGGAACAATTAGTTAACGCGTTCATGACATCAAGGCTAGATTATTGTAATGATCTACAGGGTGGTTGCCCTGCACGCTTAATAAACAAACTTCGGCTAGTTCAAAACGCAGCAGCTCGAGTTCTTCCCAGAACCAGGAAGTATGACCATATTAGCCCGGTTCTGTCAACCCCGCATTAGCTGCCTATTAAACATCGTATAAATTTTAAAATATTGCTGATTACTTTACAAAGCACTAAATGGTTTATCTCTGCAGTACTTGAGTGAGCTCTTAATGCATTATAGTCCTTCACGTCTATTGCGATCTCATAATTCCGGCCACTTGATAATACCTAGAATATTGAAATTGACTGCTGGTGGGAGATCCTTTTCCTATTTATCACCAAAACTCTGGAACAATCTTCCTAACATTGAAACAGACACACTCTGTCAGTTTAAATCTAGACTAAAACACATCTCTTTGGCCTAGCATACACAGAACACACTATAGACTTCCTTAATTCAAAATTAGGCTGCATAGTTTATATCCGGGAACACGTCCCCTAAATCCTGATATACTTGGTCCATCATAAGATGGATGGCGTCTACGCTAATATTAGTTTCTCTGTTTATCCCGAGGGACCCTCTATGGTGGACCTGCGCCTGGACCCATCCCGACTCATCCTTAAGTGCCAGCCTCATCGGCACGAAAGCCATCGGCACTGATCCTCAACATGTCGTGTCCAAACCGGCGTGATTACTTAGACTTACAAACAGATGGAAATGGACAAATACTCTTAATGTTTCGATCCAATTTGTTTTGTAATCACTGTTCCTCCGTTGGCCAGAGGGGAATTGGCCCCCGATTGAGCCTGGGTTCTCCCAAGGTTTTTTTTTTTTTTCTCCATTCAATCACCTGATGAAGTTTTGGTTCCTTGCCACTGTTGCCTTGGCTTTTGGCTTGCTTAGTTGGGGACGTTTAATATTTAACAATATTATTGACCTGTGTTGTATTATTTTCATGTTATCACTTTGATGCTGCTTTGATACAATCTGTATTGTAAACAGCGCTATATAAATAAAGTTGACTTGACTAATAATCTGTATTGTGTTTGTTTGTCATAGGTTTATACAGTACTGTTCTTCATTTACCGTACCTTTTCAAAGTCTGTTTATGGTGTGTAGTTTTGTTAGTTGTTCGTTGACTTTTTTAATGACCAGTTGACTCAAGCTTTGCTACAAAAATTGTTATGTACTTGTACTAGCTGTACTGGTACAAATGGCAAATAAACCTTCAGCATTTGGAGACAGCCATTGTCTTTGTTGATCTGGGTTAAGGCTGTTTTTCTTATTTGCTCTTATTGAGTAGTCCTGGGGGCCGGATATGATTTAAAGTAGACAGCAATTTCACTCGAAATGACTGGCACACGACCTCCTGAACCTTTGCAATGGAACATGGCCATCGGGGACGTTTTCCCGTTTGCATTTTGCATATTTGTTGAAAGTCGCCTGTGGCTCTGGTGCACTCCAATTCAGTTTTTCATATTAGACTTGTCTTTAGTAGTAAAATATAACCTATGTTATATTCTTTGTTGCTTGCTTATGTTGGTGAAAACTTTGTATGCTACGTAGGTTTGTTATGTGCAACACTTCTCTGGCTTTTATTGTCAGCCAGACAGATCGACCAAAGTGAGAATTAAACTATTGTGCCTGACGCAAGCCAAGGGAAAGAAAAGGGTTTTTTTTAACGACTGGAAATTTCTGCCCTTGTAAAATCAATGACTGCTATGAAGTCCTTGACTTTTCCTTGCATGATTGACAGACCAATTATGGACTTGGGAATGTGCAATACTACGATAGGTACAGTCACACTAATGCTGCCCCAATCCCTGTCACAGCACAGAGACTAGATATGATCCCATCAGAGGCTGTGCACCTCATGCTCTTTGTGGCTGTGCAGCAGTGCACACACTGTGCCCTAATGAAGAGAAATAACCCACTAATATCATTTACCCAGAACAGCCTGAGACAGCGAGCTTAAATTAGAGCAGTTCTATCATTAGTGCACAGTGCACGCTCAATCCCTCATGCACAGAGACTGAAGAAACAACCGTAGCTCAGCATGCTCTATTTGCGAATTAGTGAAAACATGTTTTGAAAACATGTTTTTGAGGACCAGTGCACTAGGCTGATTTTCCCAATTAAATAGAGCAACGTGTGGCACAGGCCAGCTTGTGTGAAGTGATGTTTGAGAAGTTTAAAATGGCCAATTTTCAGATCCCTCTGACTACTAAATGGCACAGTAATTCATTACATTTATATAGCACTTTTCTCAGCACTCAAAGCGCTTCACATTGTAGGAGGGAATCTCCTCAAGCGACGGCAGCCATATTGCGCCAGAACGCACACCACACACCAGCTTACTGGTGGAGAGGAGACAGAGTGATGAAGCCAATTGGTATTTAGGGATGATTAGGAGGCCATGATGGACAGAGGCCAAGGGGCAAATTTGGCCCGGATGCCGGGGTTACACCCCTACTCTTTTCGAAAGACATCCTGGGATTTTTTGTGACCACAGAAAGTCAGGACATCGTTTTAACGTCTCATCTGAAGGACGGTGCTGTTAGGTTCCCACTGCAGAGATGCCAGCTTAAATGCAGGTTATTGTGCCTGCATCTGAGAAGACTGAGATTAAAGAAATGCTGTTAAACTATGCCTATTTCTATTTAATCTGGCATGAATCTTTGATCTATGCCTTTTATGATGATGACATTTATATACTGCTAGTGGAAGACACTATAAAACATGCTTGAGTAATTGTTGAGGAAAAATTCTACTCTGCTAGGCACAGTTTTATTCAGAGGTCTTTAATATTATATTTCCTTGAGTGAAACATACACATTAGTATGATACACATATGACATGCACACATTATTTCTAACATGATGGGGAATTTATGTTGGCTTTCTATAGTTCTTACATTGATATCCTGATACTTTCTATTTCCAGAACCTCACACATTTTTACATGTTCACATAAACATTGCTTGGCATGTTAATCCATACAGGAAATACATCTGTATAGATTATGCTGGCCTATTTGTTGCAAAAACAGAATCAGCTGTATTCAATTGGTTGCAAAAGTGTTGTTAAATGCCAACTCCATTCAATTTAACCCTTAAATGCATGAATGTTTTGCCAATCATTATTACATATTCGGGTCTTTATCTATGATGGATCTCTGCCTGCTGCAATAGTATAAAACTCTCCTGATATAGAACAACTATAAAAGAATAAAATAAAACATATTTTGTTTCCTTTTGAAACTTGGAATGGGTTATTTTGAGCAGATGGTTTTTGCCATGATTACAATCATTTAGAATGAGTTTCCGCAGCACATTCAGCATCTGGCTCATATTTGCGCACTAAACAAACAATTATCATTTTCATTGTCTTTAAAATCAATATTTTGATTGCTGACAGCTTCTTCACCAGATCCAAGTGAAGTGACAGTGACACTAATATGCTACATGTGTAGGTTTTATGCCTGCGCTATTTATGAGTGAAACATCACACCACCATTGTGTGTCAGACATTGCCACCTTGAAGAATAAAGGTTAATTGCACTAATTGACTCTTTAGAAATTCAATTATTGTTTTATAGCAAACAAACAACATACACAATCTTAGAGAAAAATGACAGATGCAGTATTTTTGTGGCTGACTTTATTGCATATGCATTTGTAGGAGATTCCCTTTCAGACGTACAATTTATGGGAGGAGAATATTTAAATGAATCACGCAAACTTGATTTACTTTGGTTTGCGCTACTCAATTTACCAGTATTTGCGCCATAATTTACCATCCAAAAAAAAGCATGTCTCAAACAAGCCGCTAATTTGTCCTGCTGTTAGTATTGCGATGGTCATTTTGGGAATGATCCGGCTGCGTCTGTGTCATTAATTTGCGCATCGTCACTAGATCGTGCGCTAATCTTTCCACTCCCATCTGCACTTTTTATGGAATTGCGGGCTTGTGCTAATTTGCCCTGTTTAGTAAACCTGGCCCTAAGTGTCATATTAACAAAGACTCACCATTAAATTGTAATTTAGGCTGTTTTTCTCATAAGCCACAAAGTAAGTGATTTCAGGTGGGTCATTTGGTTGCCACAATGTTGGCAATACCAGGCCCACAAACACACAAATCCTGCATGACAGGTCATCATTTAAAGACTAAGCTCTTATTCTGTTTTATGGAGACAGAAAACATGTATACTGTGTCTAAATGAAATTAAAAAGGACGGTTTTAAATGCCTGCGGCCTGCCTGGGATTTTAATAAGCTTATGAAAATGGAAACAAATTAATACCCTTTTAATATAATATCTCATTAAATGCTTATGCTGAGGTGGGTGGTGTAGCTCCCCTGACAATATGTGACCAGAGACTGTTGCTGAGAAACCAGAAGGGAGAAGCGAGCAAAAGAAGAAGGATGGATTGGTACTAAATTCTATGGCATCAAATCAGCATTAACCTTGCCACAGGAAGATCAAATTGCCCCTTCAATGGCTTGGCAATATATTTTCTTTTAAAACTCTAAAAAAAAGACCAAAGGCCTTTGACAGCTTGACGACTCCGCTCATAAAGTCATATTGCCCGCATGAAGCTTTTATGGTGTTATTATATAATGATTAGGTTCAGCATAAGGGGAAAAAAGGATAAATATGTTTTGAAAAGTTGTCTACAGAGTAACGTACTCATCGTTGGTGGCGTGATGTTTTAGTAGTTCGGTTCCAGTCAACTCTTCAGTAGCCCATGTCAAATACAGAACTGAGCTCAGTTAGTATGCATATCAACCAGTTTAAGTCGTAAACACATGGCTCACATGCTCACAGACTAATCAACAGTCTCCACCCCAGCTGTTCTTAAACATCTGCTGACAATTTGACAATACCATAAGTAGAATGATAACTAATTCAATCATGTGTCCATGTCAGGAAGCTGTTCGCTTTCAGTCCATGTTTTACAAAGCGCAGCTGGTGGCATTCTGAGACTGTTGACTGATCTGTTCCTTGTAAGTGAAGGAGGTGGAAACAGATGTGCAGCTGTCATATCTCATGAGATGGAAGATGTGTTATGAATGAAGCAATCTTGGGCAAACAAAGTGCTGAAATGGGCAAAGCTAAAAAGAGAAGCTGGCAGTATACAGTATAAAAAGATCCCTGCTGTTAGATGTGCATGTCCTTCGCTGACAGAAAGGAGCACCTTTGATAGGGAAGCTTTGAAAATTTATAGTGAGAATGGAATTCATTTTATTCTGGTGTTTTGGACGAGAATATACCATACTAGCACAAACACTTTTTCTAACTGCTGTGTCCTGCAGTTCCACTGAAGCTGCTGCCATGACTGCTGACACTAATAACCGTGGTCAACATAATCACCTAATGATGATACCCATATGTGACTTCTAAGTTTTAAAAAAGCTTCTAAGTTTTGCTGCAATTGTATGTTTGTGAAACCATTGGATTGCTGAAGCTATCATGCTGAAAAATCCAGCATTGGTAGTTAGCAGCATAAGGTATGTTTTACGTGCTGGGACCAGCTTGGGATGCTGGTGTGCGGTGTGCTGATGGACCACCATATGTTGTCTTTTGAGTGCTGACATGATCCCAGCAAGACCACAACAAATATTGTGTATGTGTTGCATATCTTAGTGTGTGTTCATAGTTAAAAAACCAAGACAATTTTCCAAATTAATTTTAATGAAGAAAAATGCATGATGATGGTTACATATTAACTGGTACACAGTACAGTCCTCAGTGTTAAACAAACACTGGTCAGGTTCATATGGTCTATAGAGAGTAACAGTAACACTGACAGAAGCAATGTTGCAGTTAGTGAAATAAAGTATCACTCTACAAGACGATGATTGAGCATTAGTGATGAGACTTGTGGTTAACAAGCAGAATCACTGAAGATAAGCGGAACAACAAGAACAGGAAAAAAAAGACAAGAGATGAGCAGAAACACAACAACTACAACTGACTTACAGCCACACAGCCTTAAATAAAATCAACTTCAAATAAAATCAAGGTCTCACCAGAGGATTATTTATTATTTATATATTTATTTTTTCTAATACAGAAGAGACATTATTTCTATCATTATTTAATTCATTATTTTTGAATTCTGGCATAATAAAACATGTTGAGTAACCTCTGAGAAGAATCTGAATTTGTGTTTTGTAATATAACAATTTTCATTCGATACATAGCCTACTTTACAAGTATTAAAATTAATAACTAATTAATAAAATTAAAAACTTTAAGTATCATTTGAGTAAGCCTATCAGTTTGCTGGACGGAGTGTCCTGGTTTTTGGTAATCAAAATATGGTCACTCAAATTTAACTGTTTTGTTTTGATGCTTTCAGCTTACCATGGACATTGATTAATAATGTAATTATAAAAAAAAAACATTTTTTTTCAGTTTTACTTTCAGCAGAGGGATCAAAAGATTTTTCAAAGTTATGATAATTCAATAAATCATTATGTTTTAACTTTATATTGTTTTCATTTACATCATCAATGTGTTAAATATAGAAATAGGCAAGCAAAAACAATGCTTGTCCCCGAATCACTCACACTCTACTCAGACTCAACCCGGCAACACAATGCTGATGATGAAGCAGCTTCACCAACTCCGTTTTGCTTGAGAACAGCACAAATATGCTGACCCACCAGCTAGACCAGTATAAACCAGCCTGGGGTGCGTTTCCCGTACAACGACGTAGTTCACTGTTTCACCACCATAGTACGATGCATCGTTGGAAAAATCAACTAGCTAGTCACGACTGTTTCCCGAAACCCACTGTCGCAAAGTATCGTTCAACCACGTTGGTTTCACACGTGGTGGAGTAATAACTACTTTTAATGAAACTTTGAGATCCAATTAACGCTAGATTTGTTTTATATAAATTACAGACATGTCATCTGAGGACTATTTCTAAATGTTCTCAGTTGTTCTGCTTTATTACCAGACTCAATATTTGGCTCGTTCTTACATAGTAGAGCACGTTCGCACATGCGCACTCTTCAAACACGTTACTTCAAATCTTTTGAAAAACTAAAAGATGTAAATTACATTTGTATGTATTCTAAATAAAAGGCACCGTTTGTGCTGAATGTCAGCTTGCTTATTTTGCTCACGATAAGGATTTATTACCTCCAAATGTTATGCAATATAGAAACAATGCCTCTAACCACAGGTCGAGAGCTGTCGTTCAAACCACCCAACTTTGCGATGCTGTTTGCGAATGTCCGTTGGAACGATGGTTTCGGGAAACACCGACTCGTTAAACTATGCAGATAACGACCTAACTTGCGACCATAGTTGGCTAACGATGCTTTCGGGAAACGCACCCCTGGTTTATTATGGATTTTTTTTAGCTAGGATTGTAAAGCAACATTAGACAGCTGTCATCAAGCACTTATTTTTTAATACACCTTCCCTTGAACATTTCTTGCAGAAGTCACAGAAAGCTTCATAGCAATTAGGCGTCTGACAGAGATGTACACATGGAACAGTCTGTGCTAAATAGTGAATATAACAGGAATCACAGTGGGAGATTGAGGACTTGATCTTCTCTTTTTTCAGTCAGCCAGTTCTCCCTGGGGTCAAATTATTAAATCCAACTCTGAATAGCTTTTATTTTCTTTTGCATGGGTGAAAAGAGTTTCCATTAACAGAGGCTTTATGCACCTCAGTATTTTTCAGACTGAAACACAAAATACAACATTACAATACGTATATTATAATAAAGAAAATAGGACACATAAAATATGCATTGAATGCATGCAAGTAAAATGAACAACTGATTATCAGTTACACTCAACATTTTATATTCAGTCTTCAAAACACCAAAACCACATTTCATTGTTGGTATTTAGACACAATATAACATATTGTACCATACTATGGTATTTTAATAATGAAAATATGTTCATATTTGGCTGTGGAAAGTTACTTTTGAGTTATTAGCTTACAAAGATTTCCATCCCAAAAGTTTCAGGTCCCACTCACCAACTCCAAACAAGTGTGGTCATTGGTTTTGTACCTATTTTTGCTGAAATCTCAGCCTCTTCTGTTGGAAGTCTGCCACACTTACTGATCAAAAATGGAAGAGCTGTGATACTAAACAACCTCTAGGTCCAATACTAGATCTGTGCCATCTAAATTGTTCGTTCAAAGATTTTAAGTTCAAGATGTTGACATTGAAACAAAACATGACTCAGATCAGATCTGAGGAC
The DNA here is from genome assembly GCF_016745375.1 of Pimephales promelas. The sequence goes on along the minus strand of NW_024121193.1, from coordinate 210,431 downwards.
TGGTTTGTCATGATTGACCTCAAGGACGCATACTTCAATTTATTCCTTCCTTCCACGACACAGGATATTCCTGAGGTTTGCTTTTGGGGACAAAGCATCCAATATCGGGATCTTCCCTTCTGCTTAGCTTTATCACCTGTGGGATTCGGCGCCGATGAAGAGTCTCCTGCTCGTATCGTATTGACCCTTATTGCAGCCGTGAGCAAGCTTAAGCAATACCAGTCACTCACTGTCAAAATGTTTCAGAGACTGTTTGGGTCTGATGGCAGCAGAATTCAACGTTAGACCCTTTGGCCTGCTGTACATGAGACCCTTGCGGTAGCGACTCAAGACCTGGGGTTTTCCCAAAAGGGACAACCCATACCATGATCGAGGTTACGCAAGGTATGTCTTCATACCTTGGTGATGTGGAAAGAGCCTGAAGATTGCAATTTAAGTGAAATTACTGAACTTAAATATACAAGCTTGATAAAAAATTATCATTCTAGAAGAAAATTTCAAATGGCACTTAGAGGCTTTTGCATCTGAAATCTTATAGTGTGAATTTTTAAATGGTGTTCAGTGCTGCTTTAAACAGAAGCAAACAAGCAAAAAAAAAAAAAACATTAATTGCCTGAATCTAAATTGATTTACTCCTTAAATATGCAATTTTTTGCTTTCAAATTGCATCTTACTTTGGCAGGCATTACTTTGAAGTTTTGTTGTGCCGGGGCGTACAGCTGGCAAGTGGGTTTATTAATGAGTTTACATTTGTCTGCATGCCTTGTCAGGGGATATATCTGTGTAGCACTTAGATTGGGTCGCTCAGACAATAATAATATTAGAGTTGACACAGGCTGTTGGCAGGGGTAATTGTTTTGAGTCTTACCCAAAATCTCTCACAGGATTTAAGCATAACTGGATTAGACTGAGGCTTTGCAGCCAACACGTCCACTCAATTTTTATTATTATTATTATTATTTTTTTTTTCATTTAATCAAGCTATCAAACTTCACTCTATCTTATCAAGTGCATGCAGGCTCTCTGCAAGTCAATGCAGGCCTAAAGTCTCCACAGATACTGTATTCTTGTCCCCATCAACCCATTTAACAGGGAATGTTCTCAGAACTTTCAGATTTCAGAGCAGCGCCATGTTTCAAATGGCATCCGCTGTAAAAAGCTGAATAAATCGGCTAGATTACTTACAATTTTCCACAGCTTACATTGTCGGAAGTTTTTTGTCAACTGACATTTCTTTGAAAGATATTTTTCCAGTGTTTCATGAGCAGAACAATCCGAAATCACATTAAATAACAATACAGCCCATTTATGAGATCAAGTCTATCCCTCACAGCCTCACTTTCATTCTCATTAAAAATCAAAGATGGCGCTGCCGTGAATAAGGCATATACAGTAGTTATGGTAAGGTTCAAGTTATGAACAAACATTCTTCCTGTAACATTAATGGAATGTTCATTCAAATTATCTGGTCTTTAATTATGTTCTCAAAATATTAGCTCAAGAACATTATTTAGGTATAGATCGTTCATGGAAGGTTTTTCTTTTCATTATCTGAATAGTTTTAGTTGGACGTTTAGTAACACTATTTTTAAATGGTACTACTTGTTTCAGAACGTTTAGGGAACATGTACATTACAATGTTTAAAGCTTTCCCACGTACGATCACACCGGTGTGATCAGTCTTGGCTGGTCCCTGGAGTGCATGATCACACCGGTGTGATTAGAACGGTCAGTGCCTCATGTCATCAACTTCTAAATTCAAACTTGCTCTCGCGCATTGGCTGGTGCTGAGCCAGAGACAGACACACTCAGTGCTGTCATATATCACAACTATTGAGTGTTTTCAACCACATAATGTTTATTTTAGGTTTCAGACATTTAAATACACATAAGTACTAGCAAAACAATGATTTCATGTATTTCGTGAGAAGTGGAGGAATTGACGTTGTCAATCCAACAGATCTGATTCTCTGAACTGTAAAACAAATTAAAATGGTGCAGCCCATTGTGCATACAGCTCAACTAATGCGATCGTTATAAAGATGTTTAAACAACAAAACCCATCCACGCACATATTTGACAATCAGCTATACATTTGTGAATATTTTTTAATAAAAAAGGAAAAATGACAAAAAAAGCAGATCCTCATTCATTCAGCACTGTGTTGTGGTTGTGCTTTGTCACGTGACAAGCAATGACGCGTCACCATGGAAACATTAAAGTGGTAAGTTCTAAATAACGGTCGCCTTGAAAAACTTATGCTGGGGGGTCAGTTCGAATATTTTAAACTTACGTGTTCAAGGGTTAATTGTAACTGGATTCAAAAACTTCCACTTCCACTTTCAGGCACCGAAAATGTAATTTTTGTGTACATGAATGTCCAAAGCACATAAAAAGTTCTACTATATGTATTTTTGCGTCTTTATAGCACGCATGTGTATTGTCGTGTAATGTATATGCTAAAGTGAGTTTTTATGTGCTTATGATACGCATTGGTTGGTTAGGGTAGGTTTAGGTGTGGGGTGGGGTGGGGTGCGTGTGTATTATACATTTGGGTAGAATTAGTGGTGTGGGATGCGTGTGTATTACACACAAATGAACTGCAAAAAACGTTGTCGTCATTCTCATGTCGTTCCAACCCCTTAAGGAACACAAAGAATTATTTGATTAAATCTGAGAGCTGGATCACTCCTCCATAGGCTTCTTAAGAAATCGAAACTGGCCGTCCCAAAAGTTATGAAAGACATTGTTAAAATAGTCCCAGTGACTACTGTGGTTCAATATCAAGTTTATCAAGTGACGAGAACACTTTTTTTGCACAACAAACAAACAAAAATAACGACTTTATTCAACTATTCATTTCCTTCTCTGTGGGCCTCAAGATTTCGAAGTGAAACTGCACAAAGCTTCTAGGTTGTACTTTTAATGGGAGCAAAACACTCTTACAATATAATTTGGTTAGCTGGGACTGCACAAGCTGATCAGAGATATAAACAGCTGTATAGTGAACAAAAGCCCTGAATTTATCTTTTCATGATTTAGCTTATTCTCTTCTCTTGAGGAAAGATGATGTGAGCAGACATCTCACATTCATCCACAGCTTAAAATTCAAAGAACACATGCAGTGCCGACCACAATGGAAATACTTTTTAAAAAAAAAGATCAATGTGCTTCCTAAAGTGCTAGACTATAAATAAGCTTTAGAAGGACTGTTTTCCTCTGTGCATTCCAAACAGCAGTCAGAGAGTGAGACCAGTGTCATGGAGAGGAACCAAAACCCTCTTTATTCGAACACCTTTTCTAGCTGCACTAGAAATTTATCCTTGTTGATTACGTACACCCATGAATAATGAGTCAGGTCAGAAAGCCTGTTGCTTTCGTTTGCTGATAAGCACTTAATGTGGACTTGTGAAGCATATGGTTTTTAATCAAGACTCTTCAGCGTGATAAATGCAGGGTTTGCATGTGGCTGTACATTTTTTATAGCTCTGAAAAGATTAGTCTGAGGGCGCAGAGTCCTGTTAGTGCGTCTGCTTGCATTCAAAACAAGCCCGTGGCAAGCTCGAGTGTGTCGCTTTGTCTTATGAGACTGGCAATGTCAGGCCAATGCTAAACAGAAGAAAATCTAACACTTAGTGGACAAGGTCTGATGAGCAAAATTAAAGGCAGTGCAGGCATTTTTTTTAATAAATGCTTTTTTGTTATACTGGTTGAAACTCACACTCTGAAGCAATCAATAATAACTATAGTGGTCTGAATTATGTATATAAAAGAGGCATTCCATTGAGGTTCAGTTTTGACAAGTCCATAAAGAAAAGATTTCTGTACATTTTCAAATTTCCAAGATTTTGTAGTATTTTACACGCAACTACTTTCCAGCTTCCAGCAAGTTATTGAACCATTAAGAAGTCTTTGCACAAACTGTAAACGAAAAGCTGCTGCTCTACTTTGAAGATGTACCAATCATTGTCTTTCTTCATCTTTAGGTAAAAACAATACGCTCTAAGGTACCCAATCTAACAAAGTCCCAGAAAAAAATCAACTAAAGTCACTTGAATCTAAGAGACGCAAAGGAGGATCAATGCAGGTTAACTCATGCCATAAAGAGGAAGCTACTAAATAATTTATAACTAAAGCTCGACCTCTATATGACATTTGGGATTGACCACTTCCATTTTTCGATTTAACTTTTTCAAGAGTTTCTTACCATTTTTTTTTTTTGTACAGATATAAGCAACACATTCTCACCCCAAGGCGTCACCTTTGACCATGCTTCAATATTTGACGTTTTAGGCGCCCTTTAGCGTCACTTACATGACGCGATCCTACGGCGTCATCTAACTGACGCTAAAGGAAAGCGTCAGTTAGAGGACGCGGTTAGGTTTAGGTGTGGGGTGGGGGTAGGGTACACGCGATCCTAGGGCGTCATCTAACTGACGCTAAAGGGCGCCTAAAGCGTCAGATATTGAAGCATGGTCAAATGCTTCCCAAGGCGTCAGTTAGGTGTACATCGCTCTGTTGACTGACAAACACTAAAACATCATCAGCATATGCAGAGACTCTTATACTTCTTTCAACAATGTACATTTTTTCTCAATTGTTGTAACAGAGGTTCTATTGTTAGCGAATATACAACGCATTCTCACCCCAAGGCGTCACCTTTGACCATGCTTCAATATTTGACGTTTTAGGCGCCCTTTAGCGTCACTTACATGACGCGATCCTACGGCGTCATCTAACTGACGCTAAAGGAAAGGAAAGCGGTTAGGTTTAGGTGTGGGGTGGGGGTAGGGTACGCGCGATCCTAGGGCGTCATCTAACTAAACCTAAAGCGTCAGATATTGAAGCATGTCCAAATGCTTCCCAAGGCGTCAGTTAGGTGACGCCTTGGGAGTGAGAATGGGCTGGAATATAATATTCCAGAGAGCAGGCATCCCTGCCTCACTCATCTAAAAAACTTTAAAAGGAGTGCATAAGCCACCATTAATTTTGAGTATGCTCTCAACATCACTGTAGAACACTTTAATTTTATCTATAAAACATTTAGTAAAACCAAAAGCTTTTAACGTTTCCCATAAGTATGTGCCTTCAAGCGAAATCAATCCAATGTCACTATTTGATAACTTAGAGACATAATACATTTCCTAATGGGAAATATTATCAAAAATGTACCTTTTGGGGACACAGTATGTTTGGTCCAGATGGATCACCTTAAACATAATTTTTGATAATCTGTTTGTCTAAAATCTAAAATTTTTGAAAGAAGTTTATCACTACACACACTGTAAAAAATGATTGTTTGGTTAAGTAAATACTAGTGAAAAAACCCAATGTAATTTACTTGAAAAAGTTAGTTCAGGCAAGAATTTAAAAAACTAAGTAAATTCCATATCAGTACTTATATCAAGCGAGTTTAAATGAAAGTGTAATATCAACTCAATAAAATTAAGTAAAAATTACTCAACTTTTCTGATACTGGGGTTCCCATCATGCACTGGACCTTGAATAATTAATGAGGTTCATTTTTCACTGGTTTCCAGCTGTATTTACACTGTTTTATCATTGATTTTTGTTTTCAGTATTAGTAAATTGCCATTTTGTGACATTTCGAGTAAATTTTTTGCTTAAAACGACACATTCAAACACAAAAACGATCCATCAAATGTTACCACCATTGTGTATTGTCTACCAAGTATTGAGGTGTTTGCATTCACATAAGGCTTAAAGTCTGACATGATGTATATATAAATTACTTAGATGATCTAAGTAAAGAACATACTATAAATGACTAATAAAATTCAAGATAATTGTTTTAGTGAAGTGTAATACAAAGGCAAAGGAAATCGGTATTAATCAACTTTTTACAAGCCGAGTTAAAATTACTTATTTTTTGTAAAGTTTACTTAATTCCACATTCCAAGTAAATTTAACTTAAAGATTTCTAATTAAAGCTACTGATAAATATGTTTAGGTTTTTACTTGGCAAATCTTTGTAAATTTACTAGCATTTTCTGAGTGAGATCGTTTAGCAAGGTTTTTTTCAAGTAAGTCCTACTCCACATTTTTTACAGTGCAGAAGTGAAACAGGTCTCCAGTTTTTGATCTCAGTGAGATCTCCTCTCTTGGGAAGGAGGGTCATAAGCATAGGGTTTTGCTACCTTACAAGGTAGTTGTGTACAAGTCCCATGTGATCTATATAAGCTCAGTCTTACTGTATTACACTAGAGAAACATAAAGGCACGAGGGGTGAGCGGAAGGAGATACAGAAATGATGGGGGGAAAGGAAGAAGAAACCCAGAGAATTTACAGCTAACATGATGGGATGAGAAAAAAATATAGAATGACATCCTCTTATGTAGCCTTATTCTTATATGCCTGTGTTTCCCTCTGTCTGACACATGATACACAATAAATATAAATCTCTTTAAACAACTAGCTTCCGTGATTCAACAATAATAGGATGAAGCAGGATTTTTAAAAACCCAATTGACTAAAACAAGTCCCACCCAACACTTTTCTTGTTTTTTTTTTTCTTGTTTCACTTGGATATGCTATATGTCTCAATAGCAATGTTCCCTCTGTTTTTTTTTTCTTGCTGAGCAAAAATATTCTTTATACCTGACCTGTACAGCATACGTACAAACACAATAGGGAAGAAAAAAAATACTATACTACAATTTCCATTTCATGCATGCCAACACTAAAATCAACGTGAACCTGCCAAATTCTCATTCATTGAACCTGCCAAGTTTAAAGTATTAAAGGATCAATTTAATATGTCACACAATAAAAAGCTTGACATTTTTTTATTAATCTTCATTAATGTCATTTGATAAAATATTTATTATACTGATTGCACTGATTGAACATTTTTTTTTTTTTTTTTATAGGCTTTAGTCCAAGTTAGTGTTCTGTATCTACAACCGGATGGGAGTAATATGAAGAATTTATTCAGGGGATGTCTGTGCCGGCTGCTATTGCGCAAGCAAGGCATGTGATGGCTGTCTCATTGTCTGATAGGCTTGGTGTGTGGATTTTGATAATCTTAGAAGCAATTTGTGTGATTTTAGTGAATTTGTTTTTACAAGTGACGGTTAACATTGTGTAGAAACAGGTTGAGCAGTACAGGGGGTGGGTTGAATGATGCTTTTGTAAAGTGGGAGCAAGTGTGGGGCAACGGTGGGGGCTTTCAGTTTGCGTATTACATGCAGTCTTTGTTGTGCACATGTCTGGATGGCAGTGACATGTTCCTTGAAGTTGATTTTATTATCTATAATGAGTCCCAGGTATTTAAAGATACTGACCAACCCGATCTCACGACCAAGTCGTACGAATTCGACGAATGATTAAAAAGTGGCTAATTCGTAACAATTCATACGACCTCACTCGTACGAATTAATACGATTTTGCTAAATCGTACATTACGAATTGGCCAATTACCCTTACCCCGCCCCTAAACCTACCCATTACGTGGGTTTAGACAAATCGTACATATTAGTATGAGTGAGGTCGTACGAATTAGTACGAATTAGCCACTTTTTAATCATGCGTCGAATTCGTACGAATTGGTCATGAGATAGTGTTGTACTGACCTGTACCATTAGTTGACCGTGGATGTGGGTATGGTTCACTCCAGGTAGTGATATGGATGTCTACATGACCAATTATTGTTTTGTCTGTTTATTTGGAGGTAACTGTTCTGACACCACTGTGAAAACTGCAAAATTGAGTCATGATATGCTGTGATGGTATTGTCTTTGTTGCGTAATCCAACTGCAATGTCATCAGCATATTTGTATTAGGTAGTGACGGGTGATGGGCTATTGCAGTCGTTAGTGTTCAGGGTGTTGAGGAAGGGGCTGAGAACACAGCCCTGTGGGGCACCAGTGTTGGTGATGATGTTGTTGGGATTTGTACCTTCATGAAGAACACAGTGATGACAAAGGATGTGTAAATGGGGGAAATGAAGCTAATACGCATTGTGACCTGATTCAAAGACAATATTGCTTTGTAAATCACATTGTACTTTTTTTTCCGGTAACACTTCGTACACTAGGACTTTGTACTCAATGTTTCATTAGATAACGGTACTTTGTACTTAAAGTTCCTTTATTACTGTATAACTGAATGAAATATGATAATGGTTAGCCATCTCATCAATAAAAACACCTTTTCAAACAAACACAATCAGATAGAGTTAAATAGATTTTGGAGGGCACTATTTGAACTACATCAGAAAAGCATTATGCATCTTTCATTCTTGCATGCAGTGAAATGAGAACATACTGGGCATTGACAGAAAGAAGGACAGTAAAAGGCTGAAAAAATACTTTTAATTGGATCTCAGTGAAAAGACACGCCTTCAATTTCTTTCCCACCTGACTTTGAAGCTGAGTCATTTCCATCAGCTCCCTAAAGTGGCCCTCTGAAAATTCATTTAGCCTTCACTATTAGATTGATCTAATCGGTTCGCTCCAAGTTTTGTCATGCATTTAACAGCAGCAGAGGGAAATCAGGCCCATAGTCTAGTGGGTTGTGAAAGCCCTTTGCTACTAATGGCGGCTTTGTTCCGCAAAAAGTGATTTCCTGGCTGAATAATCATTGTGTTTTGTCCCCCCGGTTGTGCTGCATGCAACTTTCTCCTTATGCTTCTCATACCAAATATGCCCATGATGCAACTGATAGTTCGCCTAACAACAATTAGTCACTTTCACACTTTTATTTCTTGGGACCAATTGGCCCATTTTCAAAAATCATCAGCATTAGGCCCAACTAACACAGCCAGTCATTTTTTTTCTGTAATATGATAACCTTAGATGTGTAGACGCTCAGCTGGAGTGTTCAGGCTTCAGTTTTCAGTTCAAGGAATGTGACGGGTCTCCGCTGCCCTGTACAATTTCAGCTGAGTCATTCAGTGGAGAGGTTTTCTGAAAGGTGCAGGACAGATGGTCTGCACATGGGCGAATACTAGAGGAGCATGTTGGTTCATGTTGATTGTTGCATTCTGCACATGCACCAGTGATAAGATGTCTGCACCCATGCTGTAATATCTTGGCTGTCAAAGATATTTAATTAGTAGGACTTTGCTGTTTCAAGAGCACCTGTTATTTCTCAAGGCAACATCGAGAGAGCAAATTAACACAAACTCATTTAACGTGAACATTTACAGATGAAGAAAATTCAGTTCAGATGATTGAAAATAATTAATGTGGGATTTTTTCTCCCTTTCAACCATTCTGAGAACATTAGCAATGACAATAAGACACTGAGAGTTTATTACCTTCTCATGTGAATGTCATTAGCTGAAGTCCCCTTTCATTATTCATCATTAACATTAGAAACTCTTTCTCTATTTGTTTCATTTTTTTTGTAGCACAGTGGTCTTACACCGAGTTGACAGCTGCCCTTATGTAAATGTACTGCTAATGAGGTCACTCCTAGTTTTTCCTTTGAAAGGTGAAATTCAATTAAATAAATTAAAAATATGGGACATTCTTTGATGACAGTTTCCACACTTTTCAAGGTTACTCATCTATTTGTGGTGTATAATTTGGTATTCTGAATTTAAAGGGGTGGTCGATTATGATTTAACTTTTCTAACTTTAGTTAGTGTGTAATGTTGCTGTTTGACCATAAACAACATCTGCATAAACAACATAGCCTGAGGCAAGACACTTTCACCAGAAAAATAAAAAAATAAACAAACATAACTATCAGCCTGCAGTCATTAGGACAGATATCCTAAAAGATGATGTTGACAGTCAAATCATGTATTATTTACTTGCAAGATTTTAGCCCCTCCCAAACTTGAACACCCCCCCCCCCTCCTCATCCTGCTTTAGCTCACGCTAGCGAGCTCACACTGGACCAATATTGATCCTATCACTCTCCCCTTTTCTCTTTCTAGTTTCCTCCGAGGAAAACCTTCACCTTTTTTGGTTTAGTTGCTGCTTCGGCGATGATGATAATGATGATGAATCATGAGAACAACATTCGGAAAACAAACAATAGTTGGGCTCTCAAGTCCAAATTTGAGAAAGTGGGGGGTGGTGGGGGAAGTGAGGTATGCCATAAAGCAGTCGAATTTTGTAGTCCTTTTTGTGCTCGGGTTACTACCCGAACCCCAAAGTTACGTAGAGCCAGGAATCCCGAAGTTACAGTGCCAGTAAAAGCGATACAGACCATGGCAGACGTGTCATTCAACCTATTGCAAGTCGATGTACCATCACAAGGGTTTTGGAAATATATTATGAAGGTTGAAAAACTAGATAGTGTTGCTTTAACATGCTGTAAAATCGTATCTATGAGGTATTTTGAGCAATAATTTCACAAACACAAACTGGGGACAACAGAGATTTATTTGACATATTGGAAAAAAGAGGCATTATATTGTACCACCCCTTCAAGCCTTCTTGGCAAGTGCACTGAAATGCTCATCTTTAATGTTTTTTTACCTCTCAAGACGAGTGTCTAATGATGTATTAATTTTCCATCACCATTGTCAATATGATCTTACTTCCAATCATCACCACTGTCAGTACCGGTCATGCAGAGTCCAATGCAGATTATGCCTGTCTGAAATCAAGAATATTTGGTGACAGTTTCTATTTCTGCCAAATTAAGTTCCAAGTCCGATGCATATAAATAACACACATTCGATTTGACAAAAAAACATTACTGATTAGCCTAAATTAAAGTTTATAGTAGTAGGAACAACGCATTCTCATCCTTTAACGTCATATAGAACGCTATATGACAAAACGGCGCTATACTACGCACATGACACCCTTTATCGTTAATATAACACGTGCTGTGAGGGCTAAGTTTAGGTGTGGGGTAGGGTGTACGTGTCATATTCACGCTAAAGGATTTATAACGTCTTGGGTTCGCGTGTTATATTAACGATAAAGGGTGCCATGTGCGTAGTATAGCGCCGTTTTGTCATATAGCGCTCTATATGACGTTAAAGGATGAGAACGGGCTGGTAGGAAATATAGGCAACTATAAAATAAAACACCAATATCATATTTTTTTACAACTCGCAATTCTATGCTGAGATTTCCCCATGGTCATTACATTGTGTAATTTAATGAAATATAGACAAATAAAAGAAAATATAATAATAAAGAGTGAGTAGTTCTGTCCAAACATTTGACTGTTAGTGTAAATAAAACACTGTTTCAGATTGGCAATGTCCACAGATACATATTCAGTCAACTGAGAAGTGAATACTTCAGCAGAATTTGCATATTCATTTTCAGTTTGTGCAAAACTGAGATTATAATAAGATACTCTTTAGTTTAGCACTTTCCATTTGTGGCACATAGTAAGTGAAAGTCATTAACTTTTTATCTTTTTCCAAAAATATGTATGCGTGTAAGTGAAATTGAAAAGTCTAGTCAGCTCAGCCAAAAGAAAAATGCCTCTTGACAGTCTGTTTAAGCACAAAAGAATCCTGATTCCTGACTGGCACAAACCCATTGTCATCTCAATGTGTCCATTTGATCCAATGACTAAAATAAGACCAGATAAGTCTTCTTTTTGTTTTAGTCAGCTTCAGTGGAGGACAGTAACAATTTACTTTGTTACTGCAGCCTACTTAAGTAGATTACATTTTGAAGTACCTGTACTTTGAGTACGAGTAGCCTATTTTTATAAGGAAAAGGAAACTTTTACTACACTGCATTCAAAATTATGTGTTCAGATAATCTCCGCAATCAGTGGAGAGGAGGCTTATGTAGAGAGAGAGAGGACTTCCCTCTGTTCCCCGACAGTTTTTCCAGCATCCATCCTCCACCCCATCCCACTCTCGATTATTCCTATCCCAGCCAGGGATGAGGGAGGGGTGCTCTGGGTTTATGCCAAATTCTGAGCTTGGATATATATGAAATATGATTTGGACTGATTTTTTTTTTTTTTTTTTTTTTTTGAGTTATGATATGCTGAGCTTCCCAATAGCATTGTAAGATCAAAGTTGATCATAGAGACCATTGGTGGCAATTGTTCTATGATAAATTAGGTTCACAATGCTTTTGGGTACTTCAGCCAGGGTGCCAATAGCTCGGCTACCCTTAATAAAACTTGTCATGAGCATCAAGGTGTGGTGGTGCTGCGGTGCAAATTCCAATCATGTTTAGTACATGTTAACTCATAGATTCGTAGAAAAAAATATTAGGGATGGGCACAGAACTCGATCACTTGAGTACTCGAACTTGACAGTGACGATCGATAATAAAAACGATGATCCACGTTTAAAAAAATATTTTTTTTTCTGATTGGTTATAGCACTTTTTACAGTCTATGTTATAGCAGCATTTTGGGTGGGACATTGAGCTCTGATTGGTTAGCGTTACCAGAGCGTGGACCAACGACTGTAACCCTTGTTCCCTGAGAAGGGATCGAGAACTGCTTCCAAGTGACACTTTGGGGGAACGCCCCTCAGCGTGGCGTCTCTGAAGCATGAATGAAACTAAGCCAATCTCCGATTAGATCAACGTGATGACGTGATGTGTGACGACACATAGGCGGAAGCATATATAAGGAACCGGCACACACAACATGTGATGAAGCAAGTGCTCCCAGGCAGGGGAAGGCGTGGCCATGAGACGCAGTTCTTGTTCCCTTCTCAAGGAACAAGGGTTACAGTCGTAACCCGAGGACGTTCCCTATCGAGGGAACTCAAACTGAGTCCAAGTGACACTTTGGGGGAATGAGTACCCACTATGCCACAACGCGCCCTGACTGTCCTGGTGTGAAGCTGCTCACAGGCACACTCAGGACGCGAACACAAGAGAGCTGGGTGTCGTCTAAGCTGTAAAACATAATGAAGGTATGTGGGGTAGCCCATCCAGCTGCATCGAAGACTTCCTGGATGCGGGCCCCTGCGAGAAGGGCCCTAGAGGATGCTATGCCTCTAGTGGAATGGGCCCTCACAGCCAAAGGTGAAGGCATACCGCGCACCTGATAAGCTGTGGAAATCGCATTGACAATCCAGTTGCTGATGGTTTGTTTTGAGGCCGGAAGCCCCTTTTTGGGCGACCCGAAACACACCAGCAACTGGTCCGCCTTCCGCCATAAAGAGGACCTCTGAATATATATCCTTAGTGCTCTGACAGGGCAGAGCCTATGAAGTCTCTCCTCATCCGTCGTCAGGTGAGGTGGAGGATGAAATGCCTGCAGAACCGTAGGCCATGCCAAATTGGATGGCACCTTAGGCAGATAGCCAGGCCTAGGGTGAAGGATGGCCTTAATGTTGCCTGGAGCAAACTCCAGGCACTCGTTAGATATAGAGAGCGCCTGAAGATCTCCCACCCTCCTCAGAGAAAAGATGGCCAACAGAAAAGCGACCTTCAGCGTTAGGTTCTTGGCCTCAGCCGACTCCAGTGGTGGTGCTAGAGCTACGGGGTGGCGAGTCATCCCCGAAGTCCCCGCCCCCTTCGATGCTGAGCACGTCCACCTTCTCGGAAGCAGACAGCTCAAGCATCGGATCCTTGACACGGAACTGTCCGATGAATCCCGAGAAGGTGCCTCAGCGGCCTCGGGATCCCCAGACAGATCCATTTGCGAGCCCCATGAAGAGCGTCTCCGTGCCGCCTCGGCGAACGCAGGTCGCGCACCACGGGGCTCACGAGGCTGACCCTCTTCATTGAAAAGGGCCAGCCGGGAACGCAGCACGCGGAGCGGTAAAGCCTCACAATGCTCGCAGGCAGCTCTCGAGCTCTCTTGCTGCATTCCCAGACAATGTGTACACAGTGGGTGTGTGTCCCCGCCCATGATGTAGCGAGGGCAAGGATACACACACCGCCTGAAATTCACACTCGCCATTATCTCAGTTTTTAGAGGGAGATTCACTTTGCTTAGACAGACAAACAATAAATAAGACTGACAGTCACAGAGAGCGCTTAGCTGAAGAACAGAAAGCTGACATGTTGTGTGTGCCAGTTCTTTATATATGCTTCCGCCTATGTGTCGTCACACATCACGTCATCACGTTGATCCAATCGGAGATTGGCTTAGTTTCATTCATGCTTCAGAGACGCTACGCTGAGGGGCGTTCCCCCAAAGTGTCACTTGAACGCAGTTTGAGTTCACTCGATAGGGAACAGAGAAAATTGCTTCCAAGTCACGTAGTGATGTCGGGCTTCACAATAGCCAATCAGAAAATAGTACTATTGTATCTGGGTAAGATTTAGCAAAAACCAATGACAAAAAAGCATATCCTGAATTTGTTCATGTGATTCTGCTAGAACATCTTGTTAAAGTTTGATTACCCGCAGAGGAAACAAACCACTGGAGCTTCGAGCATTTCTTTGAGCAGAGTAAGTCATGATCTCTTGTTTTAATGTTACAATAAATTCACAACATGTTTTGCACAAGCAATGACAACCTGACTGCTGTTAGAGAATGATTCCCAGATAATTAGCATCAGTTTTTCATGAGCTGCATGTTAACTGACACCACCAGTCATATTTTCCTTATCACACGATGACTGACATATTGTCACATTATAAACATCTTGCTCTCTCCAAATAGACCTTATAATTTTATTAGCACCAAATAAATTAAAAGTGTATTGCATAGTTGAGGTTATAGCTGACTTAAAATCATGTCATATTTTATAATGACTGTATACTGGCCATGGATGCATTAATCATTGCATCTCTGCCAGAGTGCAGTGGAGAGCCTGCTAAAGTCGTGAAGTGTACCTCCTTTCTCTCTACCTGAGCTCAGTGGAGAGCCAGCTAAAGCTATGAAATATACCCACTCATTCCTCCATTTAAATCCTGTGGAAGAGAACGTTGAAGTGACATTAAAGAGATGTTTTAAAGAGATGTTTTAAAGTAAATAAAGTAAAGAAATCTTTATACTTACCATTTGTTGTCCTGCCTGTTGTGTCCTGTGGTTTAGCTTCTCATCGTGGTGTATATATCCAGCCCTGTTCTCATCCCAAGGCGTCATATAGAACGCTTTTGCCAAAGCGTAGACATCCACGCTTTGAGACATATATATGGGGCAGAAGGCGCCTCCTAGTGGTCTAACCCTAACCCTACCCCAGACCTAAACCTACCCATACTCTGTGCATGTTATATTGACGCTAAAGGGTGCCATGTGCGTTGGATGTTTACGCTTTGGCAAAATATGATGCCTTGGGATGAGTATGCGTTGATACGTCAGGGGTGACGTCCGGTTAGTTCCGCGTCTACCCCGACCTGTGACATACACACAAACATTATAACCCGGTCACAGATGAACCGAATGTCATTGATTATCTCCTAACAAGGCCACATATTAAGGTCTGGGTAGATTAGATGGGAAGCAAACAAGCAGTTCTCATAATCAACTTGTTGAAAGCAGGAAAATGGCAATGAATAAACAACAAAGGCTATTCCGTCAACAGCCTAGTTTGTTCCCAGGTGCCATGTTGGTTTTGTGTTCTGGTTGTGATTACTGTGAACAGTTTGTTGCAGGATGCATGTTTAGAACTCACTCAATAAAGCAGCATTGCTTTTTTTTCTAATTTAAATTTGCATAATGTTTATAAAATAAGTGTTTGCCATGTCTGTGTTTATCTAGTGTGATTCCCTAAGGTAGAATCCCGTTCATCCTGCAGAAAAACCTCTTTAAAACAAAACAAACATAATGTCACTGTTGCCTGCTATTAACAGAAGTTACTGCAGAATCCAGATTTCATAACATGAGTATATATAGCCTACCATTTATTACTGATGTATCTACATATTCCAAACAAATGGCTATAGAAGACCACATAAAAAAAAAATGTGCCACAAAACATTTTATAGTTATAAATGGCCGAATTGTCAATGTCTAAATAATTGAGATGGCCAAAATGAATGAATGAATGAATGAATGAATGAATGAATAATTTATTTCTTTTCATTTCCTTTTCCTCTTCAGAACATGGTCATTGATAACAGAGCATATCCAAACAAAAAATAATAAAAACAAAATCTCAGCATGTTCAAAAGAGAAGAAAAAGAATATAGAAAAAAAAGGAGAAGGAAGAAGCTAACTTATGTTTTCCTTCCCCATTTACAATGAATGTTTAATGAAGCAGAGTGTGACGGCGTAAAAACATAATTTTCACTTAACGTTGAAAGAGGGTGAGGCAAAATGTAAATAGTGAAACATTTAATAAATCAACTGTTTAATAAATCAAACTTTTTTTCTCAAATATGGCCACTTTGAATCGAAAATGATTCCCCCCCCCCCCCCTAAAAAAAGGTTTAAGACGTGGTTACTATAAACCTTACTGTAATGGTTGCCGTTTAGTCCAGGGAAGAAGAAGATGCATATCAAAACAAAGGTGTTGCTTAATAAATGAAGCAAGCTCAGATAAAACAACAAGAGGTAACATAACAAACAATATGAGTGAAATGAAATGAAGAACTTAAAAAATGATGATTAACTGAAAGGCTAACAGGTGTGTCCATGACAACTGATTAGTGGCAGGAAAAGGAGAACAAAGGACATAGGAAAACAGATGACTAAACATACAGAAAACAGAAAACAAAGGCAATATGTGATATTTACAGCCTTGTATAGAATCTCCTTATTTTTTCTTTCTTTTTGCCTCTTTGGTTATGATAGCCTAAGTATGAAAAATAGCGAGAGCAAAAGATTACAGTTTGGTCTGACTCTGAAAATACGAAAACGAGACAGAAAGCAATGACTGCTCTCTTCACCCCTCTGTGCCCAGTCAGCTGAACTGCTGAAGAAAATGGCTTGTCTAAACCCAGTGATTCAGCCTGTCAATCCCGCTGGAGAAAGAACCAAAAATGGTGACATCCCCAAAAGTCAACAACCTCAGCATTTTAACTCTCCCTGAGAACCCTTACATCAAACACATCCTCAGTCCAAAGTCTGCCTGGCAGTCAGCATATTTTGCACATAATTGTCAACAAATGCACAAGTTTTAAGTGTGTGTGTGTGTGTGTGTGTGTGTGTACGTACATAACCACCACTACTTTTCATATCTCTTATATCACTAGCTTGTTTAATACTTCTTTATCTATTGGATGAGTAGCCTCCAATCTGTGCCCTGATCACCCTTTGAGGGGTTATTTTGCGATAATGACCAACCACATTAACCCTTTCTTGAACTGTTTATTTGTAGTTTATTGTGTTCTTTATTCTTAATTATAACCTTTTCAAGTGTAACAGATACATAGGCACTCTGAGCTCCAAAGAGTGTTTGTCAAGTTGGCTTTCTACCAGCCATCTTTAATCAGCAGTATGGCTAAAATCCAGAGAAAACAAATGAATCTACTGCAAGACTGAATGTCTGTAATACCCTCTGCAAAACCTGTGGTTAACCCTGGCACTCTGAGACTGCATGGCCTGCCAAATATTGTCTAAAATCTCTGTCAAAGTAATTTGCAAAACATATATACCAGACAAAACCGTGAACTTGTGAACAGCTGTGACATTAGTTAAGAGGCATTTGACTTTCTGACTAAATGCTACAGAGAAACCCATTATGGCAGCAGTCACAATAAATAGGTCAGTACTGTTGGGTGGATATATCTGTGTGGCACACATTTCTACACTAATATACCTCCCCCTCATGCTAACAGTGATATTGTAATCTATGACTTGTTTCCTACCTATATGCCCTCATTTCAAAACTGTATGTGTCCCCCACTTACTCTGTTGGTACTTACCCCTTTTATCATAATGTTCATTCTTTATTCATCACAACCAGGACAATCACTCTTCCTGTAAACTTTTGAAAAACTTATGTTATATTACTAAACAGAATGACAGACCTGCGCTGAAAATGTCAAAAGCATTCAGCAGGACCAAGACACCCAAATTATGAGGATGCAGTCAGGTGACCTTGAAGGTCCTGTGGGGCAAATAATTTAATCATTTTAAGTGTGTGTAGATGTGGGCTTTTTTTTTTTTTTTTTTTTTTCAGGAAACCAGAGGATCTGATTCTGGTATTGAGAAAAGAAATGGAGTTTGTTTTCACAGCACCTTAAATAATCCTCTTATTTGTGTTCAACCAATGAGGGAAGAAAGAAAGAACGATGCCAGAGATTATCTGCCTTCCCTATCAACTGGCATTAACCCAGCGCAGATTACTGCAGTTTTTGTCATAATGAATACATGGCAGATATTAGCATGTGCTAAGACTGCACCCTTGTGGCAGCAAAATCATACCTGTGGTAGCTTTGCCTTGAGATAAACAGAGATGCCAAGATCAAATGTAAATCAGCACAAAAGGCCTCTTTTTTTACATCCTACCCCCAGAAATATTTGAGATTCAGGGCATTTTTAACAGTGGCGTTTAATCATTCACTCTGGATAAAATGAGTAATTTGCTATTTGGAGACAGCTAGCAGACCTTCCACTCTTGACGCTCTCCATATATATTTGAATGTAGAGCTCATTGTGTTTCATCGCACCCCTCTTATACCTCCCCTAGCTCTAGCCATCAAACCACTAGTCAAAGTTTTCCACTTGACATGAGACTATCCTGTGTCTGTGAAAAACACTCGCAGAAAGGTGTGATGTTAAATTGCTGAGAAAGAAGAGCACTGACAGTTAAGAAAATGTGCAGCATAAAAAAAAGTGTTTTTGAGACAAGTGGGAGAATATCAGAGAGTGATAAGATGGACGTGGAGGCAATTTAGTTGTTATTTTAAGGGTTGGACCAGCCGTTCGTAAGTTCTTTCTTAAATTGTAACATAAAGTCACAGAGCCTTAGTAACTACTAGCTAGTTTATAACTAACTAACTAACAAATGCATTCTCATCCTAGGGCGTCATATAGTGATGTTTTTGAAATTTCGTCTAAATCAAATGCACGTGGCACCCTTTAGCATCAATATAACACACACAAAACTTTTTTCGGTTATGGGTAGGTTTAGGTCTGGGGTGGAGTTCAGGGTTAGACCACTAGGAGGCGCCTGTTGGTACATAAAATTGACGCTAAAGGGTGCCATGTGCGTTGGATGTAGACGAAATGTCAAAAGCTTCAGTATATGACGACTTGGAATGAGAACAGGCTCAACTAACTCTATTCTTTATGTCTTAATGTCTTTATTATCTCTTTATGTACTTTATTCCATTGCACCATTTGTTCGTAAGGTAGAACGTATCTAAGTAGGTTGTAAAGTAATGAGTAATTACATAATATGATGTTTAGCCTCAGTTTTAGTTTCTGTTTATCCTTCATTCTAACTTCTTTTGCCTCACGTACTAATGGTAAAAATAAGTTTCTATTCCGATATTTGATCATAAATAACAAGTGTTTTTAAATAACAGGCTAAGTTGTAACTTATCACAGCTGGTGCAACCGGCCCATGATCAAGGGTTTTATAAACATTTTGCTAAATGGGGGAAAATATAAGTAAATGTAAGTGGGCTGCATTTCTGACTCAGTTACATTTTTAACAAAAGGCTTTGATCAACACCAGCTTCTCTGTGATTTTAGGAATGCACAAATGTCCTACCGTAAAGGAGATGGAGGTTGTGGCACTTCAATAAATTCCTTTGTTAGTTTTCATACAGTTAACCTTTGACCTTCACATTAGCACATACTGTAGAAGCAGACAGCAAATGAGTGGTGATCTTTTAACAGGCAAATGCAGAGCAGTGATGCCAGATTTATAGTCTCATTGGTTGGAAAAGAGCCTGCAATAAAAGCACTTGTCCATTAAATATAACATGTGACTCTCTTGATAATCTCATTGTCTATAAATCCTTTGTGTGAGTCTCAGGAAGAGACTCATTATGAACTGAACACTTAAGTAGTAGCCAAATTGTGTAAATTAATAAAGCACACATTGCATTCTTAAAATTCCATAGCTTCTAAGAGGAAAGCAAATGTTATGGATGCTATGAAACAGCTAATTTATTTCAAGAGTTTAAATAAGAATTTATTCATAAGAGACAGAGCAAATGTGCAACGCTAACAAATTAATTCTCTATGGCAGCTAATGCAGATATGCAGTCTTGCAAATAACACCATAATTAATGTGACACAGTACAATACTTTTAATGAGAGCAAAAACAAATAGCAAGGATTGTGTGAGAACAAACATGGCCAGAGTCTGGGTTTTTTAATTGATTGATAGGGATGATTCCTAAAACAAAATCTTCAAATAGCCACCTAAATTATTATTGTTTGGACTGTATCTGAAGGTTATTGTTATTGTGCAAGGAAATGTGCAAGAAAATGCTGGCTATCTCAATGATTATTGCCATTAAATGAAATAAAGAAGATTTACTGTATAGCACACTGCCACTGAGATTGCATTGGTATAGGATTGCTTGGCTTGTGTGCTGTCTGTGGTTCTCAAGATCTAGGCTACTTTGCATACAGACAGGGCCGCCGCTAGTGGGGTGAAAGGTGGTAACAATTATAGCACAAAATCCAGCAGTTATACTATAGGCCCCTGTTGTATGAATAATTGTAATATTTATATTAGTTGTGCCTGACATTTAAATGAAAACCACAAAAACATGCAAGTTTGTTAAATATTTTTTTCCAAATATCTGCCTCTCTACCTCCATAAAATGGTTTAGTCTGATCTAAAGTATTTATTATTCAGTCAGTGACAAACATCAGATGGACTTATAAAACTGTAAGTCCTAACTCAGCTTGTGAACAGAACCAATCAGAGTTGAGGCGGCAGCCTGAAGTTAACAATGCACTCGGTGGAAGAGATTAACTTGACTGAAAAATGTCAGGGAAAAGAAAACATAAATCAGGGTACCAGAAAGGACATGAAAAGAAGGAGAGGGAGGCCAGGAGAGTTGTATCCCAGTCGATCAAGACGTTCTAAAGACAGGTCATATTGTTATTTCGCTGCATGCAGAAAACTATAGCGTCTACAGACTGCCTGGTACTGTCACTCTTCATAGAGAGACAGAGATAGCTGGAAAAAATTCAATTATAGGCTCTGATCCTTATTTGTTACCGCCAGTTTTCTTTTATCCATTATTATCTGCCCCAATTTGCCTTCCATGATATCTCTTGTCCATAACCCCTCCCCATACAGTGGAGATCGCTTGAAGGCTTTTAAGAGTACCACTGATGCATATCAATATGCTGTGGCTGGATGGGTAAAAGTGCGGATTTATATTTAATCATTGGAAATGTAATGAAAAAAAAAATTCAAATGTATGATTTTGGTGGTGGTTTGTTCTGACTAGGTAGCATTGTTAGCTAGTTAAGTGGCTCACGGCTAGCTGTCATTAATCTAGATTAGGCCTGTCGCGATAGTCAATAAATAATTTAATCGCACACTAAAAAAAAAATAGCTTGATAATTTTTTCGGCCGTGATAATTTCTATTTGCATGCTTGTTTGTTTTCCTCATCTCTCTCTCTCTCTCTCTCTCTCTTTCTCTCTCTCTCTCTCTCTCTCTCTCTCTCTCTCTCTCTCTCTCTCTACACAAAGAGACTGGATGACAACTGTGTTAAAGACATAACCTTAATTTACTCGAATACTCTCCAAAACGGACATTTAAACATAAAGTTTGTGTATTTGTCCATTCAGACATGAAACAGAGCTCAATTCATAACTTACTCGATGTATAAGGGTCTATGGCTGCACGCTTCGGGTTTGGTGTGTGAAAGATGACACATGATACAAGCTTACAGTCTATGGATACAATATGATCTCTTTCAATTACAGCTAACTACTTCTTTCTTCTATCCTTCCATTCTTTCTTCTATCCTTCTAACTGCACAAGATATTGCAGGCATTACTGAGACCGTCGGTCGTAAAGATGGCGGCACAAAGCTACAGTGACATCATGTGACCCAAACGGAAATAGAGTTAAAAAAAAAAAAAAAGATATGCACCGGACCTTCCGGCTGATGATATAGGCTATTTAATACACAAAGAAAACACAAATACAACACACTGCACTTGGATGAATAAATGTATTACTGTAGCTTTATTTAATAAAATTACCAGTTCCATATTATCTTTATAAAAAAAATAAGACAATAAATGTTGTTGTTGTTGTTGTTTTTTTTACATTTGACTGCATTCTTGTCAATTTCTAAAATGTATGAATTGTAACAGACTGATGGGGGGGGGGGCATTATTTTGGTGTTACTTTTTTTTTAAATGGTTTTATTATTATTTAACAATTTCTTGCTTTTTGATAGTTGTATCATTTAACTTTTTAGAATAAAGGTTTTACAACAACATCACCATCTTCTGTTATGTGGGCCTCCATGGTCATCTATTGTACAGTAAACGATATTGGTGGAGGGTGGTAGGGGCGCACATCAATATTTTTTCAGGGGGCCCTGAATCCTCTAGCTATGGCCCTGCATACCTAACAATTAGTTCAAACGGCTCTTCATAACTGGAATAAGCATTGGTTGGCTCACAAATAGCCTAACCTCACTGTTAAATTAATGCTTTCAAGGTTGATGAACACTGCTTTGATGTGAGAATGCTAAACCTGAAACTAACAGTTTTAGTTCAGGGAAGAAAGAGCTTTTCATTCTTCTACCTCCATGTTATGTTATTCTGAATCTGGAGTGTACTGATGACAGTCATGGCCACCCGGATGACAGATGTTTCGGGAATGTTTTGCTCACGTCTGCCTCACGTGTTAGAGAAACAGGTGTATGCAATTGCATAATGCTGAATGCCCGTTTGCATAAAACTTGTATCACCCCTCTTAGTTAAAGACAAATATTGTTTTGTTTCCCCCTTTCAAAAACTAAATCACTTTA
Source organism: Pimephales promelas (assembly GCF_016745375.1). The sequence continues at coordinate 187,705 of NW_024121193.1, read as the reverse complement.
AACTGGAAAATTGTCCTGATCCACCATAGACATACACTATCAGCATACGTCTATGCTGATCCACGAGGTAATTCTGTGCAATGATAATCTGAGGTCACTGTTGCCATAAATCTGAGATGAAATTTCTTCTTCTTCTTCTTCTTCTTCTTCTTCTTCTTCTTCTTCTTCTTCTTCTTCTTCTTCTTCTTCTTCTTCTTCTTCTTCTTCTTCTTCTTCTTCTAAAACTGCCGGACTTTTATTTATAAAACTTTTATTTTAAAAATCGTTTATACTGTTTCCGGGTATTATTTCCGGTTGGGTTGTTTTGACCATAGACATCATATGGTTTTGGCTTCGCAGTGTTTGCGAAGATATCTGACGTCGGACACCGTTGGTTGTTGGTTATTATTTTATCGTTGAGTAGATAATAATGTCAGGAACTCGATTAGAAAACGCCAATCCTCTGATATTTCAGCGATCAGGGGAAAGACTCCTAACTGCAACTGATGAAGATGAGGATGTTGCGGACCCCATCGATGACAGGGAGATCTTCGATATCCTTTCAAAATACCTTAACGTTAACTTACATCATTTGGCTCTAGCTAGAAAAGTGCTGTGTAAAGTCAGCCTTGTTGCTTTGAATTATCTGCCCTGTTGACAGTTATTCTAATCTAGGGTGACCAACTGTCCTGTCCTGGCCGTCTTAGCTGTTTTTTATACAGTGATGAAAATGTCCTGGTATTCAAAACACTGCTGGGTAAGATCAGTTTTACAGCAAAATATAGATGGGCAAAGGGCAAACAAGGAGGATGAGGAAGAAAAACAGGATAAAAAAAGAAAACTAAATATATTTTGTTAATTCGTGTTTGTAATTTTATGAGAGCTGTTTTTGTTCAATTTGGAGGTATTTCTTTTAGTTATTTATTATTTATATATTTATTTTTCTAATACTGAAGAGACATTATTTCATTCGTTATTTTTGAAAATGTCATAATAAAACATGTTGAAAAACCTCTGAGAAGAATCTGAATTTGTGTAATATAACAGTTTTCTATCCATACAGAGGAGGCATAGCCTATTTTAAATAGATTGATATTAATAAGGCATCTTTGAGTAAACTTTGAGTATCTCTTGTGTATGCCTATCTGTTTGCCGGGCCGAGTGTTCATCAAATTATGGTACCCCAAGTTACTCTTAGCAAACTGCTGTAGTTTAGAAGCCTCAATTTAAATCATTTTGTATACTTTGAGTGAGCTCTTAACTAAATGATCACATCTAATTAGATCAATCAACGATCCCGAGCACCCACTGTCCCTCGAAGAACTGAATGTCGTGGAACAAATGCGCGTCAATGTGAGTCTGATCTGCGAGCAGTTTGAAGAAGAATAGACCTTTACGCATTGATCAAATGGATACAAAATTCTATCTGTCTCTTTCACGTTCTTCTCTCCGAGTAGGTGAATGATGAGGAGAGCACAGTGTCTGTGGAGTTCACACCGACTATCCCACACTGCAGTATGGCCACTCTCATTGGCCTGTCTATCAAAGTCAAGCTTCTGCGCTCCCTGCCAGACAGGTTTAAGGTACATTTTAGTGAGCTGCCAAACACTGGCTTTGGGATTTCCCATTTAAGTAATTCGTTTTTGCCTTTTTGTTGTTAGATTGACGTTCATATCACACCTGGCACACATGCCTCAGAGGATGCAGGTAAACATTTATTCTAATGCTGATTTGCTACTCCGTTATGTTGGAAACAGTTGTGCTGCTGAATATTTTTTATCAGGATGTTCAGGATTCGTTGATGAATAGAAAGTTTAGAATGCATTGAATAGAAACAGCATTTATTTAGAATATAAATATTTTATAACAATATAAATCTTTACTATCACTGTTTATCAAGTTAACTCATCCTTAAAATATTAATTTCTTTAAAAAAGAAAGAAATGTTTGACCCCAAACTTTTGAAAGGTATTGTTGTTGTTGTATGTTATATTTTAAATATATGCTGTTATTTTTTAAGTAAAGAATCCTATTTTTTTAATGGCTGATGAAAAGTCAGCTTTGCAAATAATATATATATATATATATATATATATACACACACACACACACACACACACTACATTACATATATTATATATGGCATATGTTTTTGATATTATCTGTTGGATACATCAGGCTTTTATGGCCCATTTAGGATGACATAGTGAGAATATGGGACTCACGTAAGAAAAAAAAAATTACATGCGTATTATTCAGTCCACTAAGCAAAACTGTAATTTTGAGCAGATATTATCTTTATACATTCAAAACATACGGTACATTTCTGATGGCTTGTAATATAAATTATGAGATTTTATATAAGTATAGCAGTATATTACTTTCCTAAAATGCATATGATTTGCTACTCATCTCCCAAGTAACAGTGTCTTCGTAAGATCCAAGATATGTTATACGGATAAATATTAAGATGTTAAAATGCTTTGTTTTATGATCAAAGCTCTGTAGTTTTAATTGTGTGGGGCAAAACATATAAATGCAATGCACTGCAAGGATGTTTAAGAAATGTAAAAATATACATTCCTCAATAGCCTGTTATATCATATTTGATTCATTTTTCTTTTTTAAATATGCTTGTGTAACCCCTCGTCCCACTCTGTGTGGGCCTCAAACCGGGTTCTCCTGCGTTGAGAGTCAGGTTTTCTAACATGCATAATCAAATAAAGAGAAAGTTCTCTCACTCCAGGAAATGTTCATTTTTAAATATTACTTACAAAATAAAAGTTATTTTTACACGTGTACTATGACCTTTTTAGAATTATACTAAAGGCCATTTACTTGAACCATCAGTCACTGTAGAAGGCATGTAGTAGATTGTGTGCATCGTGTTTTTCAGCAAAGTGTTGACAATATATAGGCTTTAGAAAACAATGTATCAAAAATGGTAGAGTATTATCACATAGCACCCTGTTGAGTTTGATAATAATATGTTGTGTTTTTTTGTTTTTTTTTTCTCCTTCAGTCAATAAGCAGCTCGCTGACAAAGAGAGAGTAGCAGCAGCTCTGGAGAACTCTCAGCTTCTGGAGGTGGTCAACCAGTGTCTGTACACCAGAAGCATGTGATCAGAAGAAGCCTGCCGCTCCAGTGTGCTCCTTTGACACGTTATCTTGATTGAACTCCTAAAGGCAAGCCAGAGTTGTGTGATGATGATGATAATAATTTTATTGAATTTATCGTTATTGCTATTGTTTTGCTTCTTTTATAATTCTATTGCTACACTCACAGTACCAGATCAGGAAGACTGGTTAGTACTTATAAAGTGAGAGGTGAGTTAAAAAGGTGTCAGGAAAGGGAACCACACTAATAGGTATGTGGAAACAGAATTTGTATTAATGTTATGTGAATACAGAATGAAAAGCTATTTTGTAACTATGTCATATATTTGTGAATATGTACAAAATTACTTTTAATAGTAGTCTCATTTTGACATAGCATCCTTTTAGAGTTGTTCTCAAAGACATTTCTTATTGATCAAAATGGAGCATGTGTACAGCAGAAATAGTTTGGACTGCTTTGTTTTGTACCTCTTGTTTTTGCCAATAAAAAATTGAGTTTAAGAAAAAGTTCAAGCAATGACTCGTAAGCAAACAATATTTTCCTAAGCTCAGTTGTATTGATGTTACAGCTATTTACTGTAATCTGATATTTTTTTTCTTGCATGAGCTTGATTGGAAGGTAACAATAAATAAAAAAGGCTAAAAATAAATAAAATCGGCCTAATTTTTTATGCTGTGGTATAAATATTTCATTCCTCCAGATAAATCAAATACAGATTTACTTTACATCATTATTTCACGGCTCTATGGAATTCTTGATTCTGATTGGCCAATAGTGCCATCCAGCAGAAAGTCATTCCTAGATATCAACCACTTAGATAACGCAGGCTCATCCGGGTTACTGAAGTCAACAGTTCTATATGCTTGCTAAGAAGTTTTGCGTTTGGTGAGCTAATAAAATATTAAAACGCAGTCTAATGAATATTTTGTGTACAGTTATTTAATTATGCCATCCAGTATCATTGGCTCTTTTTTTATACTAACGCACCTGCTGCCATTTTGACTGTTGTTATGTACACTGTTGAATCATGAGATACAAACAGGTACGATTTTAAAACAGTTAAATCTGAAATCAAAATATCTTATCCCCATAATTATTTATGTAGCGAAATGCTGTGTAATAAGTGACATGAATGACGGTTTACCTTATCTCTTAAATGGCCGTTTAGTTTGAACTTGCCGCTGCAACTGCTCTCACCCATAGACTGCTCTCACCGTGGACAACGCTTCGTGTTTGGGTCCTCATTATCCTGTCAGGGTTTATTTTGAGAGAACCACTGGCTTGGATGTACATTATCCCTTCTTGACTTTACAATAGACACTTCACAAAAGAGGCATGGGAACTTCTGTAGAATTAGTTATTATTAACCTTCATCACAGACCATTGACCTTACGTTCTATGTTATTGCAATTTAACAAGTTACTGACCTGTGTTGTAAGTTATAATTGAAACTTTTTTTTTGTCATCTAAAGGTTTGAAGATAATCCATAGTCTTTCTAAAATAAAGGCTGAAGACAGTGATGATACAGATACTATAATAAGTTTATTTTAGGTTTACACAACAGGTAGGCAACTAAGCAGTCGATTTAGATTACACTTGCTTGGCTTTCAAGTCATAAAAAGTGCTTTCTGTGGCATGCATTAAAAATGCATGATAGATATTATTTCATGTAACAGAACTCTTATTCAATAGTCTTTTTATAGTTGTCATCATTCTTTCTAATAGCGCATTTAAGCTAAAAAAAATTCTGGTTTTAAGTTGTCGCTTCGTTTTGCCCATAAAAACAAGGGCACGTCAGTAAATACACAATAAACGTGGATAAACGTGATTCTGCCCTTTACTTTGTATGTCCTGCCTGTTTTTGGATGTATAAATAAATGATCTGTGAGCACAAGTTTATTAGTGTATACATTGAGTGAAGCCTGCTCCTATCCTCACTTAAAACATTAGGCTATACATTATAAAGGATGCAATGCATCAACTAACTGTGATCTATACACTTATTATGATTATGCTTATGTCCAAGACTTGGTTATATCTATTGCTCTGTAAAGTGTTCCTTCGTGGTTAAGCACTTATATTCCAGGCCTTGGCGTGTTAGTTGAATTTCAGAAGCTAGTGCAGGATCCCATAACTTTGGCAAGTCATTGCAATGCATAAACATCCTCCGCATAATAAGTCTGCGTGTAAAAGAACTGAGTGGAGCATACTTGCCAAATTTATTAAAAGTCTCAACACGTGAGAGCAAATGAATAAAAAAAAAAAATCAGATCTAATAAAACATGAAGAAATGGTCAATTATGTACCGATTCTTGCCACTGGATGGCAACATTGAACTATCAATAATGCACTCCAGCAATGTGATGAAAGGGTCGTTTTGCCCTTGGTAATTCCACGATATACAAATAAAAAAAAAGGTTTCAATGATGATACGTGATGACATTATAGTGACTTTACAATTTGTGACTATGTTATGAATTAATTTAATTTAATTGTTAATGTGCCAAACTGTCCAACTGTTTTAATTTTGTTACTGTAAAATACTGGTGATAATAAAAAAGGCTGTACAATTAAAAGCATAATGTTGACTTAAAAATGTACCTTTCCAATAATATTAGGCTAATATAAAGCACAGTTTGCCACACAAAAGAGAAAACATCAGAATAACAATAACACTAAAATTATACAAATAACATGAAATGCTACAGAAAAAAAACACCCCAGTGTAATATATATATGAGAGAGAGAGAGAGAGAGAGAGAGAGAGAGAGAGAGAGAGAGAGAGAGAGAGAGAGAGAGAGAGAGAGAGAGAGAGTTTAAAAATACACGCTATAATTCATTCTAAAAAAATTGACAGGAAAATTACATAGTTGTCTATTGAAATATATTTTACCATATAGGGTCATTATAGGCATCTTATAGCCTACTAATTTACAGCATTTTCAAATTGTTTGGTCTATAAAAATGACGAATTTTACAGTGTTCTCCGGCTATAAGACCATTAAACCAGCTAAAAATAGATGTTTGTTTCAGCAGTGTAATGAAAGGGAAAACAATGTGTGCAATCTGATTTCTTGAAGCATTATGACTGACTATACGCCTTTACACAACAGACAAAGAACGCATTTGGCCGAAACCGATTAAGCCCATCGTCCACGCACTACTAGGCACTACACGAGCAGGGGAGGGAAGACCCCTCTCTGTTGGACGCCCTCGCAAGATTGTGAATCACACGCCCCTCCCTCAAAATCATGTTACTACTATGAGAGATGACTGATTCTCCGAGGCAAGCCCTCCCTCGGGCTGACGTCACTCACTCGCATAAATAAGGCATCCACGTATCGTCAGAGATTATAAGCGAAACCCTCAGTGGAAGAATAACGGAGTTAAACGGGACAACTGGAATTTTGACATTGAACGGAAGACGTTATAGCCCCACTCACATGTAAGTATAATTTTGATATGTTTTCATATCTCTTAGTAGTATTATAGGTAGGCTAGCCTATAAGTGTATAAGTATAGCCTACAGTTGTTATAATATAGTTCTACACAGACAGGTTTGGAGTCATGACTTTGAACAAAGGAGACAAGTTGAGGAACATGGAAAAGAGGAGAGGTAGCATGCCGTTTCCCCTCCACCTGCAGAACTTGCACAGAAGGAGCATGCCAGTGGACGACCGAGAGCTACACTCGATGCCCGAGGCTCAACCCACCGAGCTGTCCAGCCTTATGCGCTACAGTCCGGGAGAGCAGCACAGGAACAGCTGCGTGTCCGACTCCTCCGACTCGGTCATCTCCTCCGGCAGCGACTCAGACGGACAGGTCTACAAGGTGGTTCTCCTGGGCGAGCACGGCGTTGGAAAGTCGAGTTTGGCGAGAATATTCGGTGGAGTTGAAGACAGTAGCGACTGCGAGGAAACGGGTAAATATCTTCAGACCTATCATTTCAGAAGATTTTAGGACACAGTCAGTCTTAAGTGCAGCATCTGTCTTAAGTGAGGTGGTCATTTAAAAAAAAAAAAAAAACCTGTGTGATATATCGTGTGCTTATGTAGCTATTGTACTTTAATTTCAGGAAACACATATGACAGATCCCTTGTGGTTGATGATGAGGAGACATCAATCCTTCTGTATGATATATGGGAACAGGTAAGCAATGAACAATAAGAGTAATTTATTCACGTATTTATTTTAAATTAATTTAAAAAATACAAATATTAAAATATTTTAAATTAATTTAAATAAATATACATAGATTTAAAAAATGGAATGGCTTATGATTACCATAAACTTTGCACTGTATAACCGTAAATTTTATTCCTAGGATAACAGCCAGTGGCTGAAAGATCAGTGCATGCGTATGGGAGATGCCTATATCATCGTGTACTCGGTGACAGACAAGTCCAGTTTTGAGAAAGCTTCGGAGCTACGAATCCAGCTGCGCAGAGCTCGGCAGTCGGAAAACATCCCCATCATCCTGGTGGGAAACAAGAGTGACTTGGTGCGGTCGCGAGAAGTTTCTGTAGATGGTAAGATTTCACCCATCTTCTTCTCTATTTTAAATATGGGATGTAGAAACACAGACTTTCCAGCTCTGGTTGGAGTCATGTTTTGGATAAAGTACTCAACTCTCCTGAGCTTTGAGGAACAGCCAGGAGGCATATAGTAATGATGACATTGTAGCCTCAGTCCCTCTGGTAATGGAGTTATTGCTCACCTGCATCTCTTTTTCCGTGTCTCTCTAGAGGGCAGTGCCTGTGCCGTTGTGTTTGACTGCAAGTTCATTGAGACCTCAGCCTCCCTGCATCACAATGTGCGCGACCTCTTCGAGGGCATCGTACGGCAAATTCGCCTTCGCAAGGACAGCAAGGAAGAGAACGCCCGCCGCATGGCCAACTGCAAACGCCGCGAGAGCATCAGCAAAAAGGCCAAACGTTTCCTGGGCCGCATGGTGGCCCGGAAGAACAAGAAGATGGCCTTTAGACAGAAGTCCAAATCCTGTCACGACCTGTCAGTGCTCTGAAAAACTGGACTAATATGCCCTCTGATACCCACGACCAGAAGCTGTGTGTTTTTAATGCTAATATAAGGACTATTTAGCTGTACAGACAAATATGAACTTGTTTTGTAAACTGAAAAAGAGATCATATATGAAACAAAACTGACAAAATCATGTTGATTATGATAGCCGGCATGAGGCTTTTTTATTGTTATGTTCTTTTTTTTTGTTTCGTTGCCTTAATATGTATAGTTGTCAAATTCTACGCATGTAAATAGGAGGTAAATCCACTTATCACAATGTTCCCTTCGGAGAGCTATGGTTATGTTTGCACGGAGGCAAAAGAAATTGGTTCTTTTCCTGATGTGCACTACAGCTGTATCAGATGTGGAATGCACATGTGTGCATATAGATGAGCACAAGTACATTTTTCTCGTTTAAATAACATATGGAATCTAATGTTACTTGAAACTGAGTGCGCAGGTTCGTAACTCAGCCAAGACACCAAACTAGAAGGTTTGTTTTTTTTGGGTAGGGGAGGGCAAGAGGCAATATAAGAGGTCTGACATATGGCTACTTCGACATTTATGCTCCATGTGCAAATGACGATGTAGAAGCAATAAATTATGTTTTGTGAGCTGTTTTTAACAACGTTTGATTTGCACTTAAAGGCATTTAATATTATTGAGTTGTTAATTTTGTTACATGTTTACAATTGGTTTTATAATTAAATAAACAATAAAAAATAAAAATAAAAAACAATCTGAATTGACTATTTCTACAAACACAAAATAAATGATTCAAACTTGAGGTTATAATACCATGTAATTTATTCCCCCATACATATGCAAAGCAAGGACGATGTAGTAAATTGGAGGAAACAAGGTAGTTAAAGGTTTTCTCAGACAAATTTAGAAAGCTAATCATTAATCAGATACAAGGCAGATGCAATGCACTTCTAACTCTTTAGCCATTCTCAATTTCGCTATCGGTGAGTGTGGACGGGAGGTAAGAGCTGCTTTTATTAGACAACATAGGCCTATGATCAGATAATCAGACGAAAAAGCGCATAAGATTTTGCTGTATCTGTCACAGTTCACCCTGACGGTAATTTAGATATTTATTTATGTCGTTTTAGATTATTTGCGTTGTGTTTATTAGGCTACACGTATTCGTATTTCATCATAAAACATCCACATTACTTGTTACAGTAGCCATAACTTTATTTAGGATATATTTTATTTATTTGTGTAAAGTGCGAGTGGATCTATTTAATTCTGTGTCAATGGCGTAGCCAATATGACATTTGTTGTTCCTTACTAACGTAATCACGGAGTAGTTCGTATATATATTTTTTGTTCGTTTTAATTGATGTAGTCGTTATCCTTAGACCTATTTATCATTTTCTGAAACCTCCCGCTGCCCGCATATTCTTGTTTTATGTAAGTATTTAAAAAAGAAGTTAGCCTAAATCCCTGAAAAAAAGAGCAAATTACAGAAACTTACAGAAACTGTTACTTGAAACTTACGTGATGTTACATTAATGAGGTGTACTCGAGTTGAACATTAACTGGAGACAAAGTATAATATGGCACGCTTGATTCGTTCACTCAGCCAATTACATTATCTTAAACGTGAACAAAACTGAAGCTTGAACTTTAAAGCAAATAAGCAATTAAATGCTAAAATTGTGTTGTTGTTTTTGTCTCAGGCATGAAGGCAACTGTTGGCTCAATGGAATCTCTGAGTGCTTGCTTTATTGCACTGAGCGTAAGTTCTCTTGGACTTTTTTGTCTGGAATAGGCCTAGGCTATATAGCCTACATGTTTATCACTCACCATGATTTAACTTATACTATTAATTACTTTCTATTTTAGGTGCTGACTCAGAACATTTTGCTTTCTGAGACTGCTCATCTTAAAATTGGTGTACCTGAAAACTATGATGGTATTTTCCCATGGTACCTCACCAAGGTGAGTTCTTTCTAATGAGGACAATATATTTTTGGAACATTTACATATTAGTAGACAATTTAGCTTGGCTTATATTATGTGTATTTGTCCACTGTAAAAATAAATATATACAAGAAAATAATTAATAAAATATGTATAATAAACATAATTGACAAGTCTGTGTAGAGTGTAGCCCAAACAGATGAACGGTGAGGGCCACAAAGAGCTGTGGAGGTTAAGAGGAGTTTTTTTGCACTTAATATAGGATGATACAGGTTGCCACTTTGTCTAGCAATGGTTTTGTTGACTAGGCTGATGAAAATTGTATTTCAATAAGCAATACAATTATGAAGGCCAGTAGAATGTCAGACTCTCTCATTCCCAGAAGAAGTGATGTAATCTTCAAATGTGATAAGATGTAATACCAAGGTTCTGAACATTTTAGTTGGCAACATTTTTTAATAAGCAGCACTGACAGACAAAGCAGCATGTTGTCAGAAGATTACTGAGTGAAACATATTTTGTTCTGCGTGTTATTCATAGACTGGATTTAGTTGGTTAAAATGGACTGTCCTTGTGTGCTGTTTTCAGAATGACTAAAGAGTTCTGTCAATGTATTAATGACTGCTTCCAAGAGCAAGGACCGAAAAAGCAGAGCATTGAACATTGAGCCGTTCAATAAATCCTACATCCCACTCCTCAGAGCTCTCAAAACTCAAGGTGTAATTATGAGCAGGCATTCACGCAACAACCAGTCATCACCAAGCTAAATATGGAGCTCCTGTACAATGCTTTACTTCAAACCTTGTGTCAGAAATCTTTACCAGATGCCGTTTAGTAATAGTTGCTCTCCAAAAAGCTTTTTGCTTAGACACTGTAATTGGCGGCATTTCAGAAGGACTGTTTGGGTCCTAGTCCTCACCATTTTCTGAATTTGACGGCATGCTATCAAAACAGTCTATGTGCACTGTCCAAATCAAGTAAAATGGCCTACATGTGAGTGGGTGGATAATTACCCACACCCTGTGTGATCACTGAAGGGGCAGGATGATGGCTATGAAAGGCTTTAAAAATAAGTGACACATGATTTTTGTTTATTATTATTTAGCTTTCATCAGAGTGTTGTGTTCTTGCTGCAAGGCCCCCAGATAGATTTAATACATTTTTCGCTAGCTTTTTTTTTTTTTTTTTTTTTTTTTACCACAGTCAATCAAAACAAGCAAGCATGGGTTTAAAAGACTGGATTTTCCTGGATATTCTGTGCAGGTGCGTAGGTTGCAGGGGCGGTTCTAGAGGCGGGGCCACAGGGGCCTGGGCCCCTGCTGAAATCTGATTGGCCCCTGATTGGCCCCCCTTCCACCAATCGTCGACGAGAAGAGCAACCGGAGAATTTTTCCACAACGATCACAGATGCAATTCCACCCCCAAACAATTGGCGGCACTGCGGTAGTAATGTGGCAATGTAATTTGGGAGAAGAAGCAGTGCTTGAAACTAATGCGCAAAATCTGAACTTTTGACTACCAGAACATCGTCGGTGATGTTGCCTGTACACAGGAGACATAATCCATCAAACAGTAATCCAACTTAGAGACAACTTTTGGTGAGTCACAAATCCTTGTGTTGGTTGTCATTAAAATATGAAAGTATATTTTAGCTGCTGCTCTTACTTATTTTAGGTTTGTTAACTTAATTGTGGAAGACTTGTTAAAGTTGTTAGCAATGTTAACATGTTAAGATAGCGTTAGCAAAGGTTATAGAGTTTTTAGAGAGTTTATGCATTCACTAACAGCCTTGTATGTAATTATACCTTTGTGATAATGTTAACTATCTTGTTTGGCAGATATAGTGAGCATGAAAAAAGGGACAGACACAGGGAGCTATTCAGAGTTTTTTTTTTTTTTTACAAGATTAACCCATGATACTCATAGATATATATGATGATACTACTAAAAGTGATGGTTTAAGCAAGGGGACGTCAGAGGACAGAATCAACCAGCAGGCAGCTGAAGACCAGGGTAGCCCAAACCCCTCTTCACCAGATCAGATAAAACATGATGTAGGCAAAGCCAGATGATAGAAACACAATGTTATGTATTAAATGGTATTCAATGAAACTGCAACGAGAAGAAGTGTACTGCTTGCTGAGGGTCTGAACATAATGATGCCAAAATGGATGTTTCTGCTAGCAGCTAGAACCAGAAATGTTAGCAATAATATAACTGCTCATATTAACATAATTTTCAGAAGACTCAGTGGTTATGTTTAATTGTTTTTCATTTGCTTCTTGTAGACATTCCCTGGTGCCTAGCAGAAAAGTTGTGCTGCTCCACCTGGACCTGATGGTATGCCTATATTTTCATCCTGTTGAAGTTGTCAATGGACATTTAACAAATTATGCATTAATTAACAATAATTTACTGTTTATAAGCGACAACATGATTATGAAACTTAAAATGTCGAATTCAGAAAGAAGTTATAAAAAAAATCTATTTTTTTTGCTTCTCTCCAGACATTTCCCAGTCCAGAGCAGATGGTCCAGTGCAACCTGTCCTCAAGGTTTACCCCAAGACACAGCACGGGAACAGGAAGAGAGCATTCATTGAGACCTGGCAAAAGACTTTACGTGGCTGCAGTATTCTGTGTTTGGAGCAGCCTTATATCCATAAATAAATAAAAAAAATCATTAAGAACTTTACTGGCACATTTTTTTGAAAAATTAATAACTGCCGAACTGTATTTGCACCGTACTGAATAAATTATTTTGTGTGCATGGATGTACCCTGTACTTGGCCCCTGATTGTAACATCTGGCCCCTTAATGGCCCCTGTTACAGAAAAATCCTAGAACCGCCACTGGTAGGTTGCATATCAGATCGAACAGACAGGGGGACAGGCAAGCTACAAAGTGCCACACAAGTCATGCTGTGTGCAATTAGCGCTTCAATCAATCTTTACCTTTCCCAAATAAACACTCACTGGCATGCTATTCTAAATAAGCAGGGCAAGTATGGAAAAACACTATTCAGAGTTACATTCCAGGAACCAAACAAAAGAATTAACATTCACTGCATGGGAATTATTGGTATGACATGGGCTATTCTGGTTCGTGTGCTAAGACATGTGATCACACTGTATTTACATTGTGTAGCCTCATGCTCAGCTTAATTCAGAATATCTGTGCGAATTGGTGTCAACCACTGAGTCACATACCTGCTGTCAACAGCATCAGCCATGTTTGTTTACACTTACAGACATTTAGAGAAGGGGTCAGCCAAACATCTCACTGACCACTACACAACCAGTATCCCTGTTTACACTAACAGGCGTTAATGTGCCCTTCAAGTGGAGTTGGAATTTCATAGTTATTAGTTTCAAGCTCATGAATGTCCAAAGTGTATTTACAAGTGTGAATTCTAGATGATACATGAGTTGACAAGTTGTGACATTGGAAGGAGCATGTTGACTTGAAACACTGATAGATCAAATTGAGAGATCAGCAGTGTTGTTACTTTTTAAAGCGTTACAATATTGCGTTAATCCCTAAAAATGTAACTAATTGTGTCTTTTTGGAAAGTCATGTTAAGTTACTTTTATGTTACTTTTTCTCACCTGGGCTGGACTTGATTGTTGATTGGACTTGATTGAAAATCTAAAGTTCTATTTTTGGAAAAAGTAATTGCCCTTTCACACCAAAAGTAAAATCATTGTAAAAAAAAAAAAAACATTTAGTTTTGATACTATTATAAACAAGTGATCGATTTGGAAAGTTTAGATGTAGATCTATGGGTTTATTGTTCACAATATGTCTTGTTTTGTTTAAACTAAAGTAAAGTATAAGTAGATACATAAAACCTTTTATGGGTTTTGGCCGTTCGTTTACACAACAGCGACCTTTTAGATGCCTGAAAACGCAACCTTTTGAAAATGTGTTTCAAAGTGCAAGTTTTGGAAAACGGCCTCCATAAACAACAAAAATGCGAATCTCTGAAGACGATAACGTTGACGCATGTTGTGCATATGTATATTACGTGTTCAGTCTCTAGTGTTTCATCACCATTTAATGGCCGGCCAGCAGAATACAGGTTTTTTTTTGTGGCCATTTTCGCGGATCCTTTTGAATGGGGATCGTTTGAAAATGTCGTCTGTACGTAGAAAACTCAAATAGAAAAACTCATTGTTGTGTAAACGTACCCTAAAACTTTCTTTGCTTGCATTCTGTGTAAAATCTAAAATAATCTAACTATTTTAAATAAAAACAATCATGCTGCTAAGAAGACAAGAGGTCACCTACACACTGCAAAGTTTCAGGAGTAACAACTGCACAAATGACCCCAAAGCAAAGCAGGTTTCACGTGATTCTTCTAAAAATAAATTGCGTGGCTGAGCTTATAGACCTGGTAAAGCCCAAGGTGGAATGTGCAGTGTTTGTGTGATTTGAATGCAGATATGATGACTAGATAGCATTGAAATCATATCCCCAACTCTCTCAATATCAAGCAGTTACTGGTAACAAAAGCTTTCACACTTGATTTTCAGTGCATTTTAATGTCAAGTGTGAACTGAGCCAGTACTCAGCTCTAGGCCTCATACTGTACATAATAATGTCAGTCAAAACAAACTGGTTACTAAATAAATAAATAAAGCAGTAGCTGTTAAGCCTTTCAGAACAACTTTTTATTTTTTGGTACAAAATAAATAGAACTCTTGTAGCCTACAGTTTCCCATTATCGATAGGTTTTTGTATATTTACCATATTTTGATATTTCAGTTGCTGGATCTCCCCCTGACCTATTCTGATTTGACTGTGAGTGGTGATGATGAAGGGATTTTTGGGGTGGAGTCAGGCTTCCTGTATGCCCTTAAACCTCTGGACAGAGAGAAGCAGCCATCCTACTCCTTACAGGTGCAGAATCACAGGGACATTTCCTTTTTCTTAAAAAAAAACATTCAATAAGTAATGTTCTTTTGTCTTTGACCTATATTTAATGTAATATTTTCAATATGCATTGAAGACATCAGGATAACCTTACATATGAATCAATTCCATTTCAAGAAGATTCGTTTTTAACGTTCTTTGTTATAGAAGTTCTTTGTAAATGCATAAGTTCCTTTGAGATGCATGTCAATTCGGCATTGACTACTACACAGGTTCTTGAATCACGAATGTTTAAATTAAACCTATGCCACTCAGATCATTTGAGTAAAAATCAATATTCAATACATTTGGAGGCAGCCCAAAATAACAAATGCTGACGTAAATTGCTGGCCAATGAAGCGTGAAGCATAAAGGTTTGAGCTCTTAAGAAATGTTGCTTGAGTGTTTTGAACCGACTGCTTTTTCCCAGGTGTCCTTCACAAAGTCCATGCACACTCAGAGCTTTACTGTTGAAGTGTGCGTCATCGATAAGAACGACAACGTGCCGGTGTTCTTGGTAGAGAGCATGAGAGGCAGCGTGCAGCTGGGGCTTCTCAAAGGTGGGTGGGCAGTGCTCAGCAGCTCAACTTCCTTTGCTTGATGCTTATCCAAATTGCCTTGACTTTTTCTTAAATTATTTAGGCGTGTGATGCTAAATGAGATAAACTGTTAGTTTGAATGTCACACATTTCCTTCACCAGACCATAATTTAGAGTAGCATAGCGCAGTTACAGTAGAAAAAGCTTATTGTGCTTTTTTTTCCCTTTCACTTTCCATAAGACACATGAAGAGATTTTTATGTCTGTTAGACATACAGACAAGCCATTTTACCTGTACATCATCACTGTGATAATAGATGCACTTGGAGTGCTAACAATTGTGAATTGAAGTTCTTAATTTTCTCAGAAATGCTCGTTTGCTTGTAGAGATTGGAGTGAATAAGACCAAAATGAAGAATGTTTTTCTCATTAATGTTCAGAGATTACTCATCTCATCTCTAAGAACATCAGAAAAGAGAGACTCATGGACTCTGACCTCAGAGGCTTCATACTGAGGAAGAAAATGAATTGAAGAACAAACGCACACACTGATTCACCGCTTTTTTTAACAGTGCAGTGAAGTCATCCTCTTGAATATGCATTGGCAATTATCTGAATATAGAACATCAATAATGACCTGTATTGAATGTCAGGTTAGAGATTGTAAGATGTTTCACAATCACTTGATTGCAATCAAACAAGAATAGAAGAATTATAGACATTTAAATATATTATATTAAATGTCAAATATATATTAAATAAATAATATATTAAACAATATATCCAGTTTTTCCCTCGTCTCCATGTCATTTTCGCTCTCCTCTCACAGTTAATAAAACTAAAAATATAATTGTGAAAATAATTGCTATTTTTGAAATTCCGTTCTGTTAATAAGCAAATAACGACTATTTGCTCATAAATCCAAATGCGTTGTTTCAGTCAGTTCATGTAGATTCTGATAAATAATTCTGATATGTGTCTGTATGTATGTGTCATTGTCACAGGAATCCCGTTTATGCAGGTGGAAGCACTGGACCGAGACGACCGAAACACCGCCCACGCGGACCTGCGCTTCAGTCTTCTGGACCAGATTCCACGCATCCCTGCCAGCCACATGTTCTCCATTGATTCCATCACCGGAGAAGTGTCTCTTACTGAGGATGGTAATAAACTATTGATGCTTCTCTGTGACTAGGATAAATTAAATGAATAGTCTGACTGATATATTTGGCAAAGAATAAGTCTGTGCATGTCCTAATCACAATACCATTGCATTGACCAATGAAATATTGAAAAGGTATTGAATATTACATATTTCCTTGTGAATGTTGGACTAGTGCACTCATGTTTTTGTTTAAGTGTCTTGGAGTAAACTGCCTTCCTCATCTGTCACTCCTCTCAGCCCACCATGACATTAGCTAACAACTTTCTCTTTCGCTCATCCAGTCCAACACGCTCTGCTTATTGCATTGTTAACTCGGCTGTTAACAGCATTGTTATTTATTTATTTATTTATTTATTTTTTTAAAACATGGCCACTATTTGAATGAGTCATCAAGACCCCATGCCTATCAGGTCAGCTCAGACAATTATGGTTCAAATGCAATGAGAGCAGCCTGGCATTAACTCAGAGAGAGGGATAAAAACAGAGGCTTGATATGCTCACCATGTGTACACTGTGTTTTTATGTGGCTGTGCAGACAATAGATGGTTTTGCAATGTAGGTCTTTAATGCTGCATTTGATGTTCTCCCAGAGTGATACCTTGTGTTAACAATACATTAGATACATTAGATTAATTTGTGGAGTACATTAGATTAGATACATTGCATTACTTTTTGGAGTAATCTAATGTTCTTACTAGTTGGACTAGCTGGATTTTGTCCAAGTAACACAAAAATAATTTACACTACTTGTAAAAGTTAGTAAAAGGGTAAGAATTTATATTTAGCAGGGGTGCATTAAGTTGATCAAACGTGACAGTAAGGAAATGTACATTATTAGATAATAAGTGCAATGTATCTTTCTATTCAAATAATCATGAAAAGCATTGATAATAATACGACATGTTTCTTGAGCACCAAATCAGCATATTAAAATGATTTCTGAAGAATCACTAAATACTGGAATAATGATGCTGAAAATTCAACTTTGCCACAATAGGGATAAATGACATATTGAATTAGAAAACAGTAATTTTCAATTGTAATAATATGTTTGACCATATATTACTGTTTTTTTATTTTGAATAAATAAATAAATAAATAAATGCCTTGGTGAGCATAATAGACCTTTGTCAACATTTAGAAATCTTTAGAAAGGTAGAGTAAATAAAATCAATTCTACCATGACAACAACTCTCAGTTTTGCAAGGTAACGGATATGACAATGTTAATGTATTTGGTCGTGGCAGAATATATTTCTGCTACACTGCTGCTGCTACTGCCAATACATCCACAGACACGCTGCTGTGAGCATGTAATGGTGCTTTTCCATTACCAGTACCAGCTCGACTCGACTCGGCTCGCTTTTCGCTCCGTTTTCCATTGCAGACAGTACCGCCACAAATAGTACCTGGTCGTCATAGCGACGCCTTTCGTTCCTCGCTGCCCTAGTATCAAGCTCTCGCTGGATCCTCTCTTCGGCAACCAAACTAAGGAAAGTCTGCACCTCATCGTTTGACCACGATATTATGATATTACGATACAATATTATTATTATGATATTCTGGATACTCCATCTGGCACGTACAATGATGACGCAGTGAATGGTGACGATTTTCTCTGACCAATCAGCAGTCGGCATTGTTTTCACGTCACATTTTAGTTTTGTTTTCACGTCACATCATAAGACATACCTCTCTATAAAAAATAACAAATGAAATAAACTGAGAAATTCCAAGAGGGTCCCCTCACCATCGGTGCTCGGGCCCAACCAATCAGCTTGTGCCATGTAATTGATGTAATTGTCCGAAGGTTGAGTTAAGGACCCATCAGCCTGCATCATCTAGAATAGCATGACAACATATTATTATATTTAGATCATACAGTAAAAGATGCTTACACTAAATAGTTTCCCTTTTCAGCTGTTGTTGGTGTTATGGGGATATTTTTATATCAGCCATTTATGTGTCTATCTGTCCAGGTGCCTCAACACTAGATCCAGAGATGTGTGGCCGCTACAAGCTCTCTGTGATGGTGCAGGACATGGCCGGCAAGGCCAACGCTTTCTTCTCGACTGGAACTGTGTTGGTGGAGGTGACTGGGAATGCGTGGGCATCACCTGATCCAGTGAGATTGCAGGAGAATCTGCCGGGACCATATCCCATCCCAATTTCACAGGTAAGATGAAAGGAGAGGGCTCTAGGTGCTGGCGGCATGAGATAGATATTCTGTGTGTATATGTTATCATAGCTGAGTATGTTATATTGCGTTCAAAGGGAAGTGTGGCAGCATCCCTCAATTGCTCATGGCTTTCATCATGACATGACCTTTTACCTCTGATTTTATGATATTAATCATGACTCACTGCTATCTTAACACACAGTCTGTCTGTGCCTGGTGTCCCTTTAAAGTTGTCACTTTTTGAGGGTTAGCAAAAACCAAGGGGGTAATCCATCGACCGGAAGTTGAAGCCTTCACTTGTGTGCATTTCCATTGACTCCCATTCATTTTGGCATCACTTTGACAGCAAATAACTTTACATCTGAGGCGTTTGAAGACCCCATTTGTCCATTATTTATTTCTAAAGAAACACGACAATTTGTAAAATGCTCCATTACCTTGTAGATATATTTAACTGAATGGGTGCTTACCTGTTTATTACAATGCAAGCGAGATCGGCATCTCTCAGTAGCCTATATTTAGCTTGTCACGAAGCTCTCTCCATTTTTTAAATGCAACCCCACAGTTTACCCATGTCATGCTTCTTCTCCTGTCCCAAACCCTTCTCGGGTCATATTTTTCACCCGTACGTTTGCTAGGGTGACCATATGATTACCAAAAACCAGAACACTCGGCCAGCAGTTTTTTTTTTTTGTTTGTTTTTTTGAAAACGGACATTTTCATCACGTTATAAAAAACAGCCAGGACGGTCGGGACAGAACGTGAAAACAGGGCATGTCAGGACTGTTGTTCACCCTAACGTCTGCGCTTTGAGCTGGCTCCAGCAGCAGATCGTGCAGGAAAAGCATAATTGTGGTCCATAATACAGACTAATATAAATATTACATATAATAGTCTCTATGGAGTTGCAAAATTATACTAGCTACTACTTTTTTCTTCTTCGTTGTTTTCTTTGCTTTTATTGGTGAAAGTTCGGTGTTCCCCTTTGTGTTTGGCGGTTTCGCCGGGTTCCGCAGGAAGTTAGAGAAAATAGAGGAGTCAAAGCTTATGACGCCATAGACGGGCGACAAAACGGAAATAAAGAAACGGCCCGTGTCTTTGAATTAAACTATACATTTCTCCGAATTTGAAACTTTGTGGAAACTGTCGGGATAATGTAAGTACATATAGAAATATATAACATAGATAGCCTAAAAATTATTTTTGGTATTTTTAAAGCAGAAAAAATACATATTGTGCCTATAAACACACATTAACACCAGCAATGGGCTATATGCACGCATAAGTTCCGCATTTGACGTAAGGATGCTCGTCCATTTCCGGTTGTGTAGATTAAAGCGGAGGAAAACCGGAGAAAACGGGATTATGGCAGAGTCTTCAATATTTACTGTCCTCCCGTCTTTGAAACGAAACGTACATACGTTTAGATGTAATTTTATATATAGTTATGTTTATTTAATATAATTTTAAAAAGAAGCATAAACACAACGAGGGGTGTCTGTTTTATCTGTTTTTGTGACTAACGTTTCATTAGTATAACCATGGAGTATAAAATTCAATATAAATTCTCGGTATTGCATTGGACTCTATGATCGGCGGAAGTTATCGAGCATCCCTAATGCTTCACCGGAAATAACGCCGTGCATAGAGCCCATTTCTGTTCAATAGCTTAGCTTGTTTCTGTTTTTCTCTTCAAATACCTCAAAGATAATGTTTTGCAATACAATTACTTTCGGCCATTTTACCACTCTCCATGTTTACAACAGAAGCAACAGGTTTTCTGTTTATCTCTGTGTGTCTGTGTGTGTCTAGAGGAAGGTATAGAGACCAAAGGAAGGCTGTTCCACTCTCTCTCAGTAGCTACAGCACCTTCTATACTTGTATTACTTGTATTACTTGTAACAATGTTTCATTTGTATCTTTATTCTATTGTATTAATGCTATTGAAATGTATTCATTCATTCTTGTTTTATTACTCACTATTGCAACAAATTACCTCATAAACACAGTTACATTATAGTGAACTAACATTTTGGTAAGATAATTGTAATTTCTTTTAAAAAATATGAAAGTTTCTTGTCATTTCTTTGTGATTAGTTCTGAAATTTTCTTGCAATTTCGTGTGTGCATATATTTTTTTAAATATATAAGTTATTCATATATAAGTTAGGAGCTGCAAAAGAAATGGTTGAGACAAACCGTTTTATTATTGTGGTTTTGATGTATGCAATAGAATTAGAATTTTAACAAATACCTTATATTTTATATTAGTACGATAATTATTATTGCACTGACATTGCATTGTATTATAATTAAATTGATTTACACAAAAATAACTCTTGATGTAAGGGAGTCAGATAAGGAACAATAAGTCGTGTGCTATGTGAGCTGGATCTGTGTGGAATTTTATTTTATATAATTTTTTTTTTTTTTTTTTGGGAAATGGGAAAAGCCTTTTCCCACCCACTCATGTGTGCTGTGATGTGCATGTGGGTGGCTGGAGTTATGAAGTATGAAACAGATAACTGGTCATGAAGGACTCAGACTCTGTGTCGTGCATTTCTCTCTGTCTCTCATAGCAACACTGCAGTACAGTACTCCTCATTTCATCCTTCCCAATTCTCCTATTTTTAAAATAGTATAGATATAAACCTAAACCTTTTTTTAATCTCAATCCTCTTAACTCCATGTGTTCCTACAGAACACTTTTGGTATTTCAGATAAAGAGCTTTATTTGATCATAATGATTAGTGGATGACTTAAGCTTAGGATGACAGCTTTGTTTGCTCTCACTCAAATCCACCAAGTACATGGGTGCCACAATTCAGAAGAGCAGCTAAATTCGGCAGCTGCCCATTCTTTATCCCCATTTAGCTGATGCCACAATAGTGGAATCCACTTCTTCTTTTTTTGTTCACATTGACCTTTAGATGACAAATCAGTGCTCAAGAGTCACAATTTGCTTGTGAATGAGTGTGTATAAGACAGATGGGGTGACAGCAGAAGCAATTTAAATTGCCATGTGCCATGTAACTGTTATTATAAGCAATAAACACTTCTCTATCTTAACAGTATTTCTTGTTGTAAAACTCAATTGTCTTGTTAACTTCTAACCCCAGTGGAGTGAAAATAACCATTCCTCCTGTTCATACTTTTGCAAACAACAAAGTGCATATTCTGAAACATAAATCCGCAATAAATCAACCATTTTTCAAATAACCTTTTCACAACCTTTTTGTGTCTCAGTACTGTGTGTGTCCTCAGTGTGTCCTCAGCATCCGCTAGAGCTAAAGTTTTGCCTGGTGCATGCTCAGCAGTGGCATTGAAACGCATGAGTCTCATTAATAGCCTCTGGCATCTAATTGGGACACAGTCTAAGGCAGAATCCTAATTCATCCCTTGGCCCTACCCCTTGTTTTCGAGTGTACCCCTTGGCCCTTAAAACAGAGTTACAAGGGCCAAGGGGTTGAAATATTCCCCTACGAAATGGAACAACCCTTCATGAACCCGATACGTCAAAAGTCGTCGGTGATGGCTCTGCCGTTACAGAGTTTTTACAGGATTTCTCCATGACAACAACTGAAAATCAGCGCAGCTGCTCTTAACTTTGAATAAACATGATGATTATAACATCCCTTCCTCGAAATGTATGTCTTTTCTGATCGGAAAGGTAATTTATTATTCCATTTCTTAATTTAAACAACTATAGTGTTATTATAAGTGTAAATAAAGTGCGTGGTGGAATCATCTGGCGCTAAATTTAAGTGTTTAACTGTTTGCGATCCATCTCGCCGGTTATTTGCGATGCATTCCTTGAGCTTTCTCGTAGCCCTCCGTTTGGAGTGTGCCTTTGAAAAATCTCCGTTTCGAGGGCTATGTAGCCCTACCCCTTCGCCCTACCCCTCGATCTCAACAAGAATCGGGACACCCTACCCCTAGACGTGAACGCGCAAAAAGGAGGGGTAGGGGCAAGGGGTGAATTGGGATTGAGCCTAAGTCTTTATTGTTCATGAGAGGCACCAATGTTTTGTGATAAGTAACCAGTCTAAAGCCGTCCAGTCCATATAGGTATTTGTCAAACCTTTCACTGGACCACACACTTGCCAGGCACTCCTTCTCAATCTGCACGTATCTTTTCTCCACGTCACTTAATCGTCTGGAGCTGAGGCCACAGGCGTCCAGTGATCCTTGTGCTGCTGGAGTAGAACGCCGCCCAGCCCATAGCTTCTGGCATCTGCTGACACTATGGTGGGGTTGTTGGCATCGTAGAAGGTAAGCACTGGAGCTGTGGCTAGTGCAGTCTTTAAGTTCCTGAACGCCTCGCACTGTGCAGGTGCCCACATCCACTCTTTTTCTCCTTTCAGTAACTCATTCAGTGGACGGGCTACTGTTGATAACTCTGGAACGAACTTGGCTAAATAATTAACCATCCCTAAGAATCTTTTGAGTTCTGTCACGTTTTGTGGCTGTGGAAAGTTCCCTATTCCTGTGACTTTGTTTGGGTCGGATCTGATGCCTGCCTCGTCGATTAGGTGACCCAGGAAGCGAACCTGGCTCTGTTAGAACTTGCACTTTGCCTGGTTTAACTTGAGCCCTGCTGCTTCGATGACCCTCAATACCTCAGCCAGACAACGGTCATGTTCTCTGCTTGAATTAAAATGTTTTCCTCTGGAAAATTTCAGGAGCACTTGTTATTCCGAAACGAAGAAAAAATCCACTTGCTGCGTCCAGCGATGTGAACACTTTTGACCTGGCAAGTTTTGGCATTGTTTTCTCCACCGTCGGCAGGACATACTTCTCATAGCGGCGCACCATTCTGATGGCTGTGTTACTTTTTCAATTATGCCCTCTTTCTCCATGCGCTGCAGTTCCTTTTTTACCAGCAGTACCAGTGGCAGTGGTATCCATCTGGTTTTTGGCACTGTATATGGCTGGGCATCATCATGCAGGGCTATTCTGACTGGCTCAGTTTTCAATAACCCGCTTGATCCAAAGGTCAACACCACTGACCTCATCCATCCTGTTCACTTGACCCATTTCCACTGCTTCCTCACTGCCCAGTAAAAATGGTAAAATGGTAAATGGACTGCATTTATATAGTGCTTTCACAGACCTAATGGTCACCAAAGCACCTTACATTTTTTTTGCCTCACATTCATACACTCATTCACACACCGACGGCGGTGTCAGCCATACAAGGCGCCATCCAGCTCGTCGGGAGCTGCTGGGGTTAGGTATCTTGCTCATGGACACCTCGACACTTGGTCAGGTGGAACTGAGGATTGAACCACCAACCTTCCATTAAGCAGCTTTTTCCTTCAGTCACCCACACCTTCAGAGAGTACTTTCTACCCCTTATAACTGGTGAAACTCTGGAACATGCCTATGCATTTGAGATCACCCTCTGGGCTAACAAAACATATGACCGGAGGCTCAAGATTCATTTTAGGACTCATCTTTTTGAATGTCCCCTTATCAATAATGGTAGCGTGTCAATTTTAAAGGTTAATATCACGTTGTTTACAGGTAAGCCTAAAGTCCATGTATCCTCATTATCCTCCCTGTCAACTGCTCCTAGAAAGTATGTTAGTCTTCTCTCACTTCTCTCACTGCTTTAAAACGACATTTACGTTCCCAATGTCCTTCTTGTGACACATATTACACTTGCTTTTTAATGCAGGACAATTTATTTCATTAGAGTGTTGTGGCTTACCGCACCTCCCACACTCCTCCTCTGTGTTTGTCCCCTGGCTGCAGTTCCCCCATTGATGATTCTTTTTCTTATACTGCCAATCCTTCCCTTTGGCTTCATTAACATTAGCCAGCTGAGCATCCGGTCGATTGGTCTGAAGATTAACCTGCCGCGTTATCGCCTTTGTCTGGCACACACGTTCAATCACTTGCGTCAATGTTAGGTCTGCTTTGAGCTGGAACTGGCGGGAAAGTTCCTTGTCTGCTATTTCTAACCCAAGACAATCCCTTATTTGTTCATACCTCCTAGTCCCAAATTGACAGTGCTCTGCTAACTCATATAATGTGCTGATGTACATCTCCGCCGTTTCCCCGGATTGCTGGCTCCGTTGATAGAAAAATGCTCGCTCGTGTAAGATGTTGCGTCGTGGAATAAAGTAGTTGTCAAACTTTTTCACAACCACGTCAAAGTCCTTCTTACCATCTTCCTCTTCAAACTCAAATGAACTGAATATATTTTCAGCTTCACTGCCCATCGCATAGATCGCCGTCATCTTTGCTTAGCTTCGTGGCCAACCGATAGCGGCGAAATAGCTGTTTCCACTTCGGCCATTCGGTTGGGCTCTCAAACTTAAACTTGGTCGGCGGGCTACACTTCGCCATGTCTTCTTTACTGACACAGGTTATTCTGACACCATATAATGTCTGTTGATATCCTTTACAGGCGTTTAATAATAGAAGATATCAACACGTGAGGTCTCTATGTGTCTGGTTTATTCTCATGTTAGCTTTTTTCCATCAACCACAACAACATCCGGTATATCTCTTCTTCGGCCCTTTCTGACCTTGGCTAGAACAATAACACCTGTCATTACAGTTGTCATGATGAAAATTCATGCTGAAAATGTCAACATTGTCCCAGTAAATCTGTGATCTGTGCACTCCATAGTTTATTTTACAAGATGCTGGTGTGCTTTTATTAAAATTTGACGTGCTTAATGTTCTACATGTTATTGGGTTTCACTGCGCTACATTTTACTAAAGTTCTAAACATAAGTTCAAGAGAAGCCTAATCAATCTGTCCTGTCAATTATCACACAAGCATCTGTAAGGAACCGCCTACTCATCTCCAGTTTAGGGGCCTTATCGCAAGGTTCGATCCCTTTCCAATTTAATTTATTAATATTTTGTTGTGAAATTCTCAAACCCTTTGTGACAAACCCAGAACCCAAGCTTTGAGAGCTAGACAGACATATTTGATCGTTGTGACAATTTTTTTTTGAAGACACTGCTTCATTTAAGATAAAACTCATCTAGAGACCCTGCGTTGTTTTCCTTTATTGAAAACAGTGGCACACATGGGCAAGACGCTAAATAGGCAGTGAGATTTATTAGTTAGAAGTTATTATTACCCAGAAAAAAATAGTTCTGAAAGTGATTCCAACAATATTGATCGTTTTTGTTACAGTTGTGTTCTGAACCTCCATATTCTTAATTATGATTATTTAGTTATTAGTTATACAGTAGTTATAGTTATCAACCTTATAGTTTTTATGCTTTTATGCTTTTTTCATGACAAATTGTCTCCCGATGCATCATAGATGAGCAAATTATCTCGCCATTTTGATCAGATATTCACTTATGAGTGGAGCATTTCCAAATCAGTATACTTGAGTTGGAGGAGGCTACTTTATCGAACAGTAGTGGCTCTAAACGTGGTAAAATTTTATTGCCAGCCAGCTCAAGGACCCAGGACAACCCAGGACAACAGGACAATAATAGAATGATATTTGCCAGATGAAATTTAATGATTTTCATCTGATCAGATTTTTTTCTTTCATGATAATAAGAAAAAAAATAAATTGAACTAAAATAAAAATAGCCTCTCCTGTATTAACCTGCATCTCCTCAGTGAAACTTGGGCATTTATTGACTGCTAAAGCATCATTCTCCTTATCACAAGAATACATTTTCAGCATCAAACTGTTAACACTCTCTCTTGTCAATCCACAGCACTAAGCATCAAAGGCATGAACTGACTCGTCCTAAGAGGATTCTATCACTTCTATCAAAAGCAGCCCATGGAAACTAAATAGATGACATCACCTTAGTTGGTGCTCAACATTTTTAGAACATCAGGACGACACTAATCTCTTCAAAGCTGTGCTTCCTTGACGGTTCATAACAGTGTGGGCAGGTCATCTTTAGAGAGGCCCTCTGATGTATACAGAATGCTTGAGTTTGGAGAGCCATCTCCATAACAAACGGTTGGAGGGCGAAGTATTGAGGAAATACACATGTCCCCCTCGCTCTCCCCTCTACAGGGTCCTCTCCTTCTTCGGTGCGTTTCCACACCCTTTCCAGGACAGTTTGCATCATTTGTGGCAGCGCAGTGGAAAATCCCTCCATCGCAAAGGCAGCTGGTTTGTTTTGGCAGGTTCCCGGCCTCAGCGCACTTATCAGCTAACTCTCAGCGGTGCCTAAACATGCAGGGTTTTCCTCAAACACAGTGTCTCATCATTGTTTAAATCTGATGTCCAAGCCATTTGGATGTTGCCCTCACAGGTGCCTTTTGAACACTGTTTAAAAAAAAGGCAGGCTTGAATTTAAGATTAGCCTTTGGGTATATACTTTCACTTTAATGTCGTCAGTAGTAGCCTATTGATTGGTTATGTTGTGTATTTTGGGTGTGTGTCTTTGCAGGTGAAGTGGAGTGGCAGTCCAGTTGAATATAGTCTTGAGGGAGAGTTTCCGGAAATGTTGTTCACTATCAACAGGGAAGGAATCATTTACCTGAATGCTCCTCTGGACAGAGAAACACAGGATCAGGTGAAAGATAAACAATTTATTCAAACTTTTATGGATTTACCTTGGTGCTAAATGTGTCAAATTAAACGTTTTTTTTTTAAAAAAAACTGAACATTACTGAACATAAAGTCATTATTTAATCAGCTTGCCCAAGTTATGTCCAAAAATCCACTTCAGTTCCTCGAATATTAACTGTTGGATAAAATATTCACCCAACTATTCAATTGTTGGGTGAATAAAAAAGTCCAAAATATATAGCCCAATGGATCACAGAATAATGAATTTTTCCCAACATTCTCAAGAGCCAAATCATTTTCCACAATTCCATAGATTTTAATCACTTAAGAGTAGGTCAGCATTGCTATTTGGAGGTTTATTGCTATTTTATTGCAATATTTGGAGGTTTATTGCAATGCTGCAGCATTGCTCCATTTGGAGGTAACCTGTAGAGGTTATTTAATCAAAGGAAGCTGGAACTTTGTATCTGTCTTCATCGGTAGTACAGGGAAATCCCAATCATTTGTTAAGACTGTAACAAGAATTCACTCCTTCTGCTACAGTATTTAACTCACATAGCATCATAATTCTCATGATGTTTCTGTAAATAGGGTTACGTACGTTCATCCGTACATCAGATAACTTCAAATGTATAACTAAGTTCAGTTGCCTGTGAATTTTAGCCAACATTGTCCTAACATAAATAGTTTTAGACAGAAATAAACACAGTTTGTTGTAATAGTTTGTTCTAATTTTATTTTTGATCCATTGTAATAGTCAATCTGTAGAACATTTTGGGATTTAAGTGAGCATGATTTCTTTTCATCATCTATTATACATCAATAGGCAGATGACATACAGTTCTGGTTTCTTTGCAAATGCTAATACACAAGAAAGATTTAGATTACCACTTTTTTCTATGTTTTTTTCCCTTTTAGTTTCATATTGACATAGTAGTGGAGAGGCCAGATGGCAGAGAGATTGCTAAGCCCGTGGAGCTGAGAGTGATGGTGGGGGACGCAAATGACAATAGGCCCACATTCCCACAGATGCAGTACCACACAGTGGTCAAGGAGCTTGCGACTAAAGGTTACACACACATACATGCACAACAGAAACACAAAATCCTATGTAAATATTAAAACAAAGCAAATTTAGTGAGTTTTATGATCTTCTGCTCACAGGTACAGAGATTCTCACTGTCCAAGCAGCGGACAATGATGACCCGAAAACCGATAATGTGCGAATCTTTTATCGGCTGGTGGGCCAGATGCCTGAGACTCCTCGAAACTTGTTCCGTGTGGACCGGGACTCAGGAGTGATCACAGTGCAGGCGGACAGCATGGAGGGCACCGCTCCACAGTACACACTCACCATCACAGCAGAGGACGCTAAAGGTCGACGCAATGCAAAACTAGTCTAGTTAGAATGGCACCACGTAATTAACAAGTGTCATTTTGTACAATTTTCTCTGATTGGTTTATGTGATTAAAGACCCTTTTTTTCTAACATAATTTCCTATAATACCTGTGGTAGTTAGTGTAGTTATGGAGCACAATATCAGTCACTTTATGGACCCGACTAATGGCTCTTAAAATGTAATTTCTTTCCACATACATAGTATGACTAGTCTGTCAGCTAGAATAAACTCTTTGCCATGTAGAATCTGAAATGCTGGATCTAATGCAGTGATATTGTTATAAAAATAAAATAAAATGTTTTCTGACTTGTTCCCCAGGGCTGAACAGCTCATGCACTGTCATAGTCAAAGTTCTGGATGAAAATAACAACCCACCTATCTTCTCCCATCATGAGGTAAGGGCCGTGCACTATGGGTCCTAATATGTCTTTTTGTGTATGACATACATTTTCTTTTGTGTATGACATAGATTTATGGGTAGAGTTAGTGTAAGATGATAGAATTTACAGTTTGTATAGAATAAAAACCATTACGTCCCATAAACCATTAGTCACCGTAAACCACAAATACAAGTGTGTGTCTGTGTGTGTATACAAGGTCTGTGTTCTAGAAAATGTGATTTACAGAGTCAGATGAGATAAAGAGCTTTCAGGGGGAATCCATGCTTTAATCTTAGGCTTATGGACATGTAATAATTTAGCTGTGAGTGTTTCTTTTTTTAGTTTTGAGCACTACAAATTTTACAATGCTCATCGCTATAATTGGATGACACCAATTACGACATTGTATTCATATTAACTCTGCATTTCACCAGAAATTGTGTTATATTCAAAGTATACCAACCACATCAGTTATTAGTTTTACATGTTTAATTTATTTGTATCTGTTGATATTAGATACTTAATTGTGCATTCTAATTTAATTTTTTTTGCATTTATATTTATGTGTGTTAGTTGATTGTAATTTCGCCAAAGCCTAAAATCGCTTGTAGCATTTAAATGATTGATTTTAAATTTTGATTTTTCAAGAGAAAAATAGATTTTTCTCTTTCTTTTCTTTTTTTACCAATTATTGTAGAATTTTAATATGAGCCATTTTCATATTTCAACTAGAACATTAAATTATCACCTTATCTGTATTGGCCAGAATGTTAACATTAGTGCATCCATAATTACATTCTGTGAGCAAATGTAATATACAACTCTGTGATGAGCATTTTTACAGAACATGTCTGATTCTGCTATTTTTGGAAGAGTTTCTTATCCTGCGATGATGTTCTAAATATGACCACTTACTAATTTGTAGCGCTGTCTATTTATGGCACATGAGCGCATTCTCTTATTGCAGAACAGCCCTGAGCTCCTTTCTTATATCATCATCTTTGTTCATTGATGTGGCTGAGTTGAATAATAAACAGTGAGATTATGATCGCTGACTAAAATGACTGGAAGAGGTGAGAAAAATGAGGGATGGAGAGCGGATGCAGAATGGAGGCAGGCAATGGTCCCTGGTTTCTGGAAAACACCCTGCGTGTTTACGCCTACGTGTTGTGAATAATACAGGAGATGTCCGTGGGTGCAGACAGAGTGCCGGTGTAAAGATGGAGTGCAGCTGCAGTGGAGGGGTAAAAAAGCAGTGCTGGCTTGAATTCAAGGGGTATATATAGATCCTCTTTGAAATAAGCTCTGTTCTGCATTCTGGAAACAACCATAAATCTCACCTCACTGGCTGTGTGCCTTTTCATTTGTATTATGTGTCCCCCATTTCTTTGACAATGACGTTTAGTCACTATGATGCAGCCTCAACTTAGATGGATTATGTTTGGATAAATTGTGCTGTACTTACATTAATGAACAGCATTGTTTGCAGAAATGAACACACATACATTTTCTACTCTCCTGATAGGCACTCTCCAGTCATGCCCACATATTCAGCTAATATTCTGGGGCCGTATTCACAAAGAATTTTAAGGCTAAAAGTAGCTCCAAACTGGCGAATTTAGGAGCAACTCCTAAAAATAATTAGCGTGTCACTCCTAACTTTAGTATTACTCATTACTCACTCAGAGTGATTCTCAAAGCATTTTAGCCCAAAAGAGTAGAACCTAAGTCTGTGACAGCTTAAAAGAAGTTGAGAGGACCTATTCACAAAGGATTGTAGAGTATACCACCGCATCTTGAAGTCCGGGGTCCATGACTCAAGCGGGATTGTGGCATTGATCTGCGAACAATCCTCTCCCATGTGTGATTTTTGCTTGATATCCCAGTGCCGAATTTCCCTTTTATGATGTTTTTGGGGGTTTTTTTGGGGTTTTTTTCAGCACCAACTGAGCCAGCAGCAGTAACTGATCCTGCGTCCAGTTGGGCTTACTTTTCCGTTTTGGCGAGTTCATAATCCACCGTCATTCAACTATTACATTACTTAAATAGGAGAACAACATTTCCTTGCTTTAAGTAGTCTATTTAGGCTAATAGGATGTCAATTAACCAAGCAAGTGTAAATGCAAGTGTAGTTTTTTATTATTAGGCAAGTGGCGGTTTTTATTGGGGTATTAGGCTACCTTAATTTCATTTAATTGAATTCACGACTTTTCTCTCTCTTTCTGCCTTTTTAGAATTACACTTCACTGGGGCCTTCACAAACATGTCATTATATATATCAGTGTTGTAGTCGAGACCACCTCACTCGAGTCCGAGTCGAGACCGAGACCAGAGAGAGTCGAGTCCGAGTCAAGACCGAGTCCATAGAGAGTCGAGTCCAAGTCGAGACCGAGACCAGTGAGGGTTGATTACCTAATTTACTTTTATTTACTTAGAGAAATCTTTTTTTATTTTACTGAATTTACTTAGAGTTTAAAAAATATGATCAGTTTACGGTAAAAAGGCCACATAGTAGGTGGTGTTAAAAGTAATAATTTTATTACAATTTGTCATGCGCAGTTGCGCACTAGAAAATCACCAATCACTGGGCGTGTCAATCAATTTAAAGAAATATTTTGTTAACATACATTAATAATCATGAAAAATATTTTGAATTAAACTCGAGTGGACTCGGGAATAAGTCCGAGTCCTAAAAAAAAAAAAATGTTCGAGTCAATTCCGAGTCCAAATGCACACGAGTCCATGACAAGACCAAGACCATTAAAATATGGTCTCGAGACCGAGTCCGAGACGAGTCCGAGTCTCGAGTACTACAACACTGATATATACATTTCGATGACATTAGCCTACTATTATTATTATTTTGTGTAGGACACAGCATATTTAGATGTCGTAATTCCATGATTTGCTTCGTTTGTGTTATGTTCCGAATGATGGCCCTGTCATCTAACAACCTGTCACCGTGATTGAGAAAGCTTGTGCATGAAAGTTGACATCATCCATAGCAATGAAGACTTACGCTTATATTAGAAGTTGTCATTTTTCCTTTCTAAAAGAAGGTATGAAAGGCGTTGTGAATAACTTTTAAGAGAAAACTCCTAGCTAAAATATTTTAGTGCAATTTAGGAGTACTCCGAGTGGTAAGATAAAATTCTTTGTGAATACAGTCCTTGGTTTCTTTTTACCTCTTTTTCTATTTTTCTCTCTCTGGAGGTAGAATTTTGAGATTGTCATGCCTGTATGTCAAGAGTTAAGTAGTTCTGAAGGTCAACAAAATAATGGAAAGTCATCAAGGTTGTCTAGTTAGCATAGTGTGGTTAGCTCCATCGACAACAATAGAAATAATTATAATATTATCCAATTTAACATTATAAAAGGCTTTACTATCTTACTGATTTTTTTTTTTTAATTCTCCATTAGACAGAGCTCTCCTCTAAACTGGAGATCATTCCTAAATGGCACATTTTTTATGCATCCATTTCAATATGTTTTCTAATCACACACATTTTCATGGTTTATTTTATTCTCCATTTTATTATAATTGCATACACACTTATAAAGGTTCTAAATGGTGTGTTTTGCCATGATTCCATAGAAGAACCATCTATAGGTTCCCCCAAAAGCCTTTCAGTAAACAGGTCTTAAAGGAACCATT
This sequence comes from Pimephales promelas, assembly GCF_016745375.1. The sequence continues at coordinate 154,908 of NW_024121193.1, read as the reverse complement.
TTGATTTAATAATCTAAAGACCTTTTTTCTGCTATAAAGAACCTTTTGTACAATTGAATGTATAGTATCTTTGAAATCATTCATTTGTTTCTGTCTCTCTAGTATGGACCCTTCCACCTGGCTGAGGACTCCTCAGTGGGCACCACAGTCACTGTAGTGTCAGCATGGGACGCGGATGAGTGGGGTGGAGACAGCTGGCAGGTGGACTACAGAATTGAATCTGGGAATGAGGAGGAGGTTTTTACTCTAGTGACAGACAGACAGACCAATGAAGCTGCCCTCATCCTTGATAAGGTATCATCTCTGCCTAACTATACTACTGCCACGCATAGATGTGTAGATGCTGTAAACATTAAACCAAGTTGCACTTGTTTTAAAGAATGTGCTTTAAAGTACAATCATACTTTTCAACAGTGTTTGAAATGAGGGTTGGAGGGAGCTAAGGACTTTTAAAAAAATGAAACTTTCATTGGTCTGTTCTTTTTCACTGAATTAGGGAAAACAATGTTGAGCTATCACCCTGACACAATGTGATTGTCCTTTGTTTATCCAAATTTAAATCTGGGATCTAAAATAGATGTTCCATCGGAAAGTTCTAAACACACATTCAAAATGGGACTGACACTGCATATGCTCATCGTCAAAATGTATGATTGCTCATACTTTTGAGTTACTATAATTATCTCTGTGTTTACCTTCGCTGAACAGTTAAATTTATAGTAACTGGTATTTTTATAGGTAACGTTAAGTGCATGGATGAGGTTTAAGAGTTAAGTTGTTCATCACTCAACCCCCAAGAGCTAAAACATTTTTCAAGCAACATATTTAATGAAAATAAGTTGTGTTTGTTGGATTTTTTTTAATTGTATACTTTTCCAAATTACTGTAAGACAAAACTTGGCACCTCCTGTGTGAACTAGAAATGCCTTTGGGCCCAGTTGGTTAAAAGTAATGGTTTTAGAAAAAATAAGTATATTATGAGCAAATATATACTATAATTTGTTTTCACATGCCACTTGGTTTGATCTAGCGCAATGAATTTAATGCACTTTTAAGTGGGGCTTTAGGTTTTAAATACTTTTTTGAGGCTGTTAAATAAAAACAAACAGTTAAGTCTTTCTTTAGCTGGCCTTTCAGCCGGAGCTCAAGGCCTGATCCTCACTGTGACCTACATTCCCTTCAGGTGATGCAGTTGTTCTACTACAGGGTCACCACAAGCATGTGATTAGTGTCACTGATTCCCTTGATCTTGAACTCTGTCCACCCTGTCTGTGATAGGCAACGCGTGTGATCTTTTTCTGACATATTTTATTCATGTTCTAATAGCTTTTCATCAGACTGCAGGCTGGGAGTTGGTGATATTTCAACTGATATATATTTGTATGTCAAGCTCGATTTGTTTTACATTGTGTTTATCTGTGTTCTCGTTTACTCTGCTTAACTCTCTTGAATGTTGTTCAGTGCCTCAATAATTAAGTAAATTGTATTTTATGCTTAGTTAGCGCTAATTACAGAATGTCAAGTTTTTAGCATGTATAGTCAACGCTGGAGACCACAAATAGTAGAAGGACTGTTTTTAAGTAAACAACAATAACAAATGTAATTTGCTGTTGCCTTGAAGCGTGTTATAGAACTGGGCTGATGTTATTACAGTTTTCAGGAGCTACAATGTTTTTGTGTTCAATTTTATACAGGGATTGCCTTAGGATTTGAGAACAGCTCATTTCTTGTCCATGATGAACAGTTGTGCTGAACTCTCACATGTATTTTGAGTGCATCAAAAGGGCAATTTATTATTGCATGAGAAGGGCACAAAGATTTATGTAACAATTTTAGAAATTCATTATTTGAAATTCAAATTATTGAGTTAATAAAACTGCATTAAAAAAAGATACAAATGTAATAATACATTTAGTCATTTAGCAGACACTTTTATCCAAAGCGACTTGCAGATGAGGAACGTCACAAGCAATGTGTTATATAAGTGCCATCAACACTTACAGTAACACAATGCAAAGTTTCAGATAAATTATAAGCATACAAAATGTTGTGAAAATACACAACAATAAGTTGAGTTGTTTCCTGAATATTTTGATGAGTACTTAAGTAGCTTGGGTGGAGTTTGGAAATTCATTCCAACACACAAGAACAGAGAGAACAAGACTTCTGGAAAGTGGTTTTGTATTTATTTCATAACTTTTTATAACCTTTGTTTATTTTTGTGTTTTTCAAAAGCTTTATTAAGACAGGAGGGGTCTGATTTTCCTGATTTCCCTGCAAGACTGTCTCTTTTTTCATCGAACACTGGTTTCTGGCTGCGTTTGATTTGTAAATCTTAGTTGTACACTGGTCAACATATGGGTTGGCTGGGATGACAAATTTAATATAGGCAAAGAATGACAGAACAGCAGGGTCTGGTCAGAATGCTGGCTGCTCTTAAAAATACAAGTGGATAAAGTGACTTAATGAATTAAATTAAGTGAAATTTGGATGTAATATTACTAGTGGGGAAAAAAGCAATGCTGTTCACTTACAGTAAGTAGCATTAGTCTTTTGCTCTCTGTCTTTCTCTCTCATTTTCTACTTTCTGGAAACACACACACTGATTTAACATTCGCATCATCACTGACATCATCAGTTCCCTTTCAGTCGAGAACGTCGGACGTAGTTAAATTAAGTGACTCTGAGTTACGCTCGGCTCCTCAGCAAAAAGCAAATGGTGCGTGCATCTACTTGCGTACCTGCGCTACGGGGAGGGGTGTGAGATGCATATTTCGCGCACCAATGTGCATTGGCTACTTCTAAGATACTCAAAGACAATTGTCTCTCTAGCGTTATCCCATTTCAGTCGATGTCGGCTACTTCCTCCGTTCTCGCCTTCAGGGAACGGTGGGTTGCATACGCAACTAGGATGTTATTCTCAGTTATAGAAAGGATGATTTTTGTTGTTGATTTTTTTAAACAAAGGACACATTATAGAGGTGCAAGTGTTGTGAATTAAGTTAAATGAGAAATGAAAATGAAAAAAAATCGAAATTACCGGTAGGGATAAAAAAAGTGCTTTGACATCATCAATAATGACATTCCCACCCACTTCTAAATCAACATTAATTTGAACTCTGTTACCTTTTCTATCACAGCTATGTTTTCCTGGAAGACAGCCCAGTGTATAGCATACAGTCAGAGTGACGACAGCAGGTTGACGTACAGAGAAATGTCTGACCTTCAGTCTGATGAATGACATCACAGCATACAATGGGTCACTCAGAACCTGATTTGAACACATTTTTCCTACAGAAATATAGTTTGATTGTGACACATTGTGATGACTTGTGAAACTCTCTCTGATGTTTTTTTTTTTTTTATAAACATATAGTGGCATTATTTTTCTTAAAACCATCCTCCAAGCACAAACAAAAAAAAGTGATATACTAATACTTCATTGGTCACTTATATGTAGGTGCTGGACTTTGAGCGGGAGAATGAGTACATACTGGTACTGAGTGCTCAGAACCCAGTTGCTCTGGTGCGAGGCAGATACGGACCAGCATCCACAGCCACTGTCACCATTTTCATCGATGACATCAACGAAGGACCCGTTTTGTCTCAAAGCCACTATGAAGTCACGGTCAGAGAAGGGGAGGAGCCAGGTCGTGTTATTGCCACAATCAGAGGTTATGACCCTGACTCTCATCCAATCAGGTAAAGTGACATTTCACTAATTTAAATAAGTAGTAAATAAAACCATTGTCACAATGCAATGCGAATGGTATCTATACATCGATTCATGCCTTGAAACAATTTACATCTGTCAAATTCATTAGGACCACTCATAAATTCAATGCGTAATCTAAATATTTCCTCTTGCTTTCACTCTTTATGAATTAATATTTTTTCTCTATTATTTGTCTCTAATAAGAAACTGTGTTGAAATATTCATAGTAAAATTGTGATTGTATTTGAGAATATGTTGGGTTTAAAGGATGTGCATGTTATCTGAATGCACATCGGGAAACACTATACATTTTGAAATGCTTTTTTTTTAATTCAGTATTTGGCTGTTCTTTTCTCAGGTATTCGCTGAGAGGAGACACTAAGAAATATTTCTCCATTGGGAAGTACTCAGGAGAGCTGAAGACAGTCCAGGCTTTAGACAGAGAGGAGAACAGCACCTACACCATGGAGGTTGTGGCTGAAGATGGGCGTAAGAATTTTTTTCTCTCTTCTCATGCTGTACCTTCACTGTGGATGGTTGTCAATTCATGTTGTTTGTTTGAATAAACTGTCAATCAAACTGAAGTTATTATACAGAGAAAGTGCACGAAAAAGAGGCTCAGTGCTGCTGAGACACTTGACATTTCAAAATGCTGTGACAGGCTCTATTCAGTATCAAATCTCATTGAAAATTCTGGGCCACATCCACACGTCGTGAGTGAAATCTCAGACATTGTAACTAGCTGTGAATGAGTCACCCGCTGAGATGTTGCAGCATGTGTGTTCCACGTTGTTCCTCTGCACCTGAACGGAGGGGCGCAGATCAAAGTCTTGAGGTCTGAAGGTCACACGGTTCACCCTCCAATTACCTTATTTTTCCCAATCAGTGCTCTCAGATGTGAAATCAGTCCAGTCCAGAATGCTCAATCACAAATGTTTACAGGGGAGAAAGAAAGGAGAGAGATCAGACTATGGGTACTGTGTGGTCTTGATTGGTGAACCAGGGTCGAAAATGAGTGGAAGGGCATAAGAGAAGAATGAAAAAAAAAAAAAAAAACTATAGATGAATTGTTGTCAAATATTAAAATCTGTTAACAAAATGTTACAAAAACATTTAAAAAAAGTTAAATGTAATAATGTCTCTGTGATATAGGCACCATAACAAAGTATGTAAATGTGTGACTATGCATGTTATTGTAGGCTATAAAATGAGTTGCATTAGTGAATGAATGCATGAATGAATGAGGCATTTATATAGCTCTTTACAAACATATTAGGGGGTCTCTCCTCAACCACTACCAGTGTGCAGCATCCACAACAAGTACAACAGCGCAAGTGTGCTCACCTGACACCAGCTATAGGTGGAGAGATAGAGACAATTAGGTGGATGGGTATTTATTAGGAGGCCATGATTGGCAATGGCAAGGGCCAATGGGTGGAATGTGCCCAGGGTTACACACCCTACTCTTTACGAGAAGTGCCATGGGATTTTTAATGACCACATAGAGTGCATTTGCTGGAGTGTATGGTTGAGTTAAATAGCTCTTTTTTCTCAGGGCTTTTTTGAAAGATGGCCAGAGAAAATATAGAGACTGTCCATCTTATCAAGATCACGCCATGTCAATACCTATGATGTTAAAAAAAATGAATAATGTTAATTTATGAAATAAATAAATACATATTTCAGGTGCAGGTGGCAGAGAAAATAGGAAAAATACATACATTAATATGTTTGCTCTCCCACCTGCACATTCACTGTGCGAATGATCTTTATTTAATTTACTTGCGTTTTTTATTATTTGTTTATTGTTTGGGTCTTTCTAATGAGAGTTATGATTTTAAGACCTTTAAGAAAAGATTTTAAGACCTTTAAGTGTTTTTTGTTATTGCAGATTTTTTTTTCTCCCTCTTGAATGCAGGTTGTATGTAGGCTATGTTTTCACCAAATGTGATTCAGGCTGTAAGAGCTGTTCTTTGCTAGATACAATATAATATTATAAAGTTAGAAATTCCTTTTCAAATCAGTTTTTATTGATTTATAATAATATCTCACTTGGTAAAACATGACTTGTGCCATTGAGCTTTGTAGCATTAATCTCAATCTGAACAGCCTTTAATGTATCTCCTAACCAATATTTAGCATTAGTTTAATGCCTGCTTTAAAACATCTGTTCCCTAAACACATACCTCGGGCTTTTAGTGACCGAGGACATCATTCACTACCCTCCTCCTCATTCCTTTTTTTCTATTTCAATATCAACCTTCTTAGTATTCCACAATAAATCCATTATAAACAATATAACAAGAAAATATATATATATAAACTTATAAAAGAATGTCTGTTTTCCCATTCATTTTTTGTAACTATTGTATAGGGTCACTAACGACCCGAGGTGTGTAAAAGTGTAGGTATTTTTTTTTTCTGCACAACAGTAATTGAATCTTTGATAACTGAATAAGTACAATTCACCTTTATTCCACAATGTGGCAATGTCTGATACACAATGATGAAGTGACATTTCACTCATAGTTACCGCAGGCAGAAAACAAAAGAATAGGAAGTACCATCAGCAAAACTTGAAATAGCTCAGTGATTTACTGCAGAGCAAGTACTGAATGCAATTAGATTTTAGTGTCACAATCAATTGATGGTGGATCTGGTGAAGAAGCTGTCAGCAATCAAAATATTGATTTTGAAGATGATGAATGACAGTTTTGAGAATATGTCATGAACATGAGTCAAATGAGCTCCGATGAGGACAGTGATGATGGTATAAAACATCTGCTCAAACTGAACCCGTCCAAGATCTAAAAATTAACTAAAGATATGTTTTATTATTCTGTAATTGTTACTCTAATATCAGGAGGGTTTTATAATACAGGAATGGATCCATCAATGTTGGATGTAGTTCTGGGTCACTAAAGACCAGAATATGTAATAATGGTTGGTGAAACATCCATGCATTTAAGGGTTAAATGTGTACTGCAGTGAAGAGAGAAAAGAAGCAGGACAAGCAGCAGCTTTATTATAGCAGCAGCTTAAATCCACTGAACACTGAATGGAGTTATGTCTCTCTTTATACGTAGAAGATTAATAATGCATGACTTGATCTACTGTATAATAAAGCTTTTGTGGTATGGTGTGTGAACAATGGTGGTGTCCGTACAATGGTAGTATATGATCACCAAAACTATGTGGTTACCAACATTGCTGAAATACACAGACTAAATGCTCACTAAACAGAGTTCAAGATAAAAATTATTAATATTTTGCCACATATTCTCTTCTTCAGGTAATTCCTCCTTGTCTGCCTCCACGCTAGTGACGGTCCACATTCTGGATGTAAATGACAACAGCCCAGTTCTGGTGGGTGATTACTCCTGGAAGTACCTGTGCACTCCTCGCTGGGAGGATCAGGCTCTGGTTCTGGCCTCCCGAGACAGTGATGGGCCCCAGCATGGAGGAAGGCTCAACTTCTCCCTCCGCAGTGACACCACTGTTCGTAGCAACTGGAAGCTCACTCCCATCAATGGTTTGTCTAGTGCCCTCACCCATTTCCAGACAGTCTATCTATTGAGTAAAATACTGGGGTTGAATGTGAAGTGACAAATCGTGCCTGTTGCCCAGGTACTATGTGACCTGTCTCTGAATATCTATTTGTCTGTCAGTCATTTCAAAATTACATGTCAGACAAGCTTCACTCACTTTATAGTTCCATTAATGTTGTAAAAGGTTGTATAACCACAATAGCATTGACATATCCAGTTATACTGACCTCCTCTAGCAATGACGTCAATGTGGATAAAATTAGAGATTTGAAATGAAAATGAAAACGGCTGTAGAGTCTGTGCAGTCAGATTGAGACGTCATCTGAAATGGGTATAATGCTTAACACCTGCTGAATCACACACACACAATGCAGGTCTAGGGAAAAGAGTGTACTGATAAAGGAGGAAATTGCCCTCCAAGTCTTAGATGTAATAAGCATAATGGTTCTCTTCCTGATAGCTTTAGGCATCTTTAATGTGCCGAGTTGATGCGGGTGAGCAAGTTGACTTAGTTGCAGCATCTGAGTCACGGACCAGAATCAAATACATTTTGTTCACTCGTTGTTTTTTGCACAAACACTTCTTGATCTGTCTCAGCATTTCTCATGTTTTTTTTTGGTTTTTTTTCTCTTCATTGTTAATTGAAAAAAAGGCCTCCTCTTGTCACAGCTAGTGTCAGCTGAAGAAGCTAAATGTGTACTTGGATTGACTTTTTATCTAATTGATCTTTTGACATCCAACAGAGAGTTTCTTTTTTTTCCCCACTCACCTCTCTCTCTCTCTCTCTCTCTCTCTCTCTCTCTCTCTCTCTCTCTCTCTCTCTCTCTCTCTCTCTCTCTCTCCTCGCTTTTCACTCACCCAGCTTTACCTGCTCTATAATGAAAGTGTGTCAAGAATGATGGGGAGGGATGACGTAGTATGGCATCTGTAGGTCTTAATTTATATTTAACCGTCTTTGCGTGTATGCTGTGTTCCATGACACGAGCACATCGTCTTTAATGTCTGATGGAGATATATAACCTTGTTGTGCACCATCTGGAATTGGAAATATATTTTAAATTCCAATTAAAAAAAAAACAGATTTACCCTATGAATTTACATTTAAGTGTATATAGTCAAACTTTGAATGTTGGCTTGACTGAACTGAATTGAAGAGTTTTTTAAAGAATTTAAAAAGCATTTTTGGTAACACTTTATAATAACTGCACGCTATTAATCATTTGTTAAGCATGAGTAAACAGTTAATTGATAATTTATAAAGCATTAATAGACATTAATAAGCAGTGCTATAAATGTTTTTTTCCTGATTTATAAGCACATCTATAATGCGTTTAATATTTGTATTTTCATCCTTTGTTAATGATCAATTAATAATTTCTAAATGCAGTATAGCATTATTTACAAACCAGTTATTTAAGAGTTGTCAGTCATTTATAAGATCACTTAGAAAGTGTAAGTAAATGTAGTAAATATAGGTAGTTATAAAGCATTTAGTAGTGGTCAGTTAACTATGTGTGAGCTCATCTAAAGTGAGGACTATTCATGCGTTGTTTAGCATTTATAAAGGAGATCAATCTTCTAAACATTAAAATGTAACAAACACAACACAGTGATACAGAACATAAAAATGTTTAACAGTCTTTAAATCTCCTTTATAAATGACATCCAACATCCATGCTCCAAGCCACAGAGTAAAGAAAATTCAGTGCCTCAGGGACGAGCTAAGGCTGCTAAAGAGGCAATACAAAGCAGCGGGGGAAGTCGAGACAGCCGGCCTAGCCGACCTGAGAGCAATCCTAAGGAAACTACGGAGGGCAGAGTTCCACAGAAGGAGATGGAAGGAAAGAGCCAGGAAAAGGGCAGGATTCTTGGCCAACCCATTTAAGTTGACCAAACAGCTCCTTGGCCAAAAAAGGGCTGGCCGCCTCACCTGCTCCAATAAGGCCATGAACGACCACCTCAAGGCCACATATAGTGACTCCATCAGAGAACTGGGACCATGCAATGCGCTGAGACCACAACCAGAGCCTGCATCAGACTTTGACCTGAAGGAGCCCCGCCTAAGGGAAGTGGAGGAAGTGGTGAGGAGAGTAAGATCGAGCTCAG